>CM031922.1:16812600-17131121 GCA_018703695.1 Prunus fruticosa
CAGTAGCTCTTTTGTTAGAAGAAACCCAAGTGCTTCTCCTTACGTGTTCACTTGGAAGCGCTTCTTGAGTAAACAGCTATCGAGCATTTCTCTAGGAATCACTACTATAACCCATAAATCATTTGTTCTTTATTTTGGTCAAACACTAAAAG
Organism: Prunus fruticosa; assembly: GCA_018703695.1. Classification (NCBI taxonomy): domain Eukaryota; kingdom Viridiplantae; phylum Streptophyta; class Magnoliopsida; order Rosales; family Rosaceae; genus Prunus; species Prunus fruticosa. Next base: position 16,812,753 of record CM031922.1, read on the forward strand.
CAGACACTGCCAAAAGCAATTCCAAGCACACCCAATGCATTTTTCTGTACACAACCAAAAGTTAGAAAAATTAAAGAAGCTGTATGTGTCTCACTGGATTTGTTGGATTTGGTATTTGGTAGACCAATCTCTCCACACTATCTTGAACTAGGTTACAATCACTGTAGATGACTGAATAATTTAGTACATATCAGCCCCTGTATTCCTGTATGGTTTGAAGTGCTCAATGGTGCCAATTTTAAGTGTTGGTAGTAAATACCAGTCTTAACCTGCTAATGAGGGATGCTAGAGGTTAGCTGACCACAGATCGATCATAGCAGTATACACGATTTCGTGCTTCATAAAGAGCTTTTGCAAATATGTTCTCGTAATCTTTTGTCTGTGACATGCCTGATTATATCCAAGTGAGGCCACAGAAGATTGGAAATAGCAGCATAAGTATCTACGCACTTACGTGATGAAGCTTTCCTTGTCTGAGGCAAAGTCAGACTTGAGACTATTTTGAAAAACAAAAGAACAAGAGGAAGACTAACTTTTAATATTCTCTTTTCCTCTTGATGTATCCTTTCTTCCCAATAATTATTCATAGAAATCTAATGTATTGCCAACAAAGATATACATCCCTTAAAGTGTGGTTCTTTTTACAACAGAAGATAATAGACTATTTGGAATGGGAACAGTGCTGCCCCTATTTAATCTGTTATCTTCTATTCTAGTTCTTGTCTTTTGGCATTGGGTCCCTTTAAGGGTTTTAAGTTGCTTCTTCATGTGAAGGGCCTGCCTCACTTCTTCTTAGGGCATGCTTCTTGAGGACGCTGATACAGTTGCACCCTTGTTACGGAGCTGGCTGGCTGTCCCAAGATTCTTTCGCTTTTCCTTCTTATGATTACCCCCCATGTTTACTGTATTTGAGTGTGAATACATATTAAATTATTCCAAAAATGAAGTTTGAAATGTTTCTTGATATGCGGTGTTTATTCTATTTAATAATCATGTATTCTAAAGGAGTTCATGATGCCTTCTTGGTTGACGTAGTGTCTGGGAGTTGGCATGTAAATGCTGGAGGTTGTACTGTTTAAACTCTTGTGTATTATGAATCTTCATGTATCATATACAAGGTTTTTAGTATACACTTTTGAATAATCTGGTATTTATAGAGGAAATTTATAAAATGTAAATTATCTAAGATGGTTTAGGAAATAAGAAAAGTAAAAACATTTGGTTTTACCTTAATAGCAATGATGTTTATTTCTCTGATGTGGCTTTGCGGATGTTAGAATGCACTAGAGATTAGCATGTATTTTTAGAATTATGGATTTATGAATAGTTCCATTTATAAGTTGGGAAGCTTCCGGTTTTCTTTGTAGAGCATAGTCCGCTTGAAACGTAGATTGGTTTGTATGATGTGCTAACATCTTTCCAGCTAATGTACCTGTATGCTTAATTATAATAATCATTCTCTTCATAGTCATTATGTATTTTCAATTGATCAATTATTTTCATTTTATAATTACTTATATGATATGGTTTGTTCATTTGATGCTAATTTTTGAATAAACTGAATGGTGGATTAGCAGCTAAAACGGAAGAGTGATGCGGCAGATTACGAAGCTGAGTCTAGTGATAGGACAGCTGCTCCTGGATATACTGAAGTAGTTACCAGCCCCCTCCAGACTCCTGTGTCAAGCAAAGTGGGAAAGGCAAACAAAACATCAAGGCTAACAAAGTGCAGCAGATCTGGACCCCAGACTCCAGCTTCCAATGTGGGTGAGTGTTACTTAAATCTGTCAAGTGTGCTCCCATACTTGTAGTTCTATTATATATGTGAGGTAATGTTTAATTGAGATTTGAAGAATGGATTAGTTGTGTTCTGAAAAGAATGAATTAGCTGATGCTATGAGAATTTATGGGATGTGTTTGCTTGATTACTACTCCCATCTAATCTGTCTAATTGACAGGTTCTCCTTCTGGGGCTAATCTTACTCCAGCCGGACCTTGTCGTTTTGACAGCTCCCTAGGTAACAGAACAATTTCTTATGTTTTTTGTTAACTGATTTTATCATTTAGTTATTTAGGTTCTTCATGAGAAAAGCAAGTTAATTTTTTCATTTGTTTTGCAAATATGACGGCAATGTCCTATTATTGCCATTCAGGTCTCTTAACAAAAAAGTTTATCAATCTGATCAAACATGCGGAAGATGGTATTCTGGATCTCAATAATGCTGCTGATACTTTAGAGGTGACTACTTTCCTATCTGTTGTAATGTATTCTATGTCAAGGATCTGTAAATTATAAGTGTTCTTTATATGTAGGTGCAAAAGAGGCGGATATATGATATAACAAATGTTCTTGAAGGAATTGGTCTCATAGAAAAGAAGCTCAAAAATAGAATTCAATGGAAGTAAGGGATTAGTTGTATTTGTTTCCTGAAATTTTAACAGCTATTTTTCCACTTTATTAAGTTGTAAATATTCAATTATCCACTGTACATTAGAATTACTCAAAATTGAGTGATTGGTTGATTAGGGGACTTGATGTCTCGAGGACAGGAGATGTGGACGAAAATTATCCTAGTTTACAGGTACGGAAAAAAGTGAACTTGTTGCTTGGCATGCTCGTGCTTGGATAGCTTAGTCTTGGCTCAGTTTTTGAGACTGTATGTTTGTTTGCTTAAAAGTACCAATGCTGTTGGTGTTTGTGCTATTATGTGCTGTTATTTGTTGTTTTTCTGTTCTCTCTTCTTTTTGGACGTGCCAGTCCCCAACCTAACTATCATTGTTGATTCCAAACCTAGACTGAAAGTGTTAGCTGATTAAAAAGGCTGCATTTACTTGCAAGGAAGTAAATAACCATGTAAATCTGAAGTCAACATCCCTTTTACTGACTGGTTGGGTTTTCTGTGCAAATTACTTTCCATATTTGAACTTCAGCATGACATCGTTACTTGTCATGTTACCTAAGTCTACATGTTTTTTCCAATTCCAATGCATTCAAATATGCATAACTGGCATGACAAAGCGGGATTTTATGTTCTTGACTCGAATGGCTAAGCTTGTTAGTTTTCAGTCTGCATGCTTTGTCCAGTACCAGTTTTCAGCGTAATGCATTCAGATATGGTGATTGGCATGACAAAGCAAGATTTGCGTTCTTGATTAGATCACTTTGACAAGACTTGTTTTTGGTTGATCAGGCTAGATTTCAGTCCACATTTGTCCAGTTCCAAGTTTGTGTGATGCATTTGAATTTCAATGATTGTCATGAAAAAAGCAGGATTTGTGTTATTGGCTGGAAAGAGTTTCCAAGGCCTTTGTTTGGTTGAGCTTCCTAAGATTAGTGTCATGGTTGATTAAGACTAGAGACAATGGATCATACATAAAATATGTCAACTATTCATTGCACGTCGTAGCAAAAATCATGTTTGCCAATTCTGAAGTACAGATATGACCTCATTCACAATTTCCTTTTTATCCCAGGCACAAGTTGAAAACCTATCTGATGAGGAGCGCAGATTGGATCAGCAAATAAGGTTAATCCTTGGCTGATGCTGCTTTTTCATTCTTTGCTATTGTTATTTGTTGTTTTGTGCTGAAGCAATTAAATTGTCCAGAGAAATGCAGGAAAGGTTGAGGGACCTGAGCGAAGATGAAAGCAATAAGAAGTAAAATTTTATCCTTTAATGTTCAGTATTCAATTACATTCCCTGGAAGGTCATCACTGGCTAGTTTTTAACATTCTATTTTTAGCTTACCCTGTTGCAATTCATGCAAACACTTATCTCAGTTTTCCTTTTGACTTTGGTAGATGGCTTTTTGTCACTGAAGAAGACATCAAGGGCTTACCTTGCTTGCAGGTAAAGTTTTGGTGTTTGCTATTCTCATCAATGCAATTATCATTCTTCCCCCACTCTGTATTTTCTAACAAAATGTTCTCCTCTATGTTGTTAAACTGAACATACGATTTATTGCTTCTATCAGAATGAAACCTTAATAGCAATTAAAGCTCCACATGGCACCACTCTTGAAGTCCCAGATCCTGATGAGGTAGTTCAGGACAAAACATTACTTATTAAAACTTTTCTATATCCTTGTACATTCTTAATATTCAATCAAACTTTTCTATTATGTACTAGGCTGTTGACTATCCCCAAAGGAGATACAGGATGGTCCTGAGAAGCACGATGGGTCCAATAGATGTTTACCTTGTCAGGTACTGTTGTTTCATGGTACATATTAAGAGAAACAGTGAATGGTTTCTCCTGCTTGCATAGTTGAGAATTACAATGAATCTTAGTAATCTCTCTCTCTCTCTCTCTCGTGCTAGTCAATTTGAGGAGAAGTTCGAGGAGATTAATGGTGTTGAAGTACCTACAGACATCCCCTCAAGTTCAGGGGTTAATGAAAACCCAGCTACAACAATGGTCACAGAGAATAGAGGGAAGGATGTTGAAATTCAGGGACCAGATGATCATAGAATGTACGCTGATCCCACCGCTTCCCAGGACATCATGAGTGGGATGATGAAGATTGTTCCCTCAGATGTTGATGTAAGTTTGGCTTCCAAGTTGATTTTACCATTGCCTATTTGAAGGATTCAATATGCTAAAAAAAATGAATTCTTCATTGGTTGCCTTTAGTGGGGCTGGGAAGAATACTTCTGCACAAGTATCATATTATGCTCTTGAGATGTCTGTAGAAAATTATCCTGAAAACTAGTATTTATTGAATTAACAAAATTTTAATGCATGTTTCCCTTTCCATTAGATACTTCTGCTAATCCTATTTTAGTTGCAAAACATCTTCTAGAGTTCTAGTTATTTAGCCAAATAGGTATCTTTTCGTACCTTGTTAAATAACCCTTTACACATTATGGCCAAAAAATTCATTTATATTAAATAAATAAAATAATAATAAAAAAGTTGTGACATGTTAAATTGTCTTTTGTTGTACTGAGGAAAGAATAACTTTGACTTACAGTGTGAGCATTTTCTGTTACTTTTTTTCAGAGTGATGCAGATTACTGGCTTTTATCAGATGCTGATATTAGTATCACAGACATGTGGAGAACAGAACGTATCCTTGTCCTGAAAGATGTTGTCTCACTTTCCATTTATTATTTATTCTTTGAGGTCAATATTTCAGTGGTCAAAATATGTCTACTGAATTTCTTAACCATCAACTATAGCTGGGGTTGTATGGAATGAGTTGGGTGCAATTGATGAAGATTATGCCATGGCTAATGTCAGCACATCACGGCCGCAAACTCCGCCATCCAGTTCAACTCAAGTACCAGCTACTGCCAACCATACTAAGACTTGAAACCTAAAAATGATTCTTACTGAATCTAATTGCAGAAGTGCACTCTTTTTTCCTGAGAACCTATGATGTCCAACCATCTCATGTATTTGTTTCACCAGCGGAGGTTGGGTTGAAGGTTCCGGTAAGTGTTCCCGGAAGATCCATATGAGGAACAAAAGAACAGTGGAACCAAAGATGGAGGTAGCTGCTTTGTTGTACATTAATGTAATATACATATCCATGAGACGGTGGCAAATAATTAAGAGGATACAATTGTTAGTACATCATGTATATTGTTAGAATTAGCAGGCTTTTCTTGTATTAACCAGAGTGCAGTAGACTGGCTAGTAATAAGTCTGGATAAGGTTGGATAGGGAGAATGTTGGGTAGTTTCAGGAACCCAAAAAAGGAAAGGATTTATGTTCTGATGCCTCGTTTTGTTCTGAAGTATACCGATGAGCTATTTTCTGAACTAGAATTACCACATTTTGTGATGCCCAATTACTCTGCAAAGGGCTGGGTCTTGCCATTGATCATCAATTTATAATTTGAATTTACTCGATTCTTGTTCATGTGATTTCAAGATGCCCCAAGTCCAGGCAGTCATTTTACATGATTACCATCTCAATCACCTAAACTGAAGTTACATTGTAGAAACTCCGAGTTCGAACACTTTAGATATTAAACTTCGCAATATTGTGCACGACCCGTAACACGAGTCAAATTTCCATTGTAACACTTTAGATATTAAACTTCGCAATATATAACCATTGATTGGCAGATAAGAAAAAAGATGACTAGGAAATTATACAGCTGATTTTACAAACAAGGGAATAAACCATAACTTTACGAGCAAAACTCCTGTTTATGGATTAAGTAACCGAAGAAGTTACTTCTCCTTTTCGACTTTCTTTCCAATCCACCTGGCTACAATGGGAGTGAGAGCCACTGTCGGAGGAAACCTAATTGGAGATGCAGCCTTGTGTGCAGCATATGCCAAAGCAAATGTCCCAACCTTCTCTCCGGTCTCACTGCCGGAGATTCCCACCTGAAAAAGAAAAGCAAAAACAGTAGGTAGGATAAGAAGTCATTCTTTCACATATCTTAAGTTTGCATTCGGTTCATATGAAGATTGCTTGCTTGTACCTTTTGCAGCAAAGCTTGGACATCAATCCCGGCGCTGACGAGTGCATAACATAACGAAAATGAGATTATGGAGAGAAAAATGGAGGTGGCCAAGTATGCCCCTCCATACTTTGCTAGCAGTTGCTTGGCATCATCTCCCTTGGACTTCTTTTCCGCACCTTCCTTTCCTTCCTCTTTTGAGCTGAATATCTGCATTTTTCCATAACAAAACTTTGTGACTACATATAGCTTTACCATTCACCACTTATTTACTCAATCTCTTACACTGCTTTCAGCTATTAGCTCAAAATGAACTAGACCCTTTTTCCCTTGGTTAATTCATAATATTTTCTTTCACTTAATTTCTTAGCAACAAAACCAAGTTGCTGTTGTGCTTTTGAATTCACACCTCTTTTTTTTTTTCTGAATTGAATTTACTTGACATTTATCTTTCTAATAGGTATGAAAATTAAACATTTTATAAATAAGTTTGAAAGAAACCAAATTGGCAGGAGTATACCACAAGAACAAATAAAATAGAGAGAGAGAGAGAGAGAGAGAGAGAGAGATGGGTACCTTCCAGAGACCAGCTTCGAGGCCATACTTCTTAGTAATTTCCTCAGCTGAATCAGCAGAAGATGGGTTTTTGATTTCCTCCTCTGTTTTCTCTTTCAGGGCTCTGACTCTGAAACGTTTGGAGTAAGAGCTGGCCTTGGATGGCTGAATTGGTACACAGCAGCCATTTCTTGATTGTCCATTGTTGTTGAAGAAGGAAGCAGAGTTAAGATAGGGGACTAGCACAGCTGTTGCCATTGTTTGCCAACCAAAACTTTCTATCTAATTCTAATCAAACATGCTTTAATTTAATGGGTTGTGTTCTGAGAAGAAATGTCTTGGAATTTAATCCCTTTGAAATTGAATTGAACCACGCAAGAAGCAGAAGAAGATGCACAAGCAGCTTTACTACATGAGGCTATAAGACAATCCAAGTCGCTCTTTTTTTTTTTTTTATCCCTTTACGATTTCATCAATGCACAATTTTTGCCCATTGTGTGTGTAGTGGGCTTGAGATTGTCGGTTTGCTTGGTTGGAGATTGTCGGTTTTGCTTGACAAACACAAACCATAAAAGAAAGATATTGGGCCTCCTTTCCACGAGCCTAAATGACCTCTCTCTCTCTCTCTCTCTCTCTCTCTCCGCATAGTGTACTCTTTTGTTTCGAAAAAACCAAACCCACCAAATTTTTTTGGTTGGATAACTGTTTTTATAGCACAGAAATGAACCGAAGCTAAAATTACCAAAAAAATTCCTACCGAACTTGCAAATTTAGTATTATTTTTAATGTTTAAACACTTAAATACATAAATTTATGTTTTCAATGTTTAAACATTAAAAATAAGAGGTATTTAGTTATATACTCATTCTTAGCACTAGTGACATAGATAAACACTACACCATTTAATTTCTATAAACAAACCTAAAAGAGGACAGTTGACCCTGTTGAATTTAATTTTGATTATTAAATTACTTTGATGCCGAGTGTTATTGGTTTATTTTTATGAGGTTTTGGGGTTAAGCTTGTTCTAAGAAATCGAGGACAATTTTGTAATTTATAGGAAGTTTGAAGCCTCTTTATTATGTTGTAAATAGGATCCTGGTGTGTTTTTTAAAGTCCATTTCATATAAGGTTTTTTTATTTCTATAATTTGGACCCCTATATTTGACATAATAGTGGAACTCCCCTAAATATGAAAGTTTGGTATGAGTAAATACATGTTTTTTTTCGTATATACTTCTCAAAACCAATGTCATGGTTCGTATTAATATACACTCAAATACATACATTATACATATGTGTGTCTTACCAAGAAAAAATATTAACATGTGATGGTATTATGCTTTTACGGCTAACCCTAATGGTAATTAATATTTGCAACATAAGTATATGACATACCACTTTTGTAGTACCAACCTGATTACAAATACTTTGGTTTGGTGGCCCAAAAATTTGTAGCTCAAATAGTAAAAGCGAGTTACTTGTGTTATTGGTGTCCTATATTTAATTCACCTCAAACAGGGTGTTTTAGTAATATGCTTTAACAATGTTATCAAAACATTCTTATAAAGTTTTTAGAATAGATATTCTCAAATTGTAAAGTAATATACCCAAAATGGGAGCTGAAAGAAACACCCAAAATGGGAGCTGAAGTACCCCAAATAAAATAGTTTTATGTAAAGTAATATACCCAAAATACCCCAAAATTGGGTATATGCTTCACTAATATACCCAAAATGGGAGCTGAATTTATAAAAATACCCCATATAGAATGCACTTTAGAAACATACCTAAAATACATTTATTATATAACAAATTGGTATTGAAGTTCCTATATATTACGATGCCTCAATCTGACAAGCCCAACAGACAAAAACTCAAAAAACACCCAAAACCAACCCAGCCCAAACTTATAAAAAAGCCCAAACATTTTAACCATCTAGAAAACCGTAACTTTTGTCCAAAAAAAAAAGCACTCAAGTTCAAGAGAAACATGAAGTCCACCAACACCACCTACAAAATGACATCCAAAACTGAAATCCCAAGAATTCAAGAATTCAACGTTGTTTGAGGAAGTTGTTAGATCAATCCCAGAATACAAGGAGGATGAAATACAGCTTACAAAAGAGTACATGATGGAGATCAATAATGCTGCTGAATATTGGACAAAGAAAGGAGAGCATCAAAAGATCCATGATGTAATAGCATCCTGCATAAAAAAGAATAAATTGATTCAGATGCTATACAATGAAAAAGAAGAATTAAGGAAGAAGCAGCAGCAATTGCAGAAGCTGGTTAAGGAAGAAGCATATCACAAGAAATCCATTCAACTTGATCTTTATGAGGAAAAATCCTGCATGACAAAGCTCCGAGCTAGAAAATGATCAATTTCTTGCAGAGAAGATTTCCTACTTGGAGATTATAAATGAAAAGGAATCTATCATTGTCTCCTTGAGAGATCAAAAATTAGCACAAGAGATTGCAACAAAACCAGATTCCTCTTTCCCTAAAGCAGAGACGAGAGCACAAAAGAGAAAGGCACCAAGAAAAGAACCAGCCAAATCAAAGAAGAGGGCCAAAGGTTCATTCCTGCAATGGAATACATATGAGGTCTACAACATGCTGGATGAACTCTCACAAGAAAAGCTGAGAAATTACCTGGAAACATTCAGGAGATGGGTAAGCTAATGTGTTTCATTCATTTTCAATGGGTTTAGGCACTATTATTGAACATGCATTAGAAAATAGGATGTCATAGGAATGAACAAGCAGTGTTATGATCCTATACTCGTAACTTTACAGAGTGTAGACATGCATTAGAAATAGGATTTCAGAGGAATCTAGCAGTGTTATTACCCTATACCTGGAACTCAACAGTGGTGGACATGCATTAGAAATAGGATTTCATAGCAAACAAGCAGTGTTATTACCCTATACTGGACCTTTATTGAACAGTTCTTTCAATTTTATTAACATTTTTTCTAACTACAAATACTGTTACAGCTATGCTTTTTGGCAAGGGGAAAGCATTTTGTTCAAAGATGACATACAAAGCTTATTAAAAGATACTGAAATTTTTGGACAAATCATAGATGCATATGGAGAGATACTTCATCATGACGAAAAGAAGGACCCTGAAAGACAACAGAATGCATACATCACATGCTATGCTTATGTAAGATAATAGCTATCTCATCACCTCTCCTGAATATCACAAATTATTCATCTTCCTATACTTTTCACATTCTTTCTAATGCTGAAACTATTAATCTTGCAGAGGTATCTCACAGGGAAAATGCACACAAGAGCGTTTGATGAATATTTTCTCAAAATCCTTGAATTAATAGGGAAAACTTCAAATGTTTTCATACCAATAACAGAATGACGGCCACCACACCCTTCTTGTCTTTGACAACATTTTATTGCAATGGACGCACTACAACTCTTTGAGGGGGCAGCAGAGCAAACAGTTGAATACTACAACAAAAAAACAATCATTTTGGTAAGACAGACTCCTCCTACTGTGAACTGTTAATACAAGGCATTAAACAACAGTAAACAAGAATCAGTGAAGCTGACAACATACTTGCCTACAATGCAGGTAGACGCCTCAAATGTCTTCCTCAATAGTGTGAAGGAATGTGCTCCAAAAATTTTAGAAAAAAACAGCTTCACACTTCTTGAGTTCAAGAAGCCAATCTACAATGAAGAATTTACCGAAGACGTTGCAAAACATCTTCCAACTCTGAAGTTTACACCAGCAATTGCTCAAACACTACAGGATCTGATGAAACATGATCCCACCAAATTCGATTTTAACGAGGATAGGGAATGCGCCCAACAACCCGAAAATTCGTACAGGATCTGATGAAACATGATCCCACCAAATTTGATCCTATCTTCTAATGCATATATGTGTGTGAATTTGCAGAAAAGATTGTGGTGTATTTGTCATGTACTACATGCAGCAATTGTTGCAACGGAAAAAAATTGAAAGAAGCTTGAGTGCAGACCTAGTGTGGGAAATGAGAAAAGAAATTTTATTGAAGACAATGGCAAGTGAAAAAAGTTGGTATTTCCAGAAGGGAATAAAGGATGAAAGCATGGATTTCATAGATTTTAGAACTGTCCAATATTTAGCTTCTAACTTCCAAATGTCAAATTGTTAATATGTAGCTTCTAAACAAAATCTTTTGCTGTTTCTTAACTTTGTAGTTACTGTGTAGTGAAATTCAAATTGTTACTCTGTAGCTTCTCATTTTCAAAATTCTTAACAGTGGGTTTCAAAATGCACATTAACAGTGACTTTCAAAATGCGCATTAACAGTGACTTTCAAAAAGCCCAGCACAAGTTGACAAAAACGAGGTCAGAAACGAGCTAAAGCCCAAAAAAATCAAATAAGCCATCGTAAAAAACAGAAAAAAGGCCCAATCTAATTTGACAAAAAAAAATAGCCCAAATAAACTAAAAGAAATCACAAAGTCTCCAAAAAAAAGCCCATAAAACTTTTTAAACAAAGCCCAATATGACCAAGCCCATAAAAAAAAATAATTAAACGCAAAAAAGAGAACAGGATAGAGAGGACAGGCGCACGACCCCAAAATTGAATTGAAAAACCAACTCACCTCACTCCAATCTTTCGCGACATCGATTCCAAAAGCAGTCCACAACTTCCATAACCACCAATCAACGATTCCAAAAGCAACCCACAACTTCCATAACCACCAATCAACGAGAAACCCGGCGACATGTCTTCAAAAACGACCCAGCAAAAAGCACTCCATATGCAAAAACCAAAGAAGACAATCCCAAATCAAACACAGAAGCTTCAAGAAATGACTGACAAAGAATCAGGATCAAAATTCCAGGTATTACAAATCTCTAACTTCAAAGTCCAATAGCAATGTTTTGACTTGTTTTGAAAAGAAGCATGTTTCGAATGCAAATGTATATGTTTCACAACTGTTAATACTATGCCATAGAACTTGAACTGTTAATACTATGCCATAGAACTTGAACTGTTAATACTATGTCATAGAACTTCAAAATCTGGGACTGCTTTGTTAATTAAAATATGCGACTGCTATGCATCTTGATTAATACCATGTCATAGACCAAAATATATCACATGCACTGGAAATGCATATGAAATAAATTGTAGTGCACTAGAAAGAGAAGCATGAGGTTCAAATGCACAGAAGTAAACAGTTAATACCATGCAATAGAAGTATTCATTCTCATTTGTCATCTTTCTTTTGTTTAGTTAAAGTAACCTATTTGCTTCATTTGTCATCTTGATTAATAGCAGGTGATCATATGGAAAAAGGTAACCGGGTTGAAATACAAAAGAAAAGCATACAAAAGGATCCCACCTAAACCAACAATTGTGCCAAAAGCCAAACTGTCAACACCTGAAGCCAATCCACCTAAACCAAAAACAAAAGCTAAACAAACACCAAAACCATCCACACCCAAATCCACAAACACACTGAAACCGAAGAAAAACAACGAAAACAAAAAGAACACCATCCCAAACACAAAAACCTAAACCAAGCAGACGCAATAACCCAAATTATGTGCAGATCAAGAGTAACATGCTCACATTTGACAACACAATTCAAACGGTAAAAGACAAGCTTGAAGCAAGAAGTGATGTCCTCATGATCCTACAAAAAACGCCATTTTGGAGCATCATCAAGGCTTATATGGCAGGACAGTTCACCAAGACAGAGTGTCAGAAGTCTAATTATCAAATAGTTAGACTGATCAAACTCTACAACCCTGCAACCAAAAAATTTAAATTCAGTGAAGGCAACGAGTATGAAATTACAAGCAACGATGTGTCTGACATCTTTGGATTGCCAAACAAAGGAAACAAGTTGCCAAGCACAACAACTTCCACAAGAACAAATTTGGACTTTGAAGAGAAATACTTCAAGAATTCAACAAAAATCACAAAAACTGAAGTTGATAGGTGTCTGAACACAGCAATATCAGAATGACAGAAACAAGAATGCAATAGATGTTGTGAGGTTGTTAATCCTAGAGCTCTTCATCACAAATCTCTTTTGCAACTCTGGGGCGACAATGGCTTGGACCTTTTTGACTATGATCGACACCTTAAAAGCAATGAACAGCTACAACTGGGCACAAGGAGTCTTAGATTACATGTATTTTGGACTGGACCAAGCCATGAAAAATAAAAAAGACAAGACAAATCAGCCAAGTGTGAGTGGTTGCCTTGTGCTAATCCTGGTAAGAAACTACATCCATTTGTTAATCCTATTATATTATTTGTTTTCATGTGCATTAACACTTCATATTGAAAAACATGTGTGCAGTATTGGCTGTGTGAAAGAACTAACCTGATCAGTCCAATTCTTGGCGGCTGTCAAATGGAGCCTTCTGGAGCTCAATATCAAGCTGAATACTGCAAAATATGTAAACATTAAGGTATTTTCTTACTTCAATAAACATATATAATGTTAGTACACCATAATTACTACTGACTTGACTCCAATCATTAAACAGATAAAAGCTGCTGGCAATGAAAAAGAAGAAGAAGCAACAAAGACTGATCATGCAGACCATGAAGAACAAGAAGAAAATGAAGAGGATGATGACTTTGTTATCACACTTAAAGATTGGGTAAGATAACCTACAATGATCAAACATTGTACAAACACATATAAATGTATATAAATTTGCTAATCCTCTTTTTTCTCCTCTCTAATATTTGTGACAGTTAAAGAGTCAAACACAAAAAGGAAAAAAGCAGACTATTATTACCCAGAAAACAGAACTTCAAGCTTCCATGAAAATGTAGACCAAAGTGTAACCCAGACAAAAACTCCACAAGAGGAGCAAAATGTAAAATTTCTCCACAATTTAAAAACAAATGTAAATCATTTAAATATCCAAATGCAACCAGAAACCAAAAACAAAATTATCAGTTTTAGTTCCTAACGTTCTATTATTAACCTAAGCAGAAAAAAAAAACTTTTATGCTTCAGGAGGAACATGAAGACAATGCACAATCATTGGGATGCAAAGCAGATGATGAAATTGAAGAACAAGCAGTTGACCTTAGTGCAGACACAATGATGGAGGAGACGACCTGTTAATGTCGGCAACAGGATCCAGAACTTGAAGGTCAGGAAGACAACTTCGACAACATTTTTGAGGACATGGTGGGTTCAATCCCAGAGTACTACAAGCATGAAATAGTCCCTACCCATGAGAAAATCCAACAGCTGAAGGAAGCAGTCGACTATTGGATTGAGAAGGCAGATACTCGAAAGGATATGATGCAGAACTGCTATAGAATCCTGCATCAAGAAAAATACATTCATTCATCAAATATGGGCTGAAAAAGAAGATTTGGAACAACAAATCGAAAAATCCTGAAAAAGCAGCTTGACCAAGAGCAAAAAGAAAGTAAAAAATTACAAGGGGAACTTCATGCACTTAAATCAAACAGGAGACAGCTCCAGGAACAACGTGAAATACTTGAAGGGGAAAAATTGTCCTGCATTGAGAGCATGAAAGAAAAAAGACACTGTTATTGCCTCTCTGAAACATGGATGGGGGGAATCTCAAAAAAGGGGAACAAGGAGAAATTACAGTGAAAGAACAAGCTGATAAGGAGAAAAAAGATGAGAGAATAGCAGAAGAACGAGACGACAAATAGAGCAGTTGAAGGTTAAACTAGCAGAGAACCTTGAAAGAACAGATGGAAAAGACAATCAGAAAGATGATAACACAACGGAAGAGGAGAAGGAAGAAAGTGAATTGGAGATGCAAGAATCTCCTAATGATGAAGATGAGAATGCTGATGAGAAAACTCCTGAAAAATCAGTTATCATGCAAGCGAAAGAAGTAGGAAAACGGCAGTTACGTTCTGGCATCAAAATAATCAAAGAGCAGAAAAGACACAAAGCCTGCAAAAAAAGAAGATTACACATACCCCAAAGCACATAAGCAAGCCCGAAAAAGAGTAAGCCAAAGTGAAGATGAAGCAGCCAACAAAAAAAAAAAGGACAAAGATGCATACCTTCAGTTGCACATGTATGAGGTCTTCAACAGGCTGGATGAAATATCAAAGAAGAAGTTGGAAAATTACTGGAAAACTGCATCTGATTCTGATGATTAAGCCAATCTGTCATAGAATTACACTGTTAATACTATGTAGTAGAACTATCTAGAATTACACTGTTAATACTATGTCATAGAACTGTCTTGTTATTAAACTGTTATGAGATTTTCATTTGCTGAATTATTATTTGAACAACATTATTGTTGCAGGGACCCTTTTTACCTAAACAATAGGACAATATTGTACAAACATAACATCGAAAAGCTGATTGGAGATTATCCAGTTTCTGCACTAATCATCGATGCTTATGGAGAGGCCCTTAATGATGATGCGAAGCATAACACTCAGAAACAAAAAAATGCTTACTTGTCCGCCAATAACTATTTAAGATCACATCTAATACATCAAAATTATATTATCAACATGCTCACTAATTACCAACATATGACTTTTGCAGATGTTTTTGCGAGGTGCTTCATACAAGCTGACATATGATGCTTTCTATATGCCACTCCTAGAAAATATTGGAAGAGTTGATAGAGTGTTCATACCAATTACAGATGAGAACCACCATACACTGCTTGTCTTTGACACCAGTGCAGCAACGTGGACACACCTCAACTCATTCAGGCCATCAGAAAAAACACTCCAATATTATCACAAGAAGGCAATTGTTTTGGTAAGTAAGACGGGTGATTAAGTGTTAATACATAGGAATGTTGACTTGCACCTTTAACAGTGTTAATACATAGGATTGTTTTGGTAAGGAATATTATCACCTCTTCCGTTAATGCAACAGTTTCGCATTCCTTGAACTTGTTTGCATCCAAGAGAGGAATGTTGACTTGCACCTGCTTGAAAGTTTCCAATATGTCCTTGGCATGTTGATCTTTTTTAGAACCCATCAACCTGTGAGGAAAAGGAGCATGTAAGATTTCTTCATCAGTAGGTTCACGACTTACCTTTTCCTTTCTTGCCCTTCTTGCAATTTCATGCTTTGGGATCCATTCGGATGGAGAAGCTGCTTGTTTATTTTCCTCCATGTTGATTTCATCTTTTTCCTTAGGCCTAATCACTTGCTCAACCTGCATCTCATCATCAATTTTAATTAGACTTTCAGAATTATCAACCTCACAAATTACCTTACTATTTTTCAAGATAATTGCTTGAACATGCTCATGCTCGGTTGGTATCACTCTTTTGGCTAGGCATCATCCCAGCTTCCCTTTGATTCAAAGCTGTGGCAATTTGCCCCATATGATTTTCTAGATTGGCAATGGCCTTATCTGTTTTCTGCATATGGGAATCATTCCTTTGCATGTAGCTTTTTGTCTCAGTGATGAAACTATTTGTGTTTCTAGCCATTGAAGCAACAAGTTCTTCCAAAGTTGGTCCTTGAGGTTG
Source organism: Prunus fruticosa (assembly GCA_018703695.1). NCBI lineage: Eukaryota > Viridiplantae > Streptophyta > Magnoliopsida > Rosales > Rosaceae > Prunus > Prunus fruticosa. The sequence goes on from CM031922.1 coordinate 16,829,228, forward strand.
TTGGTGAGATTGGCTAAGTGGTGGTGGATTGTAATGTTGAGATTGACCATGAGGTGGACAAGTATTATGTTGGCCTTGATATGGTTGATATGGCCCTTGTTGAAAATTTGGATTGTCGGTCCACCAAAAGTTCGAATGATTTCTCCACTCCGGATTGTATGTTTGTTGGAAATAATCATTCATAGTCAACTCATTCTGAAATGAGCCAAATGCATTTGTTTCCTCCATCACAAATTTATTGGAGTATTCTTGCATAGTAAGTTCCACAATTTCAGTTGCGGCTGCCATTGGTGATGGTAGAGGTGACTCGTCGGATGTTCCTATAAGAAAAAGAAACAAAAACAAATCAAGATAAAATGAAACAACAATCAATAAACAAAAATAAAACTAAGTACTCTAAACATACTCAAACAAAACAAATAAGCAACCGTGCCAGTTCCCCGGCAACGGCGCCAAAAATTGTTGCATTCCTAAAAGGACACAAATTAATGTGCAAACAACCAATTAAAAATACCCGCAAGTGCACGAATCTATTGAAGTATAGATTATGTAAGTACGGGTTCAATCCCACGAAGAACTTGTCGGCTTCCTATAAGTTCTAATTTGAGTACTTAAAGAACACTTATTTAACACACCACAAATGCACAAATGCGAAAATGGAAACCAAAAATAAGTAAAGAAATGTAAAAGAAATGAAACAACACAAGAAAATTAAACAAAAACACAAACAGCATTTTCTATCGCCATTTTATCACCACTTTATCACCTGTGAAACAGTGCCGTGAATAGTGAACATTCTGTGAATAGTGTGTGAACAGTGCATGAACAGTGAACAGTGAATGAACAGTGAGGCCGGTCGCATGAACAGTGACGACCGGTCGCTATTGTCAGATTCGAAATGTAAATTTTAGTGTGATGAGTGACCGGTCGTTTGTCGTTTTCAAGAGTCGAAATTCTCTGTTTTTCAGTTTCGACCTCTGTCCAGTGTTTTGCCTATAACTTTCCAACCGTTTATCCAAAATTCACGTTCTTTATACGGTTGGATTCAGCACAGAAAATTCAAGAACACATCGCGGACCAAAAGTCCAAAACAATTACGAAAACAAACAAAATTCAGTGACAAAGACACAAAACGTGTCAAACACGCAACTCACACACACATTGGGGGGGGGGGGGTTTGATTTGGTTCAAGTGATCTATTTCTAATGCATGTAAGTAAATGGACTTTGAATTTAAATGAGAATGGCAGAGATGAATTATCAAGATGTGAAATTTAAATGTAACAAACACTAGGGTTTCGGAATCCACCCTAAACAATTCTACCAAAGTTCATGAATACTCAAGTGATGAACTCTAAATGTGTTGATGAAGATGTTCGCAATCAAGACCATGGGTCGTGGCTCAAGATGCATTGATTCTCTCTAATATACGTAAAGTGCATGGTTCGTGCTACAATACTTGTGCCCTCCTCATAACCGAACCTAGGTATGGTTCGTACTTCGATTCAATTACAAGGAAAACCCATTAAGTTCAAAGAGAATATGAACATCACAAGAATCTTAATAGCATGGTGTTTACATTAGGTATTCAAGAAACCAATTCACATGGATGGTTCTTACTCCATCCATCTATTGCTTAGGAAAACATGAAGATACACATAATCCCAACAACCTCAAGAAGCATGCTTTCAAAGGTGATCAATCAAAGGAGAACATACATCAAGGATAGATTAATTTGGTGAATTGGAATTCATCAACAATATCTAGAAATTCATACACTCAAGCATCAAAACAATAAGGTAATCATGTTTATGGCTTCAACCTAAGCCCTAGCTATGGAGTTTAGTTCCTCATAATCATTTCAAACACAAATTCAAAATATAACTAGAAAGAGTTTACAGATTTAGAAATGATGAAAGCTTGAAGTCTTCAATGGTGGAAGTCTTCTCCTTTCTTTCCTACGGCTGCCCCTCCTTCTCCTCTCTTCCTCTTGGCTCCAAAATCTGCCCTCAATCTCTAGAATTGTGGAATGACCTCATTTCCCACGTTCAAAAGACTCTCCAATATCAGATTGCAATTAACTTTTGCTTCCCTCTCTCTTCCTTTCCAGCTTTGCTTTTAGTATTATATTTCCAAAATCTTCACCCATCATCCTTTGTCTCCTTTGCCATTATGAAGCATTGACTTCACAAAGATGCTAAAAGCTTCAGAAAGTATATTATCTACTAAGGTGAATTCTTGTTACCAAGTGTGATGGTAACAAGAATTATCAAATGACACAAAGGGGGTAAAAGCTGGCCAATTCCGGATTCCCAGATCTGTGGTAACATGTTGGATTGGTTGGATAGGCAATACTTGCCCAATGGAGCTCAAATTTGGATATGTTGTAGTTAACATCCATTGGAACAAGTCTCATGAAGATTATGACCTCATCCGAGCAACGGAGCATGCTGATCCAAGGCCAAGAAGTTGACCTACGAAAATGAACAAAAACAGAATTTATAACAAATAATGCACTTTTAGCTCATTTTCATTATAACCAAGGTAAAACCTAAGAAAACACAAAAAGGAAGTAAAAAGCTATAAAATGTCAAGAACTAACTCAAAATAAGAGGTGAATAACATGAAAAATCATGTGTAAAAATGAACCGAACACCTATGCACCTCCTTAATCCATGAATTAAACGACTCGGACAAGGCATTACTAACCTCCCCATACCTCTTTCCCGGAAAAAATGCATTAGCAAAATTTTGGACAGGAAGATCAGCCAAAAACTTATCAATTATTGTTGCACCGCCATCATCTCTTAATTTTTTCAACCTCTCCTGATATTCCTCAACAGTCGGTGCATACAACAACTTACAAAAAATCCATAAAATATGATCCTTGAAAGAGGAACCAACAGAATGCGGATACTTCTTTTTCAAGTTGTCTTTCAAATGATATAGACAAAAACCATGGGGAGAAGAAGGAAAAACATTCCTAACAGCATCGATAATAGCACCATGCCTATCAGAAATGAATGCAAGTTGCCTACCTTCATCCACCAAGACTTCAGATATCCTTTGCAGAAACCACCTCCAATTGTCCACAGTTTCACCAGATACAATCGCAAAGGCAAAAGGGAATACCTCTACAAGAAACAGAGAACTGTATTGGTTAGTTTGAACTATAACAGTGTTACCACATGAAGCCGAGTAAAACTACAATGCATAAAAATACTCAATGCAGGGTATGAACAGGTATAGCAACTACAGCATTTACATTTGCATAACTACATTGTTCATACCACTCAATGGAAGTCAACAACTACAGCATTTACATTACATACCTTTATTTCCATTCTTCTCAGTAGCTCCTAGAAGAGTACCCTTGTACTTGTTTGTGACGAAAGTACCATCAATGAACAGCATAGGCCTACACCATTGAAAACCATCAATGGATGCCTTGAAACATATAAAGATCCACTAGAAACGAGAACCATCCTTGCCACAGGTAAAGCACACAATGAGATCCGACATTGCTGGCCTTCAAAACATCCACATACCAAGGCAGGTGAGCATAAGACAACTCCTCATCACCATGTAAATCCTTAGTAACCGACTCCTTCCCATACCACGCAACATGATAAGGGATATCCAATCCATAATTTTCCTTCAAATCAGGTAATCAGCTCAATTGGCCTTACCAAAGGATTGCTACGAACTTTATCCTTGACAATTGAAGACACCAAACGCGACCCCATTGCCTTATTTCTCTTCTCTCGGATCAAACCAGTGCAACTGTGTACGTTATTTAAATTCTTAATATAAAAGAATCCATTTACATTAGAATTAACAGCATGCACATGCCACTCACAGCCATCTGATTCCTTCTTAGCACACACAGGCAGTAACGCGACGAGGCTCACTTTTCAAATACTTCATCTTAAAACCATTCTCAATCGCATATTTAGCTAACTTATCGCGGAATTCAGAAACTCCACCCTCAAACTTCTGACCCTCATGAGTAATATAACCCTCTCAATCAATAGACAAATACTTACGACCTCCATAACTACCATATTTGCCTAAATAATCATTTCCAAACTCACTGCTAGTACTATCATAATCTATACTCAAACAAGAAGAAGAAACTGCACTGGAATCAACAATACTACCAGCCACACTTGAATCTTTATATGTATCCTCATCTTGTGCAATGTTGTCATTATAAGGAACAGCCTCCAACAAAAAAGGAGAGGCAATTATGTTCGTATTAACTGTTTGAACATAATTCACTACAGCCTTATCCCTAACAGAAATGTGAATTAATTGATCATTCATCAATCCACATACCATAAACATGACTTTCAAATCATCATCTGATTCCAACAAACAATTGGAGCAATCTGGAAAGGAGTACCTCAACTCAAAATGACCTAACTTAAGCTTAAACCTACTACACAACTCGTTGGACAACCAATCAAAAGTAGTAGTTGAAGATAAAATAACCATTAAAGTTCCAGCACCATAGGTGCACTTTGCCACTCTCTCGAATCATCCATATCTCTACAAAAAAAAAACAACAAACAAAACAAAATGACTACTAGTAATAACAGTGTTATTACCCTATACCTGGAAACGTAAAGAGGTAAACGTGCATTAGATGTAGGATTTCATAGAAAACAAGCAGTGTTATTACCCTATACCTGGAACTTTACAGTGGTGGTAGACATGCATTAGATATAGGATTTCAGAGGAAACAAGCAGTGTTATTACCCTATACTGAAACTTTACAGTGGTAGACGTGCATTAGAAATAGGATTTCAGAGGAATCTAGCAGTGTTATTACCCTATACCTGGAACTCAACAGTGGTGGACATGCATTAGAAATAGGATTTCATAGCAAACAAGCAGTGTTATTACCCTATACCTGGAACTTTATTGAACAGTTCTTTTACTTTTATTAACATTTTTCCTAACTATAAATACTGTTAAGTCCTGAAAAAGCACGAATATACTCAGATTCAACTGAAAAAGCATACCTCAATTAATATGAAAACCAAATCGAATTGCACAAAATTCTACCCGCAGCTCAAACCAAAACACGAGCAAATCCACAACCAAACAGAATCTGAAATCAAATGCAAATTATAAACAAAAAGAAATTAAAATCACAATTGAAAACTCAAACGAATATCTAAGTACAAATTAAAACGAAATCAGAAAATCCAATAGCTTACCTCCAAATCAGCAATAACAAAAATAAACAGATAAAATCAAGAAGAATTGGATCTGCATGTCAAATTTAAACTAAAAGACTGCAAAAATTAAAAACGAAAACATAATCAGCAACTTAATTAATCAAACATGAAATCACCAAAAATCAGACTACAATATAATCGAATACCTCGAAAATCGAATATGAATTCACAAGAGAAAATCGAATACCTCAAAAATCGAATATGAATTCACAAGAGAAAATTGAATACCTCAAAATCGAAGATCGCAGATCGCACCAAGCTCCAATCGAATCTCATGCAGCACAATATCGCTCCAAAAACCACCAATTCAAACAAGAATGAAGCAATAGAACTCAGCTCACACGAAAAATTAAGCTCAGAAGAATAAAAAAGAAAGGAGATCTGGAAACATATTATACAGAGCTTCGTTCGAAGAGGTGAACGAAGATCGCTTCGTTCGAACGACGCTCGTTGGACTATACGATTCTGCTCGAACAAAAATCACGAAGCTGCCAAACAGTTTTCAGTTATGAGGTCACCAACGTAAATTTTAAAACATTCCTGTCCTACCTGGCGAATTTTGGGCTAGTTTCTCAAAATTCAAACCAAAAGGTCAAAACCGTAATCCAACATATATCAGAACCCAAAAATCGACAGCTTCGATTTTTGGGTGTATTTTGGGTGTGTTTATATACCCCAAATAGTCTAGGGTATATTTATAGTTTTATGTCTAGTATAGGGTATTTCACTAAATTTCTATAAAAATTACCAATGGGATGTTAGTTGGATTGACTCAGAACTTTGGTATTTCCCAAATAATCCTGCATTTAAGCCCCGTTACACCTCCCCTTAACTTAGACACAAAAATAAAGAGTAATAAAAACTGAATTTACAGTAATATATAGCCAAACGCCCCAAATACTTGTGTAGATATGCACGTGGCATAAAGTAATAGGTACTTCCCAAATTATAATTGGCATATTTCGTCCTTGATCAAACTCTGATTATAATTGGTTAATTATTAAATATCAAATTATAATTGGCATATTTTATCCTTGATCAAACTCTGAAGGACGTGAAGCAAATCCCTAGAGGATTAAAATTGCTTTTGCCAACAGTAACCAATTTCAACTAAAATTCCAAAGCAACAGAAACTTGAATCCCTTTGACACTCTATCAACTGCCACACTCTATGCAAATACAAACTTTTAAAACCCTCGTCTTTCAAAACAAAAGCCAATTCCAGACCTCATAACTATATTTTCGTTGGAGCTAAAACAGCATGGAGCCATCAAATCAACGAAGAAGGTTTTCTTGGACAAAGCTTCGAAGTCAAAGCTTCCCCGCAACCAATTCAGAGCTCAATTCTCCTTTGTTAGAATATACTTCGCTCAAAGATCTGATGCCCTCCTCAACAAGACCTAAAACTTGTTCGTCCCCAAAAGCTTTGGCTATACAATCAGCTCATCAAATCCCAATAAGCAACTTGTTGGTGCAGAAGGCTGCCTGGGCTTACTTGCAGCCCATGCCAGAGCCAAGCGAAGCCGTACCGCGCTTTTCGACTACGCAGCTTTTTGGCAATCTGAAAATCTTCAGCAGAAGTGTTGTTGCTGCAATCAGGCGTGTGTTTGGTAGGCTATTAGGAGCAATTCGTATTCGTTGTTAGAAACCCACAAAGAACGTCAGTGTATTTGGGTAGTACTAGAAAATTGAAATTAGGCAACGAGTAGTTTCTTTTTCTTTTTCTTCTTCTTTTTGTCTCTTGATACAAGGTGGCTCAAACTGGTACTTCTTTTACAAGTTAGAAAGAAATATCATTAGATCAATTGCTACTTGGTAATGAATAGTTTTTCTTTCTAACTGTGGTAGATTACCATTTCGGTTTCAGTTTTGTTTCTCTTCACTTTTTTCACTAGAGATAGAGGGAAAATATATGAGAGAAATTAGGGATGAAGAAATATACGAGGGAGGAGAAAAGAATGGAGTAGAATGTATGAAACAAATATTTGAAAAAGAAACCAACTTGAAGATTGTTTTCAGTTTTTAGTTTTCTTTTCATATGTATTTCTTCAACATTCGTCTATATCCTCCTTGATCTTTAATGTCTTCCATATATTTTCTCTCTATTTTGAATAAAAATAAATAAATAAAATTTATAAAATTGGAATCAAACTGCCCTAAATTTTTTTTTTTTTTTTTTGGCAATAAGCATGAGATTGATGGTGACTATTAGAATTTGCAATTTTGTCCTTTTGTATTGAAGTCGAATCTTGCCAATCTAGCTTACATTTCTGCCTTCCCTCCACTTCTGGATCCAGCCCTTTTGGGAAAATTAAATTTCTTCTGTGTCAAGTAATAAGCTTCCCTAGAATCTTTTCATGTCAGTTTAAAGAAAGGATAATGAAAAAAGAGAGAGAATAATATTGTGATGAGATGATAGCATCATATCATATCATATGCATGAGGATAGAGGAAATGGATTCCACAGGGACATGGATATAGGCTTTTGGTTGTTGAAAGAATATGTATTTTCCAGTATATTATAACATATGGTTGCTTGGTATACATCTAATTAGTAAATTTCTTTATTGTTGTTGTGTGGTGGGCAATACATAGATACGTGGAACTATAGAGGTTGAGTGTCCAAAACTTCAAAACTTGAACCCGAAAATTTTTATATGTTCCTGGTACGCCATGTGACTAGTGTACCATCCAATAAACATATGACATGTGGAATTATTGTCTAACTTACTGCATTTTCTTTTTATGACATGTGGCGGGCTGTATTGGAAATATTTCATATGCCCTTGCCCTATTTATTGGATGGTAGACCAACCACATGGTGTACCCAAAACACCCAAAAATTACTCATCCGGATGAAATCTTGGTCATGACCTCTCAAATTCATCACCCAAAGTTTTTCTTGCGAAAAAAAAGGGCTTGTATCTAGAAATGTGGTCTTTACAGCCTTAGGTTTTTGTAGTTAAAATACCCAAAGCCTAGATTTTTTACAGCCTTGGGCGAAAGAGTTCTGGGCTTTTGGGCCTGGTTTAATTTCTATTATTTTTTTAGTGCCGGTTAATTCGGAAACCGTCATTATTCCCTCCAAAATCCAATTTTTTTGTTGACTCCAAATTAGTTTCATGTCAAGAATCTTAGACATTAGTTTTCAATTTGAGTTATTATTATGCTTATTAAAAAATGTTATACGTAACCGAAAATAAAAAGTTGTTGATTATTATTTTATAAAGAAGAACAAAAATAATCAATTTTTTTTTCCTTCCAAGCTAAACAATCAGTTAGATATGTTCATTGAGAAATATTACTATATATATCCATAAATATTATTTTTATTTCTTATAAAATATTGATTTGATATAAGATATAGATGATAAACTTGAAAGGGAAGAATCTTATCACGAAGGTTGCCTCTGCCAAGGTCACACATGCTTTTAAGTTTGATTTCCAACACTCTAAGTCAAATGCTTCTTTTATAAAAATAAAAAATAAAAAACCCCCCTCTGCTTCAACAATATTACAGAAAAAGACTCCTAACAAAACACACCTCCTCTCTCATTCACACAAGTCTCATGCCAGAGCAAAAATATTGATTGCTGAAAAAGACTCCTACCAACAATACTTTCCCAGCTTCCTTCAACCAAAATCTCTCTCTCCCTCTCTCTCTCTCCAAAGGCAATAGTAAAAGAACTCTCTCTATATCTCCCTCCCTCCCTCCAATGTCTTCCAGCAAAAAGCCCAAGCTTATCAAAACCCTACTCACATCCAATATTGCAGGTTGTGGCTGTGGCAAGCCAAAGCTCTCGGATGTATATGAGCCAACTCCAAAACCCAAAACCCAAATCCCCCAAGACCCAACTCTCCAACGACGTTCTTCTTCAAGCTCTTGTGACAAAAATGGCTGTTTCACTGTTGATGACGACGATGATAATGAGGACCAGTACACCTCCACCACCATCTCCTTCAACAATAACTCCTCCTCACACCCGTCTGATTCATCAGAAAGCACAAATCCAAAGAACACCAAGTTCCCAAGCCCCAAGTGGACAAAGATCGACGACAGCATTGCTGTGGTGAAGGAATCCAACGATCCCTACCAAGACTTCAGGCAGTCTATGCTGCAGATGATCGTAGAGAAGCAGATTTATTCAAAGGAGGATCTGCAGGAGCTGCTCAGCTGCTTTCTTGAACTCAACGCTGCATCCCACCATGATGTTATCATCCAAGCTTTTACACAAATCTGGAATGATCTGATCAGAGAAAGTAAGAAACCGATCATGTGAATCCCAGCGGTGACACGTGTCATGCCCATGTAAGGCATTTAATTGATGGCCAAGCGGGAGAGGGTGGGAAAATTCATTAGCCATAAATTCATGGGGTTGGTACTCAAGATTAAAGCACAGGCACAGAGAGAGAGATATTGTTTTTTTCCCATTTGGGTTTTGTACGATGGGAGAATGGGTTTTGTACGGTGGGAGAAAAACTTATATGTAACGGGGATGCATATTTCAGGCTTAGCACATATTATCATATATTTAATTTATTGACATTACAATGTCTGATGAGCTTGAAATATCGCTACAGTGACATTTCTCTTACATGTAAATTCTTCTAGTACGGTGGATAGATAGGAAATTTTAAATAGCTTAGAATTTTTTTATATAAGAAAATGTAAGGAAAATCTTTTTTTTTTTGGTCTGTGTTTGTATGTTAGGGTACAATTTCCAACATGGGTATTCAACGCTAACTGTGTGTGGTTTTAATGAGTTTGCAGTTCAGCCATCATTGTTGCTGTTTCTATGTTTGGTTGGTGCTTGGGAATGGCATATTGAAGAGATCTCAATATTTTTGTCTGATTGCATAAGCATTTACTGGCTTAGCTTTGCAGTACTTCTCATGTAGGAATACCTTCATCTTACCATAGAGTAAAGATGGTTTCTCATAAAAAAAAAAAAATTCTTTTTGAATACAAGTGATATAGTCTAAATTAGAATGGAAGGGAGTTTTTTCGCACAAACGTTTGTGTCATAAGGATTCAAACCTAAGATCACTAATCACTAAGAATCAAAGCACTTTTTCACCGGACTAAACTCGTCAGCGATTCTATCAAACTTAACATGACCTAGTCATTGGTTTTTCTAAAATTAATTAGCAATGACATATTCAATGTCCACAAATGAGATAACACCTATTCACACCATCTAACTCTTGCAATTTCAATCCCTTTTTTTTTTCTTCTTTCAGAAACGGCAGTTTTGGAGAAATTGGTAACCCATATCCATTAAGTGTCCCCTTAGGAGACCTTAAAACTTAGGTTTGAGCCAAACATAGCATGGTTGAAATGTGGGACATCAATTGTATATCAAGAATAAAGTATATGACCTGTTAAGCCACTAGTAAAAACCTGATCAACACACGCAATTTTTAATGGTGGCGTTTGGGAGGAAATGTCATTGATTTTGGTGTCTATAGTCCAGGGCCATTATGCGGCCGCTATTTCCTTGTCGATTGTCTAAATTGGGGTTTCTTAACTATGTGCGCAAATTTTCTTGAGTTTGATCAAACAAAAAAACAATCCTATGGCACCTCATTCCTTAACCATGATGTTGGGGGTTCGATCCCCGTCCATGGGAATGGAGCGCATTTCGTGGCCAGCCATTTACCTCCATTGGGAGAGCTCCCGCGGCGAAAGGGAATCAGTCACACTCCTGCGAGCGGTGGATACCCTTGGGTAGTGGCGGAGCCACCTAAGGACCAGTGTGGGCCCAGGCCCTCTCTCATATTAAATTTACTTATATGTGTAGCTATATGTTGGCTTCCTAAAGTAAAAACTGTAAAAATTCATGTTTTTTTCCTTCTCTTCCTCTTTTGATTAACTTAAGCTTTGTGAATTCCCCTTTCCCCCATTTTACATGTCTAAGTAGGGCATCTTAATATTGGGATTTATGAACATTTTTTATATTTCTTATCTCTATTGAAGTATAAATTATTAAATTTTGAGTCTTTAATAGTGTAGATGATGAGATTAATATTCAACCGTGTTAAAATATGAAATTCACGACAATTATGATTGTAATAAATGGATAAATTATTAATCAGTATGAAATGATATTATTAACTTATTAACTCAGATAGCGCTTGAGGGCTCTTATTCGAATTATTTGAATTTTTTTTTTGAAGGACCCCTTCTAATGTGAAATCCTGGCTCCGCCACTGCCCTTGGGTCTAACCTAAAAAACAATCCTAGAGAGTTTCACTATTATGCCCAATATATGGGCTAAAGTTATTTTTTTTAAAAAAATTACATGAAATTGACTTTAGAAACACACTCAAAGCTCATTTACAACATAACAAAGAGGCTTCGAACTTCTCATAAATTATAAAACTACCATAAATTTCTTAAAACAAGTTCAACCCCAAAACCTTTTTTAAAAAAAAAAAAAAAAATTAAAAACACTCAAAACAATCAACATGGCATCAAAGTAATTTAATAATCAAAATTCAATTCAATAGGGTCAGCTGTCCTTTTTTGGGTTTATTTATAGAAATTAAATGGTTTGTTTATAGAAATTAAATAGTGTAGAGTTTATCTATATCACTAGTGTTAAGAATTGATATATAAACAAAATACCTCATAAATTTATCACACTACTAGCAAAAGGGGCAAAATCCACGATTCACCTATGTACATTAGTTAGGGAGTATCATTTAGCCCGCGGGCCAAAGTGGGTAACCCGAGGTTCAATGGGCCAAAGCTCGGCTTGGCCTGATGGTTAGGATTGCTGAACCCGGCCCATTTTAAGGTTGGGTGGGGCTTGGACTTATGATTTGAAACCTTCGACGCAACCCACGTAGGCCCGCCCATTTACCATGTTTTGTTTTTGCTTTTGCCTTATATTGCCTTATTTTCATTCTAAATGGGGGATACTTCCATATTTGCATTGTAAAGTTAAGTAAATAGAGTAATATAAAAATAAATCAAGTAAAAAGACAAGTCATTTACTTAAATGGTTGGGATGAAAATAAAGGCAAGGCAATATGAGGCAAAAAAAACAGGCAATGGGCAGCCCATGGGTGCCCCCGTGCGAAAAGCCCACTTAGGTCCGGCCCTATGAGGGGACTCGGGCCAATCCCTTTCAAACCTTGATCTGGCCCAAAAAATGAAAAAGCCAGATAAGGCCTGGCCCGATGAAGAGCCCAAACATTAGTGGTCTAGTGGCATGGTTACTGTATATATGTGACAATTAACAAACCCATAAGCCGCGGTGTATTTGTGGTTAATTGTTAATGAATCCATGTATATGAGTGCGGTACAATCTCCTTAGTGACAACTTAGTTTAATTTTACTTCAAAATACAATGCACGTGGCTGCTTGAGTGATGATGTGGCAGCTCAAATGATAACATGTCAGCTTGGGTGCTGACATGGCAATTGTTGAGGGTTGAACTTCAAAAGGGCCCCAGATTGTACTTGATCGAAAATGAGGCTCGAAATTTTTTCACAAGATTGATGAAGGTCGTTGAGTCTTTGAATCTCTTGGTGGTTACTTTGGCAAGAAATAAGTCCCTTCATTGAATTAGAGATTGTATTTAGATGGCAACTTAAAGAAGGGACTAAAACCCTAATTGTTAGACAAAATAAACTTTCACAACCAGGCCTAGTAGAGGAATTAACCATACATCATGTTAGCCCAAATACAGCCTACAAATACACTCAACCAAATAAAAAATAAAAAATCCAATCCAAAAAAGTTAAAAAGCCCAATTCAAATAACCTAGAAATACTTATAACAAAAAACCCAGATCACGGAAACACTTTAATAATTACAAACTGGATTGAGGCTACCTTTGATGATGATTTGTTATAAGAGTTCCTAGAACTTGTATTGTCTCTGTCATATAGTTTTTGTGTGTTTAGGGGTTAATCCCCTCCATTTCACCCAAAAAAAAAAAAACCATATCACAGAAACACTATAATCAAACCCTAAACCTATATCACACATATAGGTTAAGCCACTTGATCAGGGAAGTAAGGAAGGGGCTCGAGCACATGTGTCGTCATTGTCAAGCCATCAAACAAAGGGTAATGTCAACTCTTGATCCACCCAAGTAACAACTGTATATCAGAGATCCATATATAAACTAGGAACGTAGATGGAAGCCTGACGTAACCAATATCCTTGATGTACCTTAATTTTCACTAATTTAATGATTTTAAGTAATTGACTAGTCTAATATTTTGTTTAAATCAAATTCAATTATTTGGGAATTTTGTAAATCATATTTGATTTCATTAATTAAATTTTTTATACAAAATTTAATACAAGTGATTGAGGGAGAGGGGTTGCTACTTAGGCACATAGACTCTTTAGGTTTTTTGTGTAGTTTTTACCTCTCCTTTTGTGAGAGTTTTTCACATCTCTTGAGAGTTTTATTTTTATTATTATGACTTGGTTTTTTCAAGCTTTATCTATTTTTGGTTATTCTGAGTTTGCACTCTTAGTTATGATGCTTATGCTATAATTTATTCGATCTTACGTGATTGTTATTAGAGTAGCCCTAAATTATCTTAATCTTGATATTAGATTGCTTCGTTATTGTAATGGCTCTGTGGCTTGTGTTTTTTCAAGTAACTTATGAATGCAATTCCAAAATTTCTCAAAAAAAAAAAGAAGGTTGAGATTTGTTTTGTTTGAGTAAAATAGCAGTGCGAAACTAAAAGTTCTTATTTTAGAGATAATTTTCTTCATAATATTGGAAGTAGAGTCCAAGTTCCAATCCGCATTCCCTAACTTTTAAAAATAAAAATAATGGCGCGTACCACAATAATCAACCTAAGGCATGGCTTGCATTAGAAAAGAATTGTAATATTATTTACCAAATTGCCTAATGAAATAGAACAAATATAGTTAAGATGTTTTCCTAAATAAATAAATAATTTTGTTTGTGCTGCTGGGGCTTTTGGCCCTTGCCCTGTTCATCAAAAAAATAAATTATCTACACCCTAAATATAAAAAATCAAGCCACTGCCAATCCAAACAACTTTCCCGCGTGCTTCTCCACCTCGCCATAATTAGGGAAACACTTTTTCGTAATCTGCTGAAACGTATGCAACGTCAGCAAGCTATCTGAACCGGCCTGGTGGCACTTCCCGACCGCCCGGTTCACCTCCAAACGTTTCGCAACTTGCTCCAACCCTCCGTACAAGCCATCACAAAAGCGGATCATGTGCTTCACGTCGTAAACTCTATTTCCGAAATAGACCCTCACAATTTTCAAAAACTCCTCCAAGTCTTTCAAGCCACTTGGCAATTGCTGGCCGGTCAAAATCTTGACCAGGTACCCGAAGTCGTACGCGCTATGGAACGTGACCCAGCTCACCGACTCGTTCAGGACGAGCCCCGATGACATCAGCAGCGCAGCGAACCGGGCCGAATCTATCCCCTCGGACCGGTTGCGGTCGAAGTCGATGCCCTGGCGGCGGAGGAGGGCGATGGAGTCCGGAGCGTGGGGGTCACGAGCGACGTCGAAGTCCCTGAAGTTGAACTCCCAGATGAAGCTCGTGGAGGAGGAGCCGAGGTCGGGGAGGTTGCCGTCGGCGTCGGACAAGGTGAGGCCCACCTGGATGAGGCTGAGGGCGTCGACGTTGGATTTGAGAGTCTTGTAGTGATCGGAAGGCTGTAAATCGTGGCTGTACGGCGGCCGGAATATCAGGCCCGGAAACTCCGTGTCCATGGATATGTAACCCCAAAAAAGGGAAAAAAAAAAAAGAGGAGGAGAGAGGTGTAGTCGTCGATCGCGGCGCGTATCAATTCGAATTCGGATTCTAAATTATGAGCCCACACCTGCCGGATCTTGATGGGCTTCGGACTTGAGCTCGAACTTTGATCCTCGTTGACATACATGTTTTAGTGAGAAATTAATTACGTCTTTACCAAATACTAAAGATGGGACGAAGACTGAGTGACGGAGAAAAAGCCTTACGGGTATTGGATGAGTGAAGAGTGGCGTGGGGGTGTGTGGTTTATATATGGAGATAGGAGGAGGGTGAAAAGGGATGTTGCCTGGAAAAAGAGGGAAGTCAAATCACTTCTGCGTGTAGGAGAAGAGAGAGAGGGTTTTTTCTTTTCTGAGTGTTGGATTAACGGAACAGAATTGCTCATATTGGCTGTTGCCTTTCCCTTTTTATTTTATTTTTTCTTGTTTTTGTTTATTTTCCTTCTTTTTGTTTTTCTCTCCCTCTCTCTCTTTGTCGCTTTCTTTCCAATTTCCAATTCTTATATTTTCTTTCCTGGTTTGGTTTGTTTATTGAAAGTGGGTTATACGTTGTAAACAGGTTGCTGATTGGATTGGGATTATATTCAGAGTAGGAAAATGCTAGGGAGATTAAATTGGGATACCAACTCTTTAATAGAGCGTGTGACTATTGTATTTGTGGGCTTCATCTCTATTAAAGAGTTTGTACACAGTTGATATACCAAATTGATCTCCCACCTTTCAAAGTATGGATAGGAAAAATAACTTACTTAGTAATGGGATAATACTATTTTACTACTATTTTAATATTTTGTCCTTATTTATATCACTCAATTCAGTCTCCATGAAATATCTGAACGTGGTCAAAGTCAAGATTGGTTGCACCAAAAAAGTGACAGTACTTTTTGGTCTTCAATTTCAAGTTTAAAGTCTTCGTTGCTTTAGGGTTTAGGGTCTGTTCGAGAGCATCAAATCAGCTAAGCCTACTCTTTAATGTTTTTTTTTGGGTTATGCTAGGGAGACCAACTTGGAATACCAATTTGTGTACCAACTCTCTAATAGAAGTGAAGCCCACCAATACAATGGGTCTCATGCTCTATTAGAGAGTTGATCTCCCTAGCATTTTCATTTTTTTTTTTTCTGGCACAATGGGCAAGTTTCATATTTGGATGGATAACAATTCCTAAACATAACCTATTTTCATCTATTACTCCTAATGTATGACCGCCCACACCGTCACATAATAATTTGTTTATGCATTATAGGGTGAATCAAGAATTAGTCCGCTTAATTAATTTTTTAATTTTTGTTGCTTGTTTGTGCAAGAATTATGTTCCCACACCCTATTATCCAAAAGTAAGAGCATCATAACCAGAACAACTCTCAACGTTTTATACTAAATATGAAAGAGATATTTAGTTATATACAAATTCTTAGCACTAGTGATATAGATAAATCCTACACCATTTAATTTTTATAAACAAAACCAAAAAATACCCAAAAATCGACAGCTGTCCATGTTGAATTTAATTGGGAGATTCATTATTGTACTCAATATAAGGACCCAAATTCCATTTATACAGAATGAGAGAAAGGCCCCAAAGCCCATTTACAAAATAACAAAAATGATTTTAACTTCTTATAAATTACAAAACTATCATTGATTTCTTAAAACAAGCTCAACTCCAAAACCTCATAAAAAAAAACCCAAAACACTCAATAGGGTATCAAAGTAATCAAAATTAAATTCAATAGGGTCATCTGTTATTTTTGGGGTTTTTTTTGGGTTTGTCTATAAAAATTAAATGGTATAGGGCTTATCTATATCATTAGTGCTAAGAATTGGTATATAACTAAATATCTCAATTTAATTTTGATTATTAAATTACTTTGATGCCTTGTTGAGTATTTTGGGGTTTTTTTTTTATGATGTTTTGCGGTTGGGCTTGTGTTTAAGAAATCGATGGCAATTTTGTAATTTATAAGAACTTCGAAGCCTCTTTGTTATGCTGTAAATGAAGTTTTGGACATGTTTTAAAGTCCATTTTATATAGATTTTTAAAATAAAAAAATTATAAGCCCATAATAATAATAATGAATCCCTCAATTTGAAAAGCATGCCAACCTTAATAAATATTATAATGATCACTATTTATACATAAAGAAAGAAGTAGTGATAGTGAAGTCATTCGGCTGTTACATTATGCACGCTTAAAATCATGTGAATAGTGAAACGAGAAAGAACAAGGAAACTCATACTTCAATTATTGGCCTTTCGATTTCGACCAAGAGAAAGACTTTGATGATTGGCATATGCCTTTATTATTCTCTTTTTTCTACCCAATTCAATAAATAAAAAATTCTAAAATCCGACTGAAATTGTACCCAATTTTGGACAACATGATTTGGGCTATATCTTGAACATGCTTGGAAGAAACGGCTTCTCCTACATATGGACTAGAGCCTCAAGTGAAGGGTTTCTGATTATTTTTTTGGTTACAATAAAGTTCTAATTTTTCAATTGGTCTAAAGATAGGGTGACGGTGGGACAGTTAAGGCAAGAGCGGAATCAAAAAAATTTGATTTTAAATTTTTTAGATTAAATTCTAATGATTTTAAAAAAATAAACATGCAATTTCTAGTTTTTATAGTTTTTCTAGAATAAAAATATATATATTAAATCATACCAAAAAAATAAATACTTATTAAATGCAACCTTAAAAGTACATATTATCAAAATGAATATATGTTCAGCAACATAATTGAAAGTATATCTATTCAAATTGTGCCCTGTGATATTGAGAGAATTGAAATATTTTGGGATTCCCAAGTCTCTGCACTTAGAGAGTACGCATTTACCTACATTTTATAAAATCTCAAACATTCAAATCATCTAACAACTTAAAGCAAGCCAAATCAGCTAAATATGTTTTTGCCTTTATTAACGATAACGGCATTTGTACTCCTTGTTTTCTCCTCAGAACCAACTTCATCTTCACTCTCCATCTTTTCCCTTTCTTTTTTCTGATGAATAATAAAAAATTCCCAACCCGATCCTTAAGAAACGCCAACCCATTTCAAATTATCAAGCCTGCTTCTCAACCGACTCTGTAATTTACACAAACAGAAGGCCACTTCCATACTACCAATTTTATAATAATCCTCCTTATCTCAAACTGGAAGATCTGTTATGGGATAGGGTGAGGGAATCTACCATCATACCCAAAAAAAGAAAAGATATGAGTGAAATTAAAAATAAATAAATAAATTCGTTTTTATAATGAAATAAAATTGGGATACGGAGGAGGATGGAAATATTGGGTAGTTGCCATGGAAGCTGATGACAAGTAGTCATGAGGAGGATGAACAGGAATAGGAATTAGATGGCTCGAAAGGAGGAAATCTGGCAAGTGTTGGAAGATGGATGCGTAGTCCTTAATGGAGTTATATTCATGATGAGAATTATGGATACCGGGGTTGAGAGACAGAGGGACTGTTACTGTCAATTTTAAAGAAAACTACAAATCTATACCCTGGTTGATGCGGCTTGCTTTAAGTCGCTAGATGATTTGAATAATTGAGATTTTATAAAATACGAATAAATACGTATTCTCTAAATGCAGAGGCTTCGGATCCTTATAGTTTGTATATATTCGAATGTCTAATAGTACTTTCTATAGAAGTAGTCCTAAATTATCAAATTCCAATCATAAATTGTTATACCCAAAAAGAATTGTTTATCTTATTAATTAAATTGCCCCAATTAAGAAAGCAATTAAATTTAATATACAAATTAATTTATTAATTTTTTGCATCTTTAAATAATCAAAACACTTCCAACCCATACAACACTCCAGCGTGTTGCTCAGGCCCACCATGCACAAAATACACATCCCTCATCTTCTGAAACGCATGCCATGTCAGCAAGCTATCCGAACCGGCCTGGTGGCACTTTCCGACCGCCCGGTCCACCTCTAAGGTTCTAGCAACCCGGTCCAACCCGCCGTACAAGCTCTTACAGAAGCGCATCATGTGCTTAACGTCATAAACTCTGTGTCCGAAAAAGACCCTCAAAATCCTCAAAAACTCGTCCAAGCCACTGGGCAAGTTCCGGCGAGTGAGAATTTTGACCAGGTAGCCGAAGTCGTACGCGCTGTGGAACGTGACCCAACTCACCGAGTCGTTGCAGACAAGCCCTGATGACATCATCAGCGCGGCGAATCGGGCTGAGTCGACTCCTTCGGACCGGTTGCGGTCGAAGTCGATACCCTGGCGGCGGAGGAGGGCGATGGAGTCGGGAGCGTGGAGGTCACGCGTAACGTCGAAGTCGCTGAAGTTGAACTCCCAGATGAAGCGCGTGGGGGAGCCGCCGAGCTCGGGGAGATTGCCGCGGGAGTCGGAGAGGGTGAGGCCCACCTGGATGAGGCTGAGGGCGTCGACGTTTGCTTTGAGGACCCTGTAGTGATCGGACGGCCGGAGTTGGCAGCTGTATGGCCTCGTGGGGTCCACGGCCGGTCGGAAGATGAGGCCCGGGAACTCGGTGTCCATGGAGATGAAAGGGTAGGCGTCGATGACGCTCTGGATCAGCTCGAATTCGGATTCGAGATTGTGAGCCCACACTTCCCGGATCACGATGGGTTTTTGTTTCGGATTCGGATCTTCGCCGCCGCCGCCGTACATGTCTGGATACCGGAAGAAAATAATTGAAGGGAAATATTTTATTATTATTTATTATTTATGTTTTTGCTTCTGAGCTGAAGAGAAGTTGTGAATATTTTTGTGGGTTTTGGGGTTTATATATACATGGAGAGACAGAGGAGTGAGAGGATGGAGGGATGGTGCTGGGAAATGGATAGAGGAGAGTGAGAGAGAGAGAGAGAGAGAGAGAGAGAGAGATAAAGAGAGAGTGCGTGTATAAGGTCAAGTGTGTTGGATGCGTTTTGTTGTCTCTGTTGACCGTGGACTAATTTGTAAGTAACAGTAATGTATAATAATAAATAATAATAATGGATGAGAATTGGTCCTGGTTGGCTTCTTCTTCTCTATCATTCTGTCCCCTTCCTTCCTATATCCCAATTCAATGAATCATTGGATTGGATGAGTGAATCTTTTTCTATATACAGTATTCTTCTTCTTTTCTTTATTATTGCACTATTCTTTTTCTTGGTACTATTTTCAATCAATTGTCCTGCTCTGCTTAAAACCTTGAATTTCTCTTTTTGTGTGTTTCTACTAATTTAAAAAATAATTGGTATTTATTTATACATATGATATCGTCGATATTGAAAGAGCGGGGAAATAAAATGTGCGCAGGTAAATTTGAGAGTTAAAACCTAAAATTTAAGTGAGAAAAATGTACGGTACTATAAATAACATGTGATCAGAAAGATGTTAATAAGTTATTTATACTCATGTAAAAGAGTGAGGATGCACTATGGACACCAAAACTTTATGTATCAAGTTTGGGTGCAAAATAATTTGGGAGATGCTATATCATGATCAAATTTTATTGATACAAAAAAGGAAGACTGAAAAATACTGGTTTCTTCCGTTTGAAAACTTCTTTGTTTGACCAAATAGACTTACAAGTCTTACAGAGAAACTCGCATTCTTCTGGTAGACTCTTTCAAACTCTAAGGCCAATTTGTCATTCGCCGCGCCTGTGAAAATAATAAACGCTGTCAAATTTGTTGTGAGAGAATGCAGTTTGGCATTTGGTAAATTTTTTGTTAAAAGTGTTGTTGGTACGGATTCTTGTATAATCAGAAAATGATTGCAGCATAATCATTAAACTCAACGCTTCTGCGAAACTGATTCCTGTATAATCAGAAAATGAAAGTACATTATTAGGTGCTTTCCCAAATAGTTTTTCTCACAGTAATTTTTAACAATAAGTGTTTTTCTCATAGTTTAACAAACGGGTTGGGCTTTCCAAATTTTTTTTTAAAAATCACTAATCACCCTAAATAAGCAGTGTTTGTGCCTGTTTGGTATTGCTTATTTGGGGCCAAAATCACTTTCTTCAAAATTTTTGGCTACACAACTCGTTTGATAAAGAGGGAGAAATCTGCTTTTTATGAGAAATCGCTGCCAGCCACAGCTATTTGGAGAATCAGCTGAGAGGCTACTTTGCATTTCCGCTTATGCGGAAAGCGGAATGAGAACCGGTGGTATTTAATGAAATTTTATAAAATGCCAACAATATCCTTATAAATTTAAACAAATTACATCAATTATCCTTCATCTTGTTTCTCACATACCTGCACGATTTACCTCTCTCAGCAAGCTCTTTGTCAGAATTTTAAGGAGAAAACTATCCAATTTGATTACTTATTAAATTTTCTCAAACCCTCGAATAACAATTTGGTAAAGAGATTCTATTTAAACTCCTACATCTTTCCATTTGCAAAACAGACTGTCGACAAAAACAAAAACAAAAACAAAAACAGTAAAATATGATTTGGATGATGAGAGGAACTCAACTGTTTTTGGCAAACTCAGAAAAAGCTCTGTATAGCAAAGGAATCTGGAAGAAGAATGATATGTCATCTGGAAGAATAACAAAGCTGAGGATTGTTCAGCCAATCTCGATCCAAATAATTTTAGGCATTTTCTGTTCTTTTTTTATTTATTTATTAAGGGAGAGAGGAAGGAAGATCAGAGATGTTGCTAATGATGAATACATTTGAGAAACAGAAGCTTAAAGACATTTGAGGCTGGATAATAGATAATAGACGCTTCAATCAAATTTGAGGTGGCAAACATGCAGTACAGAAGTTCACAACTTGTTATTTGTTTACCTTTATTATTTTATAGTTGAAATATATTGGGGGTGTGTAATTTTTTGTTACAAGCTTTGCATAAATGAAAGGTGAAAGGGAAAATCTTTTCTTTACTAAATAGTTAAATAAAAAGTTATTTTCAGTATTATGTCTATTTTAGTCATTATACATAACTATAATGCTTTTACAACACAGTTTACCAAACACTCATAAAATTGATTTTTGTACCCACATCACTTTTAGCATATAGTTTACCAAACGCTCAACTGCTTTTATTCACAGCTGATTTTTATCACAGGAAATTTGAAAGTGATTATTTTCACAGCACAGCAATGCCAAACTAACCCTAAAACTATTGTGTTAAGTTTTCAACAAGACTCTGCAGGTAAAAGAAAAAGATAAAATAAATAAATAAAGTAAATAATTTTCCCACTCCTCTTTTATCCACTTACACTCCATTTTTCATATGAAATAAAAACAGGCCAACTAACTCTTTCTTCTTGGTCAACAATATCAACCAACTAGAAAAGATTGCTTTCAAGGTTAACAATTTCTATTTGTTATTTGATTTTGGATTAGTGGTCAACTATACGTTGACCAATACCACACATGGAAATAGTGCATTATTTTAGTGTAATGGAACACGCACACACAGAAATGTATTAAAAATAGTTGGTTGGATTTAGTATTTAAATAATGTAATTAGAGGTCGACGGCAAGCCCTATGGGAATAAAAGCAATGATATTTATAAGCACGTTTAAAAGCATATCAAGGAAAGAGTTTGGAATCTCTATATCAACTTCCAGGCGGCTTCTTGCTTTACCCAAAAAGACAAAAATGAAAAAAGAAACGTGGGCTTGAACCAACAGGCCCAGCCTTGAGAATAAAAGTAATATAAACTCATAACACGTTGATTTTTTAAAATCAGTTTTTATTCTTCTTTTGTACTTGTGCTGATTGGCCCACCAAGCTAAGGTTAGGGGCCGATTGGTATGTACGTAACTGTTAGAACAAAATTTATTTGAACCTTGAATTTAGTATTCCTTTCTAAATAAGTTTCCTTATTCTTCCTAAATTAGTCAATTTCCGTAGAACATAAGGAGTGACCAATTTCCTTAAAGCATAGGGAGTGACCGCAATTTTGTTAAGGCATAGGGAGAAGGGTACTGTTCTCTATAAATAGAGATATTCGCATGCCATTGATGAATGCATACGGAAATTTGCAAGACATTGTCAGGTTTTAGATTTTCCCGGCGAGTAAACCCCAGCCATGGCTTCCTTCAAGGACGCAGACCCAACCCTAGGGTTCTTAACCCGAAAGGATGCCGACGTCATGCTACCACGACCCACTAGGGTTAAGAACAAAACCCCAGCCCCTGTTCAAATTACCGCAGAGCAAATCCTCCGTGAGGCACGTGAGCGCCAGGAGCCTGAAATCCGAAATTAATGAATATGGCTTTCGTGTATATGCAGGTAGCCGCAGGAAAATATTCTTGATCACAATCCTTACTATTGTGTCAGCATGCCTGGCAATACTACTTTTGGGTTCCTTTGTCTGTCTTGCAGTGACAGAAAGAAATAAAGAAGGTAGTTATGCTTAATTATGAAAAGAAAAAAAAAATTTACTTCAAACCTAACCTTACATTCCTAATTGTTTTTTTAAAAGCAGTTGTGTTTTTCTCAGGAAGAAATTATCGAAGAGCTCTGGTTTGGCAGCTATACATGCAGCTACTTCCAACTTCTCTGATTCAAATAAGCTTGGGGAAGGTGGTTTTGGTCCTGTACACAAGGGATTGACTTGACTTTGTTTCGTAACAAATTATGAAAAGCTTGCACAGGTGCTTGCTTAGTATTTTATGTGACTTGAAAGAGAATCTGGTGGTAATTTCTCAGGGTATGCTATATGACGGAAGGGAAGTGGCAATCAAGAGGCTTGACTTCTTTTCTTATGATGGATGGTCAGATCCACTAATAGTGAGTTTCTGTTTATGGAACCGCACCCTGAGAAAATAATGAGATCAGAAAAATTGATGGTTTATTTGCACCTCAGTTTTGCAGAATGGTGATTTACTAGCCTTCAACTTGAAGACACGACAGATGTAATATGTTCTCTTGCTATCTATGCATTTATCCTCTGTTCCTTGTTGCTACTGCTATCACTAGGTGTTGAGGAAGGCCACTTGTTTTGAGTGGATCTATTACTATGTGACACATTTATTTACACTCATTGGTGTTTTCAATTCGTGTGCGGCTCTGTCAAGATTGATGCGGCTGTTTCGCTGGGATCTCCCTTGGTTCTGTTAAGGGGTTTTTGGTTGATGATTGTTGTGTGTTCCTTTCGCAACTTCTGTGGCCCATGTGTCTCAGAATTGTAATCGATTTGCTAACAGGCTTGCCATGTTTGCTTTTCATTTGCTTCAAGATTGTTTTTAGTATGGTGAGGCCCCTGAGCTTTTCCCGTATCTACTTATTCAAGATTGTATTCCCACTTAATCTTCCATGCAATTGACAGATTTTTCTATATATAAAAAAATTAAAATTCGTTTAGTCAAATCCAACTCATCGAAACTGACCGATCCAATTCAATTTTAATCAATTTCGATGATTTGACAGATTGGATTGGTACCTAATTTAAAAACATTACATGATTGGATCAAATGATGGATTTGCTTGTGACAATCCAATCCAACCTAGTTAGTTTCATTTTATTTTGCTCATACAGGTAATTGTAATTAAGAAAGATATGAACATTTTAAGTTATTTGATAGAATTATGTTTAATGAGTCCTGTTCTTTTGGATCTTATGGTTCAAGAAAATTGTGGTCAATAATAATAAAAAACTGATTTAAAAATTATAATATCATTATTTATTAACCATTAGATTAGATTTAATTGTGAGTGACCACAACTTCTTGGACCATAGGATCCAGGAAAATGGGACTATGTTTAATATATTAGATTAAATTTGACGATAATGTGTCATATTTCATTATCATTATTTTTTTAATTATAAAAATCGATCATCCAATTTAATTTAATTTAATATTAATTAAATTAGATTGGATTGAATTTAAACTTTAAATTTAATTTAATATTAATTGAATTGGATTGGATTGAATTTAAACTTTTAATTCGATTGAATTGTATTGGCTAAATCATAATCCAGTGTAGATTGACTAAATTATAATGGCTAAATCATATTCCAATCATATTCTGATTTTCCCATCCAATCTAGTACACCTAATTTTATCTTTTTTTTTTTTAATAAAGAAGATAAAAATAAAAAAGCCAAATGCAGCCACGAGTGCGCTACTTGTGCACCCGCACGAAGAGCATAACTGTCCTTTAATCTATAGTATTTGAAATATTTTATGTGAAACCTTGAATTTAATATTCCCTTCTGGATCAAGTTTCCTTATTCTTGCTGGATCAATTTCCTTAGAACATAGGGAGTGACCGCAATTTTCTTAAGGCATAGGGAGAAGGGTACTGTTCTCTATAAATAGAGATATTCGCATGCTACTGATGAATGTATACGGAAATTTGCAAAACATTGTCAGGTTTTAGATTTTCCCGGCGAGTAAACCCCAGCCATGGCTTCCTTCAACGACGCAAACCCAACCCTAGGGTTCTTAACCCGAAAGGATGCCGACGCCATGCTACCACGACCCACTAGGGTTAAGAACAAAACCCCAGCCCCTGTTCAAATAACCACAGAGCAAATCCTCCGTGAGGCACGTGAGCGCCAGGAGCCTGAAATCCGACCTCCCAAGCAGAAGATCCCTGATCCCACCGAGCTCGCAGATTACCACCTCCGAAAGCGCAAGGAATTCGAAGACCAAATCCGGCGCGTGAGGGGGAATGTCAGAGACTGGATCAAGTATGCGCAGTGGGAGGAGTCCCATAAGGACTTCGAACGTGCTCGCTCTGTTTGGGAGCGTGCCCTTGAGGTCGATCACCGGAACCCTACCCTGTGGCGCAACTATGCCGAGGCGGAGATGAAGAACAAGTTCATCAACCATGCAAGGAACGTGTGGGACCGTGCCGTCACGCTCTTGCCTAGAGTTGATCAGATTTGGTACAAGTATATTCACGTGGAAGAGATTATAGAGAATGTGGCTGGTGCTCGGCAGATATACGAGAGGTGGATGAATTGGATGCCGGACCAGCAAGGCTGGCTCTCCTTCATCAAGTTTGAGCTTCGCTATAATGAGGTCGAGCGTGCTAGAGCGATTTTCGAGCGTTTCGTGCAATGTCATCCGAAAGTTGATGCTTGGATTCGGTATGCCAAGTTTGAGATGAAGAATGGTGAGGTTGCAAGGGCAAGAAATGTATATGAGAGAGCAGTGGAGATCATGGGCGACGATGAGGAGGCCGAGCAGTTCTTTGTGGCTTTCGCTGAATTTGAGGAGCGGTGCAAAGAAACTGATGGAGCAAGGCGTATTTATAAATTTGCACTTGATCATATACCCAAACGAAGCGTTGAGGATTTGTATAAAAAGTTTGTGGGTTTGGAGAAGCAATATGGAGATAGACAAGGCATTGAGGATGCGATTGTGGGAAAGAGGAGATTTCAATATGAAGATGAGGTTAGGAAGAATCCTCTTAATTACGATTCCTGGTTTGATTATATAAGGCTAGAAGAGAGTGCAGGAAATAAGGACAGAATTAGAGAGGTTTATGAGAGAGCTATTGCTAATGTTCCTCCTGTGCCGGAGAAGCGGTATTGGCAGCGCTACATTTACTTGTGGATCAATTATGCACTATATGAGGAGGTTGATGCTGGAGACATGGAACGTGCACGAGATGTATATAGGGAATGCCTTCAACTGATTCCTCACAAGAAGTTTTCATTTGCAAAAATATGGCTTCTCGCTGCCTTGCTTGAGATACGACAGCTGAATCTCGAGGGTGCACGCAAGATCCTTGGTACTGCAATAGGCAAGTCACCTAAAGATAAGATATTTAAGAAGTATATTGAGATTGAGCTGAACCTTGGGAATTTCGATCGATGTCGGAAATTGTATGAAAAGTATCTGCATTGGTCCCCAGAAAATTGCTATGCGTGGACCAAGTATGCAGAGTTAGAGAAATCTTTGTGTGAGACAGAACGGACTAGGGCGGTTTTTGAACTTGCCATTGCCCAACCAGCACTTGACATGCCTGAATTGTTGTGGAAGGCATACATTGACTTTGAACTATCAGAGGGTGAATTTGAGAGAGCTAGAGAACTTTACGAGAGACTCCTAGACCGAACAAAACACCTAAAGGTGTGGATCAGTTATGCGAAATTTGAGGCATCTGCTATAGTGGAAGTAATGTGTTCAGAAGACCAGGATCAGGATTATCTTCGTGAACAAACGAAGCAATGTGTTCAGCGTGTTCGAAGAATATTTGAGAATGCTTTTAACTATTTTAGAACTTCAGCACCTGAGTTGAAGGAAGAACGGTGTCTCTTGCTTGAAGAAATGTTGAATGTGGAGGCTAGCTTTGGAGATCTTGGTGATGTTAGCTTAGTCCAGTCTAAGATTCCAAAGAAACTTAAGAAGCGGAGGCCAATAGTAACCGAAGATGGCCCTGCTGGATATGAGGAATACATTGATTACAGCTTCCCAGAAGAAGCACATACCCAAAACCTCAAGATATTGGAAGCTGCCTACATGTGGAAGAAGCGGAAGGTGGTTTAGGAAATAAGAAAAGGAAGAACATTTGGTTTTCCCTTAATAGCAATGATGTTTATTTCTCTGATATGGCTTTGCAGATGTGGCCTACATTTGGAAGAAGCGAAAGGTGGTTTAGGAGATAAGCGTGTATTTGTAGAATTATGGATTTATGAATCGTTCCATTTATAAGTTGGGAAGCTTCCAGTTTTCTTTGTAGAGCTTGAAACGTAGATTGGTTTGTATGATGTGCTAACATCATTCCAGCTAATGTACCTGTATGCTTAATTATAATAATAATCATTCTCTTCATAGTCATTATGTATTTTCAATTTATAATTATTTATATGATATGGTTTGTTCATTTGATGCTAATTTTTTGAATAAACTGAATGGTGGATTAGCAGCTTGTTAATATTCGTTAATATATATTCGGAATAAGGTACTACATACCTTGCGGAAGATTCCAAGTGAAAAAACCGCTTGCAATTACTAGCCCACCGTGATGCTTCCACGTCACGAACACGCCAACAAGATTCTACACGTTCTTCGTCTCCAAGGTCGTTGGATTGGCTATGAAAGTTACTCCATTGATTCCACGTACCCAAGACCAAGGCTCTTGGTGAATTGCCTAGAGGAGAGTGTTTAGGGAGATATGAGGTTTCTCTCTTTGTGGGTGTAAAACTCACTACAACTCTTTGATATGCACTCACACTTCTTGTCTCACACACACCAACTTAGAGAGCATGCACTAATGCTTCTCATCATCATTTTACTTGCACACACTCCATCTATTTATAGGAGTTGTTTTAGCTCATCTCAAGAGAGCATAAAACATGCACTAGTGCTTAGGTTGGTGGTGCACTAAAACAAGGTTTAGTGCCTTAAAACAAGGAGTGCCTTAAGTGTAGTGCCATAAAACAAGGCTAAGTGCCTTAATTTGTGTAGTGCCATAAAACAAGGATTAGTGCATAATCATTATATTTTACACTCACCCACTTAGGGTGTGATGACCTTGTTTTATTACATCTCCCACTCACCCACATAGGGTGTGATAACCTCATAATCATCTTAAACCTCTTGTATACACTCTTCTTCTCATACAGGAAATGGGTCGTACGACCTTGCGAGAAAAAACGTACAGCTACAAGAGCACATTTTATTAAGTCATCACCAAACTAATAAAAGTGCATCATTTGAAATCATCTCGTACATACCCCAGACTTATTCAGACTACACCGGTATCAGCACTCTTAACCCCTCATAAAAGCAGTGCTACACCCCAAATATGTTTTGTACTCATGACATGTCAACAACAAATATGACATAGACGCTGGCCAGCTATGAGTCACAAAAACATGGTGTATTGTCGAACAGTCTTCCTTAAGCGCTTATATCAATCCAACTAGACTTAACTGCTTTCTTAGACATGCCCCTTGAGACCTTATAATTGATCCTAGGAAAACAAGCTAAAGTAGCAACATCAAGCATCCTCTTCATGACATAGGCTAAAGTCAACTAAGGGTACATTTTTAGGATCTGAATTAATGATCCAAGTGGCTCACATAGTGATGAAGCAGGGATTCATTCATCACTCCCACTGTCGATCGCATCTAGCACATACAGTATGAAATGTATGCTATAACGTATTCTCATAAAACGAGCATGTCACTTGTCCAAGAATTGGACATACGTCATACGAATCTTAGTCTAGACATTACACAAATGTCTAACTTGAGTTCTAGTCTCAGTCACCCTCTCGGCGCCCTGTCCCGGAATCTCACATTCGGCTCAATACAGGCTTCATAGATTTTATGGCAATTTTCTATGATCGACCTCTTTTCTTTTTCAAGGTCTCATCTTAGCTCCAACTAAGGCGACATTTAGAGAAGTGTTTTATCTTGCTGCCTACTTAGGCGCAGATATACATATATGTCATAATATGTTGTCTAAGCATTTTAGAACATAACACAAATGTCTCATCTTGCTCGCTATCTCAGCGCCAAGGTGAATCTCCCATGTGAGTGGGCTGACTCAAGCCTGGTGACAAATCTTTGTGCAAAAAACCATATCAATCATTCTAGAACAAGTACCATGGAAAAAACGATTAAGATTGCATTAATAATAAAGTCAATTACAAAATAGGTATATTAAAACCTTCGTAGTCCCATACTCCTAATATGAGAAAGGAACACATCTCTAGCAATGGGTTTAGTGAGAGGATCTGCAACCATATTGCCACTTGCGATATGCTTTAATATAACCTCTCCTTGTGCTACCCTCTGTCCCAGATATAGTGATATCTGACATCTATGTGTTTGGATTTTCCATGGTATTTCGGATCCTTTACATATGCCAAAGCAGATGTACTATCTGAGTAAACAAGTCCTGCCTCACAGGTTTTGGCTGTATAGTTTAGTCGTTGCAAGAATCTTCTTAACCAAACAGCTTCCTGAACTCCTGCGAGCAAGCAACATATTCCGACTCCATTGTGGATAGGGCTATGCAAGACTATTTCTTGCTACACCAAGAGATAGCTCCACCTCCAAGTATAAAAGCATAACCAGAGGTGGACTTGCGTTCATCTCTGTCATTGGCCCAATCTGCATCGTTGTAACCTCTAAGTCTCAAATCGCCACCATGGTAGCATAAGACAAGATCAGCGGTACCTTGCAGATATCGAAAAATTCTCTTTCCTGCTTTCCAATGAGCAGGTCCAGGATTACTTTGATAACGGCTCACCATACCAACTGCATGACAGATGTCCTGGCCGTGTACACACCATAGCGTACATTAGACTTCCTATCGCAGATGCATAAGGAACTTTGGTCATTTGGTTTCTTTCCTCGTCAGTTTTAGGACATTGGTCAAGGCTTAGGACACATCCTTTTTCCATTGGTGTGTCTATGGGTTTGGAGTGATGCATACGAAAACGTTCAAGTATCTTCTTAATGTAAGTCTCTTGAGACAAACCGAGAAGTCCTTTTGAACGGTCTCTTACGATTTTCACTCCTAGCACATAATTTGCCTCACCCATGTCCTTCATTTCAAATTTTGCGGACAACCACTTCTTAGTGGCGACAATGGAATCCATGTCATTTCCTGCTATGAGAATGTCATCAACATACAATGAAAGAATCTGAACATTTTCCTTGGATCGTTTTAGATACACACAGTGGTCTTCTTCAACCATCTCAAAACCAAAGGAGATGATTGAGGTATGAAATCTAATGTTCCACTGTCTAGACGCTTGTTTGAGGCCATAAATAGAACGTTTGAGACGGCAAACTTTGCGCTCTTTTCCTTTGACCTCAAAACCCATTGGTTGATCCATATAGATCTCTTCGTCTAGATCTCCATTGAGAAATGCAGTCTTAACATCCATTTGGAAAAGGTTCAAATCCTTTTGTGTGACAATAGCTAGGATTAGGCGAATAGATGCAAATCTCACCACAGGGGAGAAAGTATCATCATAGTCTATCTCTTTGAGTATAGCCTTTCGCCACAAGACGTGCCTTGTACTTGTCAATTGAACCATCCGCTTTGCGTTTGATTTTCAAGACCCATTTGTTTCCAACGGTCTTGCGCCCAGGCGGAAGGTCAACTAACTCCCAGACCTTGTTTTTGTCCATTGAGCTTATCTCATCTTGCATAGCAGTCATCCACTCTTTTCTAGCTAAAGATGATAGCGCTTCCTTATAAGAAGCAGGCTCTTCTTCATCTATTGGAGTACACAAGAAGGTTTCCCCTTCAATTTCAAAAAATCGACGGGGAATATTTCCTCGTTTGCTCTTGCGCACCATTAAATCTTGAGTTTCTAGCGGTGTACCATCCTTTGGTATACTCCCACTAGGTTGCAGATCATTGTCACTTTCTTTAGCGATTCCTGGATTAGGAGTCAATTCCCCATCCTCGCTTAAAGATTGTGAAATATCTTCACTTCCTTCCAACTCATGGAGGTCAAGATTCTTTTGGGCATCACCAATGCTAGGAAAATCATTCTCTATGAAATTCACATTTCGGGAATCTATTTCAGTCATTCCTCCATCAGCATGTTCACCATACATCACATAGCCTTTCGAGTGCTCGCAATACCTTATGAAGATATGTTTTTTACCTCGAGGGCCAAGCTTTCCATGCTTGTGAAAAGTATTATGAACAAAACCAGCTGATCCCCAAGGGCGCAAATGCCCCAAATTGGGCTTTTCGCCTTTCCATAATTCGTAAGGGGTTGAAGTGACTGATTGGGAAGGCACTCGGTTAAGAATGTAGGCAGCAGAGTTAATATTGCATCTTCCCAAAACGAAATTGGGAGATTAGCTTGCGCCATCATAGACCTAACCATGTCTAATAAAGTTCTATTCCTTCTTTCCGCAACACCATTTTGTTGCGGTGTATAAGGAACAGGAGTTGTCTGCGTATCCCCTTATTTTCACATAGTTCTTTAAACTGTCAGAGATAAGTACTCGCGTCCGCGGTCTGTGCGAAGAGCCTTTAAACTCTTCTCTGTCTGATTCTCAACCTCAGCTATAAAACGCTTGAAACAATCCAAGGCTTCATAGCGGTGAGCGATCAGATAGACATAACCATATCGCGTGTAATCATCAATAAATGTGAGAAAATAAGAGGCGCCATGACGTGCCTTCACATTCATAGGTCCACAAATGTCCGAGTGAACTAACTCTAGCGGTTGAGTAGCTCTCTTAGCCTTACCAAAAGGCTTTCTTATAGCTTTACCAGCTAGACAACATTTGCATATAGGTAGGTCAACTTTAGCGAGTGAGCCTAAAAGACCTTCTCTAGCTAACTTTGTCATCCTATCACGTCCTATATGTCCTAATCTAGCATGCCAAGTTGCAGAATCAACATGTACATCAGCATAAGCTATATAAGAAGATGAGTAATCGGAATCATTCAAATCCAAATAAAAGAAGTTATTCCTTAAAAAACCATGACCAACAATTGTACCATCCAATAACACATCCAAACCAAAAGAAGAAAACTTAAAACAATATCCATCACGCAAACACTCTAAAACTGAAAATAGATTATGCTGAATTCCAGGAACGTAGAGCACATTATTGAGGAGCAATGTGCGCCCATTGCGCATTTGAAGTTGATATGAACCAACTCCCAAAGCTTCTATACTGCTTCCATCACCCATGAACACACAGAGGTGCCCTTTGGAATTCGTCGATAATCCAAAAAACCTTCTCGATCTCGAGTCACATGTTTGGTTGCTCCCGTATCTACAATCCACCCAGAGGACGTATTAGCAACTAAAACATGTTCACATACATATATGTGGGAAGGTTTAGTTAAGAAAGATACCTTCTTCGGCTCAGTACAATCACGAGCGAAGTGACCCTTCTTATCACAGTTATAGCATTTGACTTTGGACAAGTCTTTCTTCCCACCACGCTTGCCCCTACGGCGCTTGGTTTTGTTGTCATCCTTTGGTGCAAGTCTGTTTGCCCCATCCTGCTTATCTGCTCTTTCCTTTTACTTTACGCTTAGACCCTTTAGTCTTAGACGTGCCACCCTGGGCGAAAAGGGCAGTAGCATTGGTCGCCTCTTGGCGCTCCGATTCTAGCTCAACATGACGAGAAATATCAGAAAAATTCTTGATATTCTCATTATGTGTCATGATTTGTTTCATGGAGCTCCATGAATCTGGGAGGGATCTGATGACTGCCTGCACTTGCTGCTCATCAGTGAGGGTATTTCCAGCAGCCTTTAAGTCACGTATCATGCTAGAAAGCACCCTTAAGTGCTCATGAATCGTGTGCTTAGGATTTTTGCGGTATACCTCAAACTTTAGAACCAAGCTTCTAAGTCGAGTGGTGGACGTACCACCAAAATCAAACTTTAGTTGATTCCATAAAGCCTTGGCAGTAGGGTAGCTCTCATATCCCCCAATAAGATCATTGTGCATGCTGCTTAGCATAGTAAAGCGCGCACAACGATCCTTTTTGAACCAAGTCTGATAAGCTTCAAGATCACGGCGATGTTGGGCCGTTTTCCCAACCTCAGGTTCGATCATTGAATTGGTTAATGTTTCCAATAACTCCTGCTCATTCAAGAGATATTGAATTTTCCTATGCCAAATATCATAGTTGGTACCCTCAAGTTTGTCTCCCTTATTTAGGTCAGCAACAACATTTTTGGTGGCCATTATCTATAAAACACAAGGATTGACTTTAGTATTAGCGTTTTGCACATTTCTATTTGTTTCAAAAATAACTTGAAAAGAATTATCCTTCCTTACAAATTTGGACTCGAAAATTTGCTATGCTTATAATCATCACCCAAAAAAGCAAGTCTAAATAAACATTTTCAATTACTTTTAAACAAATTTCTACTTAGAAAACACAAAGTTTCCAACCAAACAAATGTTTGCGCAGTCTCATAAAAGCGCATGGGCCTCTCATAGATCTAAAATTGGGAATCCATTTAATAGGTTAACCAATGAAAGTCCACCGAAAAAATGTGACCAGGTAAGTTGCGGGAGTAGTGGTGGAGATGAACTCGCTTAAATACCATTTCCTCTTAAACACCAAAGGTGTTTCCTAAATAACTTGCCTAGACATCACACATTTTTGGGTAGTCAATTCCACTAGTATGACCCATAAATTAACTCAACCAATCTTAAGTCCATATTTGGCATGCTAAATATGAACAACTTAATAACATATTTAGTTTCTAAATGACATGTCATTATGTTGCAACTTCATAAACAAACAATTATTCATTTATTCCAAGTGATACTTAGCGAAATGATTTTTAGAAAATAGACGGGAGGAGTCCACAATTGGATTCCATTTGTCTAAGATGAAGCTCTACAAAGGACATACGTGCTCTCACGCGCCTTCAAAGAGGATGTGTTCACAAAGAACACTGTTCACGAAGAACACTATTCATCTTGCTGAAATTTCCAGATTTTCATGATCATTTGGCCATCTTTGGAGACCTCTATCTCCTTCGTTATGCATCCAAATGACGCATACAATATATCATTGGAAAGCTCATGCAACAGAGAATATGCTAAGGCAAAGAAACAGCATAGAAAAATAATTTAACAGCATACAAACGTGCTCTCAAAAACTCGAAAACAAACCGTTTTTCATGCTCTTTGGTTTTAGTTTTTCTCCTAAACCACTCCTTTAAAAAGTACGAAAATTTAAAGGTAAGTTCTCATCACATAGAGGAACATACTTCATGGAAAGAAAACATCAAAAAACAATCGAACAAAAACGAAGTTTCTTGGTTCATGCTTTCATGGTGGTTCTTGCGGAAGAAAAAACATATTCTCATGCATCAATCAACATGGCGAAAAGCAAGCATACAAGCTCTGATACCACTGTTAATATTCGTTAATATATATTCGGAATAAGGTACTACATACCTTGCGGAAGATTCCAAGTGAAAAAACCGCTTGCAATTACTAGCCCACCGTGATGCTTCCACGTCACGAACACGCCAACAAGATTCTACACGTTCTTCGTCTCCAAGGTCGTTGGATTGGCTATGAAAGTTACTCCATTGATTCCACGTACCCAAGACCAAGGCTCTTGGTGAATTGCCTAGAGGAGAGTGTTTAGGGAGATATGAGGTTTCTCTCTTTGTGGGTGTAAAACTCACTACAACTCTTTGATATGCACTCACACTTCTTGTCTCACACACACCAACTTAGAGAGCATGCACTAATGCTTCTCATCATCATTTTACTTGCACACACTCCATCTATTTATAGGAGTTGTTTTAGCTCATCTCAAGAGAGCATAAAACATGCACTAGTGCTTAGGTTGGTGGTGCACTAAAACAAGGTTTAGTGCCTTAAAACAAGGATTAGTGTAGTGCCATAAAACAAGGCTAAGTGCCTTAATTTGTGTAGTGCCATAAAACAAGGCTAAGTGCCTTAATTTGTGTAGTGCCATAAAACAAGGATTAGTGCATAATCATTATATTTTACACTCACCCACTTAGGGTGTGATGACCTTGTTTTATTACACAGCTAAAACGGAAGAGTGATACGGCAGATTACGAAGCTGAGTCTAGTGATAGGACAGCTACTCCTGGATATACTGAAGTAGGTACCAGCCCCCTCCAGACTCCCGCGTCAAGCAAGGTGGGAAAGGCAAACAAAACATCAAGGCTGACAACGTGCAGCAGATCTGGACCGCAGACTCTGGCTTTCAATGTGGGTGAGTGTTACTTAAATCTTTCACGTGTTCTCCCATACTTGTGGTTCTATTATATATGCGAGGTAAGGTTTAATTGAGATTTGAAGAATGGATTAGTTGTGTTCTGAAAAGAATGAATTAGCTGATGCTATGAGAATTTATGGGATGTGTTTGCTTGATTACTCCCATCTAATCTGTATAATTGACAGGTTCTCCTTCTGGGGCTAACCTTACTCCGGCTGGACCTTGTCGTTTTGACAGCTCCCTAGGTAACAGAACGATTTCCTATGTTTTTTGTTAACTGATTTTATCATTTAGTTATATAGGTTCTTCATGAGAAAAGCAAGTTAATTTTTTCATTTGTTGTGCAAATATTACGGCAATGTCCTATTATTGCCATTCAGGTCTCTTAACAAAAATGTTTATCAATCTGATCAAACGTGCGGAAGATGGTATTCTGGATCTCAATAATGCTGCTGATACTTTAGAGGTGACTACTTTCTTATCTGTTGTAATGTATTCTATGTCAAGGATCTGTAAATTATAAGTGTTTTTTTTATGCAGGTGCAAAAGAGGCGGATATATGATATAACAAATGTTCTTGAAGGATTCTCATGCTTGGATAGCTTAGTCTTGGCTCAGTGTTTGAGACTGTAAGTTTGTTTGCTTAAAAGTACCAATGCTGTTGGTGTTTGTGCTATTATGTCCTGTTATTTGTTGTTTTTCTGTTCTCTCTTCTTTTTGGACGTGCCAATCCCCAACCTCGCTATCATTGTTGATTCCAAACCTAGACTGAAAGTGTTAGCTGATTAAAAAGGATGCATTTACTTGCAAGGAAGTAAATAACCATATAAATCTGAAGTCAACATCCCTTTTACTGACTGGTTGGGTTTTCTGTGCAAATTGCTTTCCATATTTGAACTTCAGCATGATATCGTTACTGGTCATGTTACCTAAGTCTACATGTTTTGTCCAGTTCCAATGCATTCAAATATGAATAACTGGCATGACAAAGCGGGGATTTTATGTTCGTGACTCGAATAGTTGAGGTTGCTAGATTTCAGTCCTCATGTTTTGTCCAGTACCTTTTTTCAGCGTAATGCATTCAGATGTGAATGATTGGCATGACAAAGCAGGATTTGTGTTCTTGATTAGATTACTTTGACAAGACTTGTTTTCGGTTGATTGTGCTAGATTTCAGTCCACATTTGTCCAGTTCCAAGTATGTGTGATGCATTTGAATTTCAATGATTGTCATGAAAAAATCAGGATTTGTGTTCTTGGCTGGAAAGAGTTTCCAAGGCCTTTGTTTGGTTGAGCTTCCTAAGATTAGTGTCATGGTTGATTAAGACTAGAGACAATGGATCATACATAAAATCTGTCAACTATTCATTGCACGTCATAGCAAAAATAATGTTTGCCAATTCTGAAGTACAGATATGACCTCATTCACAATTTCCTTTTTATCCCAGGCACAAGTTGAAAACCTGTCTGATGAGGAGCGCAGATTGGAACAGCTAATAAGGTTAATCCTTAGCTGATGCTGCTTTTTCGTTCTTTGCTATTGTTATTTGTTGTTTTGTGCTGAAGCTATTAAATTGTCCAGAGAAATGCCGGAAAGGTTGAGGGACCTGAGCGAAGATGAAAGCAATAAGAAGTAAAGTTTTATCCTTCAATGTTCAGTATTCAATTACATTCCATGGAAGTGGAAGGTCATCACTGGCTAGTTTTTAACATTCTATTTTTAGCTTACCTTGTTGCAATTTATGCAAACACTTATCTCAGTTTTCCTTTTTCCTTTGGTAGATGGCTTTTTGTCACTGAAGAAGACATCAAGGGCTTACCTTCAGGGAGTAGATTTTAAGGCTTGAGAGCCAAGCCAAAAGGCTTTTGTGCACAAGGATACCAAACAGCTCACATATGCTTTTTTGTTGGGTTTGCAATGGCCAGAAGTTGAAATAATGCAAGAGGAAAGGTTACTTTGGTTGATGTTTTTGTTGGAGAAGTGAAGTTTTCCTATGCACAATATCATTTTCTTAGTTCTTTCGCGCCAAGGAGTGGCCCCTGCAAGTGACATATGGTCTCACAAAGATGTTCTGGGTGCTGGTTTGGTTTGGAGAATATCATTGTGAAAATGTGCCTTTTGGCACAATTATGGTCATTTTTGGCTTCGCCTCATAATTTTCACTATGGAGCGTTTCGTGTGAATTCAAGGTTTCAGACATGTTGCAAATGGTTATGGTGAAGATTTGGATCAAGTTTGGGGGTCCCATATGGCCTGCATTGTGTTTTAGGTGGATTGGAAGTTCAAATATGAGCCAAAATACCAAAATTGCCACTGCTGCATTTTCTGGCTGTTCATCAGATGTTTTGTTGCTAAAACCTTTTTGCGAGGGTTGTTCGTCGGATTTTTTGTAGAGAAAAGGCTCCTGACACTCTTTAGTGACGGTTTTCTGCAGAAAAACCGTCGCTAAAGGTCATTTTTCCAGATTTTGCTGCTGTCGCTGTCCTCACATGTTGCTGCTTCACACCTAGTTTGGGGTGGTTTGCCTAACACACTAGAGCCTCATGCCTCACCAATTTTCTCTTCATGAAGCTAGTGCAAAAGGACCTGGGAAGTCCCCTTCTTTTCCTTGTTTCTTTTATTTATTTAATCATTTTTTTTCTTTTCTATATGTTTCCTTCCTTAACTTTGCATTGCATGTTTTCTTTTCTTAACATTGAGGACAATATTTAGTTCTAGTTTGGGGGTGGGAAACTTTGTTTAGGTTGTTTTCTTTGAGGTTATTTTTTTTAATTTTAAAAAAAAAATTCAAGGTTAAGAAATTTTTTTTTTTTTTTTTGGTGACAAATTCCAATTTTTTTTTGTTAATCATAGTCGTTTGTTCTTCTTGTTAATTGTGAACAATTCAAAGTCAATTTAAATTTAAATTTTAAATTTGATATTCATAGGTGAGTTTAAAGGTTGAACATGCTTCCATTATGAAATCTAGGGTGAAATTTGCAATCATAGTTATTTACTTTGGATGAGTGGATTAGTCATATGCTTCACCTTGAGACTTTCACATGCACACCAACATTCTTGCAGGGAGTTAAACGAGTTTTGAGTATACTCATCTTTTTGTTTTATAAAATACAGAATTAGTTAGCATTTAACTAAAAGGTTCGAAAAAGGTATATCATATTGAAAGTGACCAAAGAAGTCACAGCCCTATGCAAAATCAAAGTACAATTCAACGAAGCTATAGTGAAACTTAAAGTGAGCTAAAAGCTAAAAGTCAGAAATTACGTACAAGCCTTTTCAACTCGAGTGAGTAATCCTTCGGAATGTGCCCTAAAGTCATATGATTCACTGACCTAAAGCTCAGGGTTGATTAGAAAGCTTGTTTCAAAAAAAAAGAAGGAAAAAAAAAAAAAAAAGAATGCCTCTGCTAGTTGTTTGCTAGGTAGTCCCTTCTTCATGGTAGACAAAGAAATATTTGTTAATTACTGGATGTATAAGATATTATATTTGAGTCTTTCCTTTGAAATGGTACGTAATATTATTGGAGATACTTCGTTGGTATTGTAGATCCTATCTAAGACTTCCCAAGATAATTAATGTCACATATCATGTTCATACTAAAACTCAACATAAAGTCACCATGCTTGGTACAAAAGAAAAATAAAATAAGCTTTTATACTTAAGAAGAATATATGCATAAACTTAATTTCTAGTGAGTATGACGTTACATGAACACATTACTAGAAGACTTAAGAAAAGATCAAGGATTCTCAAGCAAATGAGGTGCATGTTCAGTGATTAACGAAAAACAACAAGGGAAATCGAACGATAACCCTTTAGAACAAAGCTGAAGTCCACCAGCAAACTAGAATTCCCAAAAATATAATTAAAACTTTAAATGCTAAAAAGTGAAAGTAAACAATGGAATTTGGCCTAAAATGTCCATATGTCACAACAACATAGTTAGTTGCACTTGTGTCGCCAGGTCATGGGCTAATTCTGAGCTCAAAGCCCAAATTTGCATGAGATGAATTTTGCTTCCTCAACAACCCAGTCGCTTGTCCAGTTGTTCCTCCATCAATTCAACCATCTAATCTACATCATATAGGCCTATGTTTTTGGGGGTGATTTAGCAATGCCCCTGTAATATTTTAAGATGTATCCATTTTCTCCCGACCGTCAAATTCATCATAAAAGAACATAATTGACAATAGGAGGCAAATTGAGACATTTTGAAAGATTAGGTGGCTAACAACCAAATTGAAACGCCGCTTGGAAAAGGATACTAATTAAGTTTCGAAGGCATTGCTAAAAGTCTCCCCCTTTTTTATGTATAAAATATTAGAGTTTTCTCATGCCGATGCCGACTAATTTGGACAGAATGCAAATGGAGGATTTAACTCTGTTGACGCCAAAAAGTGGTTTCGTGATTTAGAGGGTCAACTTAGTAATTTTGATGCCTCGGTAGGGAGCGTGACCTGCAAAATAGGAGAACGCTCGGTAAGGCCAAGGGCACCGGTGTGGTACCGGCCGAAGGCTCTCCGATACTTAAGTAAGTTCGGGATTAGTAAGTTTTACCTCAGTCAATTAAGCAGGTATGCCGATCGTTCTGATTACCTCCATTTTGGGGTGGTTGACCCCTTTTATATGCCTTGAGAGGTGTGCACTCTTTGTAATTTTTCGATGTGGGACTGTGGGCTTCGATTCTGAGCGTGCCACGTGTCCAGGAAGGTGGGCGTTGCCCTAATGGAGCAATCGGGTACGCCGGGTGCCGAAGGCTACCCCGATCAGGCTCGAATTTCTTCCACGTGTCCTGTCTTTATTGGCTTGTTTATTCTGAGTATAAACAAACTCGCAATTCATGGGGGGTGTCTGGAGTGAAAGCATTGATGTGTTTGCTGTATTAACCCTCTTAGCTAATGTCTGCACATCGTTATATATATATATATAT
This sequence comes from Prunus fruticosa, assembly GCA_018703695.1. NCBI lineage: Eukaryota > Viridiplantae > Streptophyta > Magnoliopsida > Rosales > Rosaceae > Prunus > Prunus fruticosa. The sequence goes on from CM031922.1 coordinate 16,869,806, forward strand.
ATATATATATATATATATATGTTGTTAAATATTGAAAGTGTTACCCGAATTGGAATGACCATTGATGACCAGCTGTTCATTTACCTAATAAACACAGTAAAAGGGGAAAGAAAAGTGAAGGTTTGTCCATTCAAGTCGACCCTCTTATTTCTTTGAGTTGTTCTGCCACAATTATAGCAGCCACGTTGTAATTAATAGGGTTGTGGATAAGCAAGGACAAGCAGATAAACACTCACTCATTGTGATGAGCCCTCCATTTTAGTTCTCAGTTCTGCTATTTTATCAGAAAATGGAAACAGAAAATTATATTTTTCTGCCATTTACGGTAACTGTAAACTTTTGCTACAAGGGGACGGCAAACGTTTGTCTGAAAAAAAGGACGTACGGTGAATCCAAAGTTGGTGTTTTTGGAAAGTGTTTTTTTTACAGTGTCGTAGATAAACGTTTTCATCTGATAAATAAAAAAAATACTTTCATAAATTAAAAAGAAAAGAAAAAGAAGAGGTGATATATTAAGATTTTTATGTAAAGGAGCTGCTTAAGAAAGCACTCAAACAATATCCGATTTAATTAGGGGGAGCGAATCTAGCACTCATCGTTTAGCTACATGCACTTAGGCCCCGTTTAGTTTACGGAACAGATTTGAGGGGAAATCAGTTCCCATGTCATTTCTCAAGGGATGAGAAATGAAAATTCCTTTCATATATTTGGTAATCCTGGGAAAGTAACCAAGAAATGCCACTTTATTTCCTTTCACATGTTTGGTTTGTGTAGGAATGTAAAACAAAGTTTGTTTAATTTTCCAATTATACCCATATGAAATCAAATCAAATAAGAATACAATTAATGCTATATTGTAATTCTAAATTGTTAATAGAGACAATATGTGGTGATGAAAAATATGTATTTAATGTTGGCTCATTTTCCCAAACTTTCCTATGAGAAGGAAAACAAAACTCAATGAGGGAGGAGGGCTTCACTTTCTCCCATACTTTTCCATGTGCAAGGCAACGATTTCCCATGCCTAGACTCAAACATGGTAAAGCAATTGATTTCTCATCTCCAAGCCTCCTTTCTCATGAACCAAACGGGGCCTTAGGGTTTAGGGCTTAGGGCTAAAGTTTTTTTTTTTTTTTTGACATAAGCCATATTAGGGGAGGAAGTCAAAACATAGAACCTCGGGTGCATGAATAACTTAACCACTTCAGCTACTAGCCCCTGACAAATTGAAGCTCAAGTTAGGTATTTATATTGTAATGAATAGACAATAAAGAGTAAAGACAATGTGATGTGATTTTTGATGTTTTGATGTCTTGTGAGTTCGAAGTTTTTATTATTTATATTTTGTGAGAGGTTCCCAGACACATGAAATTCTGGCTTCGCCACTGGAATTTAGGGCTCAAGTCTTGTTTTTTGTTTTTTTGACATAAGCCATATGTCACGCCCCGGACTCGGGGGTCGGTGGAAATCCCGGGCCCGGTGCGTGAGTAAAATAAAATAAAAAGAAGCCGAAACATAAAATAAACTTTTCTTATCTAATTCAGGTATCAACTGGTTTAGTCATTCTCTTGTCCACTAATTCATTTGAAAAATTAAACACGGTGAGGGATGAGCAACCACCGCTCAGGTAAGGACATGAGACCTTACCACAATAGATTGATATAACTAAATGAAGTGACATGCAATCACACAGCCAAATATTATACTAATAATAATAATAATGCATGAATGCTCTTCATCTACTCCCGTTAATTCATATAACTGGACATGCAGACCTGCACGTCCCATACCATACTTATACCACTTGGTCCCGAATGCCCATTTATATGAACTAACACCCATCTCAATCATCCCTTAATTCCCCTTTTGTTAGTCATCTTATCTAACTCCCTTTCGCCAGTCCAGGAATCACCCAATAAAAACCATGTGCACTGTGGGATCCCTAGAAGCTGGTACATGCCAAGAGTTAGACTCAACTACACAAAAGATCCTTCCCATTACCCTTTTTTCCACCATTATTTTATCAATCCAACATCTTCAGCCAATTTCCATGACATGATAAAATTATGTATTTCAAATAATAATAGCATGCATAATATAGTGCTCACGAAATTTAATTAGATCAATCCCCATAAAGGCACCCCAAGAAATCCCAACCTCGATTCCAAAGCATTGTTTCAAGTTAAGAAAATACAAGCTAAGCCCCAAATCTCCTCCAAGAATCACCTCTCTCTCTCTCTCTCTCTCTCTCTCTCTCTAAATTTCTTTTCTAATTTCTCAAGTTTTGAAACTATAAGGTTATGCTCCTATTTATAATGTTTATAAGGATAGGATAAACTTCAATATTAAAAGGATAAGAATATCCAAGTTTATCCAAAAGATAAATATCTTAAAAAGATAATATCATCCAAGTTTATCCAAAAGATAAATATCTTCTTTTATCCTTTTAAAATACGGGTCTTCACGCCATATTAGGGGAGGAAGTCGAAACATAGGACCTCGGATGCATGAATAACTTAACGACTTCAGCTACTAGATTGAAGCTAAAGTTAGAATATTAGAGAAGTTAGGCCAACTACCACTGTAACCGTTCTGCATTGACATTGATGGATAAAATTGGTGGAACCGATAATGAGAGAAGTGGCCGGTTACATGGCCCTCCCGTATTAACTCTGAACTTAGAACATTGAATAAGAATTAATTGTGTGATCTACCCATTTCAGCAAGCACTATACTTTGGGTCTTCTTTGTTTTAGTTTGACTTTATTGCATTATGTCAAGAAACGTGCTAATACATGAAGTGGGATAAAAACCCAGTTCCACATTTGAGCAGAGATCCATGATAATTACATCCTTACTACTATTAGGTAGAAACTGATAAAGCTTTTAAAACAAACAATTTTTCCGAACTATTTGCCTCAAATTTCTCATAGTATGAAGTTACGATATTAGAAGACACCTCTGTAGAACTCACTAACCTTGTCTAATTTGGTGATTGAGAAAAAAAGTCGGATTCTGTAACATCTTCATAACCATTACCACTAAACAAGAAAGCACAATGTTTGATTTGATGCATGCATATAGAAAAAAGAAAAGTACCTACAAAAGGAAATTTCGCAATTTCGCAATCTAACTCTGGGTAGCTACTTGAACCTAAAGGCAATCAACTGGATGGGGCAAAACAAAGGGAAAAAAAAATGGGGACAAAGGAAAAAGAAAAAGACGTACTTAACCACAAGAATCAAAAAACTTCAACAGTTACTCAAAAGGCTGACAAAATATTGTACTGACTTGCACCACGAGAACAACAAAAAGCAAGCCATGTGCCTCCTTATATTCTTGTCCTCTTGGTGCTTTCTTCGTTAATAAGGAAATCGAGCATGACTGTGCTTTTGCATTTGGGGCACTTCCGATCGGCATCAGATAGCATGACATACATGAGGCACCGTGGACACCCGGCAAGCACCATGGCCTTCGCTTCAGGGCTGCTCTGGTAGTACATCGTCTGATGTTCAGGCTCCGATGACACGCAAGAGCCGCGGTCCATCGACATGTTCGAGGATGATTCGGAGGCATTCGGGGAGCCAATTGGTGAGTGAGCTCTTGGAGGAGACAGGTTTAGCTTCAATTCAAGCTTTGGACTAGTACTTCCTCTTCTGCTCATCTTTATCTCTCACCTTTCAAAAACAAATTAGCATACAAGGACATTAATTAAACAGTTGTAATTTTTTTTTAAACATGATATAATAGACCAATGTCTTACCTTAATTAATCAAGTACAAATTGAGGATTCACCAGGAGTGTTATATATGGCAGGCAAAAACAAGATTGAAGCTAGAGATAGAGAGTCATCAGAATGGTTTGGTGAAGATATGGAAAGGTACGCAGCTATATATAGCAGGTGACGTACTAAGATAAGGGCATTTAGGCAAAGAGTACCCATCAACATATGGGTTTGGTGTTCTACTTTTGGACCTCTAAGGCCATGAATTTAAGAGGGAGGTAGAGTTTTTGGGTCAACTTTAATGGTTGATTAGTATGTATGGAAATCGAAGAATGGAGAATAAGGAGAATTTGGTGGAAGAATGTGTGCGGGAAATTATAATAAATCATGGCATGTATGTATGTGTCCTCATTTAGCTAGGCTGGTGGGTTTGGTGTGTGTATTTAAAATCACAGCCAAAAATATAAATAAATAAATTATATTTCCATATATTCTCTCTGCTGCCTTTTTCACCTGTTTTATTTATTTTTTCTGAGGGATAGAAAATTCAAAATTTTTGAATATATTTCAACAAACCTGCAAAAATGCTTTAAAAAGGCTACAACTAGACAATATATTTTTATCTACTGGAGACTTGACTTTTCGTGATATGTCTAGGAAGATTTATAGATCGTGTCCCAAATTCAACCAAGTTTTTAAGATGACAGACAAGTTTGTGGCTGATTAGGAGATCCAAAATTTTAGAATTTGACCATTAACAAGCTTACAACTGTTAGTGCCTTTGAAGTCGATTCAATAAACCGCTGATGGACCAGTGAGTGTTGAGTAGCCGTTCAAATATATAGCTTAGGCCATGTTAAGCCGAGTCTTTACACGTACGTAATTTCAAATTATATAAAATAAATCATGGCTTGTGTCACAAACCCTAGGATGGGGTTTGTTTGAGATGGAGGGGAGGGGGTTTATTTAGGTGGCATATCATTGCTGGGAACTAGTGTTATGACATTACTATGTCCGGTCAGCCTCAACTGCAATGCATTAACCTCCACTGATGGACTGGACTGGACTGGACGGAGTCACTTTTAACTGAAATTATGATGTTTTAACAACCAATCAGACATTAAAATGTTGATCAAGTGGGAGAAAAAAGAAGACAGAAAAAGTGGTTCATTGTGTCTGTGGCATTGAAAGAGACTCCACCCTGCGGAGTAAAAGTATATGCATACATGGAACTACTACTACAACCAGTCGCACTGAAGTGCTAACCAAATGGCTAAATGGTTTCTCAGATCAAGCGGATCTCTTCGCAAAAATGATCTTTGAATGAAGACTTAGAAAATGAACGGTTCAGATAATGTACATGGTCTAAGTATAATATTCTGGAACAAGGGCTTTTAGTCGTATTAGATATGAAAATGTAAGTCTCGCTTCATCCTTTTGTTTATTTAAGTTTTGTATCAATTTTGAAAGTTGTTAATAACATGTTGATGGTGGTCCGTGGCTAAATCAAATAGAAAAATTATGAAATCGGAGACGAATCAAGCCGCATTGAATCTTCACCGTGAAAGATGACAATTAAATTTGGTGTGTTATTGTTGATTCTTATGCGGACATGGGGCTGAAGATGTAAATGCACTATAGTAACCTCCTCTTGCTTTGCATATTAATAGTCATTTGGCTTTTGGGGTGATGTCTCATTTTCTACTATATATGTGATTTGTGTAGGATGAGATGAAGCACCTAAACAACCCACCACAAATAGATGGGAAATCCGTTAAAAGTGATGTTTGATGATGAAATACATGACACAGTTCTCCTTCTAAAGTAGTAGGTGGCTTAGGAGCAGGTCCCAAGGGATGATGATGCTACATATTTGCTGCAACCTGTTCCATTACCGCACCATCCAAGGAGCCCCAAAATGGCAACAAAACTGAAATCAAATCTAAGAGAATAAAAACAACGAAAAAGACCCAGATCCAGATTTGTAATTTCGAAGAAAATGACTAAGCCGATGGGGAAGTGGGCTGGGGAGAGGGAAACTGCGGGGTTTTGTGGCGGTGTTGTTGCTGGGATGGTTGTCGGGAAGTTGAGGAGAGTTTCAAAATGTTGACAAGTTCGGGGCTAGTCAGACCAAAGAGTTTAGGTAGATTTTTGTAGTTAAGATAGAAATTGTTTTGTGCATTCTCTTTCTATATATCTCTCATCCCTGTGTTTTCTTCTCTTTTGGGTAAAATTGGGGCAGAGCCCAAAACTAAACTAAACAGAAACAGTTCTATGCCTCATAAGACCAATCTTATCCTCATCTAAAATACTCTGCAGCAGCTCAGGAGGAGATAAACACTCAAAAAATCTCTCTTAATTAAAACTAAACCCTCATAGGCATAAATAAAACTTTGTTTGAATAAATAATTGCTCTGGCTATAACATTTCTTTTAACGAGAGAAAATGTAGTCATAATGTGACAACAAGATTCTTTGAGATGTGAACTTTACATTTGAATAACTTCTACCTAGTGTGGTAGGCCACTGACACCATGAGTAGTTTCCATTCTAAACTCAAAGTAAATTGTGTAACTTGGTCAAAAAACAAAGGTTTTTACAGGTCAAACATATTACAAGTGTTAGCCATATATTTCCAAGGGCTCAACCTAGTCCTCAAATATCTGATGTTGTTCAAGTTCAGTAACACGTTCAGTTAGGAGGCTTACAGTGTGATTTGTGGTCTGAGTCTTGCTCCTACACTGTACCAACTGTTCCCGGAGACTACGAACAAGCTCATTTAGTCTCTGAATGTTCTTTTCTTGCAATAATATGATCTATGACAAGTGAGACGTGTTAGATTTGAGGGACACTTGCAACACAAGCCACAGAAGAACTTCTTGTAAACAATGTAGATTCACTTAGAAGATGGATTAGAAACAAATCATTAGTGTAGATTAATAATTTACTTAAACCACAGTACATAATTATCAATTTCAGATACACCGAGTAAGCATTTCTCTCATCTAAGCAACAGTATCAGTTTAAAGATGACCAAGACTACATTGGTGAGACTAACGTCATTTCCTGGCATCACACATATGGGAAACCATAGGGCATAGGAATTATAACTTAACTACCAAGTCACCCAAAGAACGAAACCTAGAGAAAATTTGTATAAGGCTCTTTGATGCATTATCCTTGCATGGTACGAGGAAAACAGTTCTAAGGAGACATGTATGCATGAATTCCAAGTGTTCTCACTATAACCCAAAAAAATAAAGGAAACTAAAAGAATGATAAAAACCATAGAAACCAAGTACCACAAAAATGATTGGATAAATTAATAAGAAAGCCCTACACAATATTGCCTTGTCATGAGCTTTTTTCTATAAAGTGAGGACGATATATGCAGAGAATCGAGATCATTTTAAGTGTAAAATCCAGAATATAAATTATGTATATTTGATTAGAATTCAGAAATTAATTGTGACGTTTAACTATTGCAGTGTTTATTATAAGTATTTAATTAAGTTAGGATTGTCTATATAAATAAGCTTTATTGTAATGGGGTATTAACTTTGGCATATTGATGTGGAAACAATTTTTTTAGTTTACCCTAATTTATCAGCCAAAAGAGAAAGAGTTTAGCCTAATTTGGTTTTTCTCGCCTCTTGTTCTACTTCTCCCCATTCTTTGTAAGCTTCTAAATTTTATCTCCCTCTATTATTTCTTCTATTGACAATCAAGGAACATACATTGGTTTCCGATCCAAATGGGAGAAAAGTCAAGAAACCTAAATAGTAAAAATCAACTGCTCCCATTCAACCCCAACCATACAGAGCAAGAAGAAAGTTGTATGGAAACAAAAACAATGGTTGTCACAAAGTAGGATAACAAGAAGCTGTACATGTGCAGCAGGAGTATGATATTGGAGTCCGGAAGTCAAATAAACCTTATGACCATGTTTCGTATGCCTCACTGGACTGGACTGTGTTAAATAACACTTGAAACCCATGTTTGGCAAGGGAGGGGAATAACTTAAATGAGACTCTATAGTCCAACAGTTAAAAAAAAATAAGCACTCACATTATAGAGAGCCTGAAATTGGGTTTGCAAAATAGCGAGCGTGTTATTTTGAACACACGAGTCCGGCTGGATTTCCTTATGGCTTGAATCAAAACCCCACCACCACAGACCCAATCGATGGACTGTGGCAGAACCCAACGCCCAGCGTTGCCCCCCGGATTTCTCTCCCCCATGACCACCACCCTCAAGCCACACACAGACCCAGCATCGAGAATCCCAAGCCACCCGCAGATTCATCTCTCTTCGCCAACCCAAGCCACGCACAGACCCAGCACTGAGAAGCCCAATTCGTAGCAGTTCCAAAAAATAAGAGAAAATCAGAACATAATGAAACCAGAAACAGAGAGAAGACGGAAGGAAAGAAAGAGGAAGAAAAGAAAAGGAGAAAGCGATAACAAAAAGAAACGAGAGAGAGAGAAGAGCGAAAGAAAAGAAGAATACTGGGCTGCTTTGTGGGCGTCTTCTCCTGATTTTTGGAACATTTCTGTTTCCAGTTTTATTTTAGATGGGAAGGCAGCTGCTGCTTGACTAGGGATGGATTTTAGTCGCATTGGCCTTTTTCTCTTTTATGCTCTTTCTTTTTGCCGAGTTGTTTTTTGTTTTTCTCTTGTAAGTGGATGGATCTCTTATCCACTCTTTGTTGGTTCCTTTCTCTGAATAAATTTTTATCTTTTTAAAAAAAATAAAATAAAATAAAACGCTAGAAAAAAAAACAGAATTTTATATATTTTATTTATTTATTTATTTATAGGTTAAAATTTCTAATTAAATTTAAATATTAAAATAATTATTCTTTAATCCGACACAACACCAAACATAGGTCTTGGTCTTCACTATTTTTACAATCCAGCTTCTTAGTTCGATGCAGCACTAAACGTAGGTTAGTACTTAATCCAACTTAGGTCAATCTGAGCTAATCCGAGATAGTCCCAGGATTTAGTCCAGTCCATGACAGTCCGCCGTACCAAATGACCCCTATAGGTCAAATAAAGCAGACATACGGATAGGAATCTACTAACGGAAAAAAAGTGTGGACAATGTATAACTAAAAGATCATGGATGCTTCTTTCTTGATACTACCTTATTGCTTTCCAACTTTATTCAAGCAATCTATATACGGTCAAAATAAACCTACATAAATGTTTTTGTCTCGAGGAGTAGAACTTCATGCTTGTTTTAGTTAATGCTACAGATGCAAGTTAACTAGCTTCATCTACTCACAAACTAATTATAGGGGGATGGAAATAAACATTGCTGGTGGTTAGTGAACAGCGAATCTAAAGTATTAGATCTCACATTTGCAAAGAGGGGAAGTGAAAGGAGAACACGAAGTGGTTTTTGTTGGGGCTGGGGGTAGAATCAGGGAGGTAATTGGGTTCAAGTTGCAACTTCCATATGAGTTTTAAACCTAATGAAATGAAATAGGATAAAAATGAAACACAAATAAATAAAATCACATGCTTGCAGTTAACTAAGACTAACTGAGAAAAAAACATACAATTTTCGTTTCACGTAATATCAACGAGCCTTCCAGCTAATGAAAGAAAATATACAATATGCAGCTCATCATAAAGTTCAAGAAAGATTTTGCACAATAAACATCTCCATTTTATAATCAAATACAAAAGGAATACTGGAATTAGGAAGAGACTTGTCACCTTCTCTTTTACGGCTTCTTCCCTATCTGAGATCTGATTCTGCTTCTGAGAGATGCTTGGAGTTGCGTCAAGGTCAACCACAAGTGGTTGCCTCCACTCAAACTGGGAAGTGATTATGAGAACAATAAGCAGCAAAACAAGCAACACAGGTCTTGACATCATTCACAGTTCTACTACACCTGTTCAAATTCAAGCAAAGAAAAAAACAAATCAAAAACCAAGAATCTTCAGTTGGTTAGCAATCAGCATAAAATACTTAAAGGAAGCAGGAGTTATATTCTAGTTCTATATTCCACGACTTACATTGCTTTGATTTCTAGTATTGCAAAAGAGTTTAAGAAGAAAATTAAACTTGCCCTCAATTTCCTTGACAAAAAATAGATGTTTAAGGAACAAAGTTCTAGTGAATACTGTTCGGTAGCTTAGGGACATTATTTCAAGAGAATGTTTTCCTGATTCTGCCTCTGCTTCAACTTTGGATCAGGTGGAAAATATTTGTAGTCTTTTACTTTAGAAAACATTTCCTAAGCAGTCTTTTGTGTCTAGGAAATTTTTTCCACAAAGGCTCTAATGCTTATGGGTCTGAAAGAAAAAAAGAAGAAGAGAACTTTCTACAAGAACCATTTCTGCCGAAACAAAATCTTTCTGCTTTAAACAAACATCCAATTTTTCTAGCGTCGACACTTTCCTCATAAACAATTCCCCATTGAAATTAATGAAGCACCTTATTCTGGCAATCATTATTACTTGTTCAGATAACTCAGAGTCTACAATAACGACCCTTTTCATGTCCCAAAAATTCCCAGCAACAATACAACCCCAATGTTCACTGAAGCAGCACATGAGAAGATACACTAACCGAAGAAAATTTGAAACAATCAAAGTCACAGGATACAAATGAAAAATCATAAGTAATAAGAAACAACGCTGAAACGAAATCAATCCAACCCTCTTATGTCAATAAAAAAAAGGGCATATGTCAAACTTGTTAGTTCCACTTCAATTAAATCCAAACAATCAAATTAGATTCAACTAATTACAAAGCAGTTCAATTAGGCTCTGTCTCAACCAATCCCATCCAAATACAAATAATTGATTTATGATTGAAACGCGAAACGGTTTCCCTTCCTAGAATTTGAATTTTCCCGGGAAACAAACAGAATCCAGAAATTGAGACTCAACCAACAATAGAAAAATTAGCTGACGGCAATGGAAATGAAAGGGAAGACTTACAGATTGGCGTGGTCAATAGAACCCTAAGTTCATGATCGGTGCCTCGAGACTCGAATATGACTACTAGAATTGAGAAACGCCGTCTGCTGTCCGCTGCGCTGATTTTTTATTTTTTTTATTTGTTATTTTTGGGTTCAGACTGATGAATTTAATTTGTATTTTTTTTATACGAATTTAATTTGTGTTGAATAGGATGTTTATGGAAGCTTTGAATTTGCTTGAAAAAGAATTGACAGCAGGCGGACATTAGAAATGGCGAGAAGGCTTTGTGGTCTGCGAGGGTTGGGATCCTCTATGATTAGAAGTCCTGCATTTTTCTGCTTTAAAGTATCTTGACTGTTCCAGTGATCCAAGGGTCATAACTTACTCCAAGTCAGAATAACAAATTTCTTTATCAAGATCACCTCCTCGATCTCGTGATCACAAAGTTAAAAGCGTGATCTCTACTGCCATAAACATAAAAAAATTACAAATTAACTATGTGTCGAATATGAGTAAATCTTCTCCAGTGATCAAATGCAATACCATGTTGAATTGATATGTAGAGAATTTGGCACAACCAAAGAATGACTCAAATCTCAAAAACAGCAATTAGAAGCACATGTACTAAAACCTCCAATACAAAATCGCTGCACAATGTTAAAAACGACAAATCCATATCGAGAATCAAAGCTAAATAGAGTGAAAATAAAAAATAAAAACTGAGAAGCAATACCACTGCTCCACATCCTGCAACCCGAAGAGATCCATAGCGACCATGGGCGTAACTAAGTTAATGGGTTGTAGCCTAGGGATATTTTTTAGGATAAAAAAAGTCAAACATATATATTTGATTTGTTTTAAATATAACTTTAGCTAGTTGCCCACCTGTTGAAATTTTTTTGGTTCCACCCTTGATAGCACCATACAGGCTAAATCCATAGTGTTGCACTGACTAAACCCAAACCCAACGCAACTCGATATCTTCCTTGTATACGTGGGCAATGATAGATCCAAGAATTTTTATGGGAGTGTGCTAAATAATTTTTTTTTGCGATATCTATTATAATGGTGGTTATGTTTTTTCCCCATATAACAGTGGTTATGGTTAACCATCATCATATAAGCCAAGCTTTAGGAAGCAAAAGTAACTTAAAAGAACCAAAAATTCAAAAAAGAACACATAAGAATCTCAGAGAAATTGAAAAGTTCAGAAATTTAGTAAAGGCTTTATGCCTAAAATCAAAATGGAGCTTCATAAAGTAGAAATTGAAAAAAAGATATGAGAAATTATAGAAGTATTGAGATGAGCTCTATAACAATATGGATTGAGTAGAGGAAAGAGTATAGCAGAAAAAATCAGAACCTCATGCTTACATTTGTATCTTTAATCTATAGTAAACAATTTAAAGGTTTTCATGGAAAAAAAACAATTTATAAGAAAACATTGTGTTGCAACACACAAAATGGAGCAGGACAAAGAGGAAATTACCATTTACCTTTTTTTAATAAACAATCCATTATATTACCTTTATGGACCATGTGGAGCCTTGCTTTTGGAGGTTGTGAGGCCAACATGAGCACATATCAACATTTATTGTATATAAAAAAATATTTATCTTTATTATAAAAATGTATCATATGGGCTCCAAAGTTGCTTGACATGGATTCCAATAAATCTAAAGCTGGGATTATACAGAGGTGGACTTTTCTACATAGAGTTGTAGGCTAATATTTGATTTACCTAGTTTGGGCTTGGACAACTTAGCCTACATTATATATTCTAAAAATTCAACATTGACTAGAGCCCACTCCAGCCCACACGTAGATCCGCCCATGTACGTGGGTCAAAAGACAGTGACAATTTCATAGGGCTGTGCACGGGTCGGGTTGGGTCGGTCATGGGCCCAAACCGCACGCCGAACCAAACCTTGTCGGCAGGCCCAAATGCTAAACTGTGGACCTATTTTTTAGGCTCATTTTCGACTTAAGTGAAAACCCGATTTGATGGGGTCGGGTTGGTTCGGTTCGGGTATTTGCCGAGGCCCAACAAAAGCAACAATTGAAGGCTTTTTTTTGTGGTAGTTTTCCAAGCCCATTCTGTTTTTGGGTCAGATTTCAACAATTCAAGTTTTGATAGTTTCTGTATAGTTTTTCCAGTTTTGACAAATCTGAAGTTTTCATCATTCAAATACTTAAAAAAAACCTTAAAACCATAGCAAATCATCATCCACCACACATCTCCAAATACAGAAATTAATTATTATTACAGTCCATTGCAAATTGTGAGAGTAATCTCAATCACAATTATTATTACAGTCCATACCAAATGCAAAGTTCAAAAGAAAATCCAAATAAAAACTAATAAATTTCTATTACATATACACGTACAATTTCATGAGTTGTTTCATATTCAAATCAGATTTGAACATCTGCACAAAGAAAGAAAAAACAATTAGTAAACAGTTAGTAAACAGTTAGTAGAAAAGAAAGAAAACATTTTTCCACTTTTTCCAAAGCTTGGTAGAAATCTAACTCCTCCAATGCTGGTTCAATAATACAAAATACAAATATCACATTAGTTTCAAATTAAATTTTTTTACTTACTCATCTTCTAAACAACTTATATCAATTTGAAGAACAAGGGAAGCTATCCTCCGCCTCATACATATACACATACAACAACATGTTTCTAGTGAAAGAAAATACAAAACATGACATGAAAGGAGTGCTGCTGACCTTGTTGACACTAGGAACTAGTTCCTGCAATGCCCTGAAAAGGAAGCCTATAAAGAGAGTTGGCTATAACATTATGAACTCCACAAATCCTAATATTCTTAACATGTTTTAAGATGTTTCATAATAAACAGACTAAAAAACAATGGCTCATTTTTTTCTTCTTCGGACAATCAAAACATCAGCAAGACAAGATGCTTAACATGATACTGCCATCCAGCCCACAGGCCATACTGTCTGTGTTCTTCCTTCCAAGTTCCAACTTTTGCAGCTTACTCCTCTTTCTCCACGATAATCAATTGAAAATGGGAACCCAAAATAGTCGATTTCAGGCACTGTCTAGTTCCTGTTTTTGGATTTCTCCATGGCTCTAGGAGCTAAACGAAAAACACCAACAAAGAAAGAGCAGGATAAGAGTACAATTTACCATTTAATTAAAAAGGTGAAAATATCAGAATGTTTATGAATGCTTACTAACTAAGCTTCACACATATTGATCTATCTTGCAAAAATATAAGCTGGGACTATAATAATCTAGAACTCTAATTTGAAGCAGTATTTCCTTAAGTGGCATTGCAAATATGCAACTAGCACTAACAAATGCAATAGTCTACTGTAATGATAAATAAAGTTGTGTGGCAACAAAGCATGAAACTGAAACCATCACTTCAATGCATTCTACCTCAAACAGATATTGCAAACATCATTTATGCTGTCAAATTCAACCTTAGATGAGCTCCACTAGAAAATAGTTCATGTCAAAATACCAACTTTACTTGTTATACCCTTTCACCGCAGGGCTCGGAAAGTCAAAACAGATTCTCCTATATCACATGATCTTCTTTGCTTAGCATTCAAGTCAACTAAGACGGATCTATTCATTGGTGGATACCGATCCTCAACAAACCAGCCTACAAAATTCACCCCTCATTCACTGCCTCAAAAAATTTCAGCCTATATTGTTTTATAGTCATTTAATTCCCAATATCCATCTGATAAGCCCATGAAAATATTTATCAACTGGTCCAGCTGAGCACGCCAACAAGATAAATTTGGTAAAACTTAGAAATGTATCTTACTACCGTTTTGTTTACACAGACATAAACACTCTCCCAAACCTAATATGACATTTTTTACCACATAAGATTATTATTATCAGCTCAATCAGTGCAAATAGTAGTAGGGGAGATCATTAAAGACAAACCTAAGCCAATGGCATCCGAGCCCTTCATTATCTTCAACCTCTTGCACGAATCAATAAACATCCTGTTAAAAAGTCGAATTGGAGTTAAAATTACAGATGCATTACATAAATCAAAAATAAAAATGCCTGAGATGAGTATCATGGCCTATGGATACATGATATTAGAATGAACTACTTTTCTTGCCTTCGTTTTTTTCCCCATTATTTCCCTTCCTCTTTTGTCTGAGAAAAATGAGACTACTCATGATTGCTGTTAATACTTAAACTCTTGAACATTTTTGCATCCATAGAAGGATATAAATTATACAAAACAGAAGCACTTAATTTTAGCATATGGAACAAGGTTTCTTGAGTTGGTAGTTTATCATAAAGTAACTAGTTAAAGTCTTTCTACTATCACATTTTCAAAAAATTTTGAGTGAGCTTATCAATTAAAAACTTAGTCAAATTTGAAACTTTACTGAAATTGCTCGTTCATGATATTAGTAAACTATAATTTTTGTGTAAACTACAAATAAGGCAGCAACTAAAAATAACAACTAAACCAAGAACCAAAAAAATACAGAAATTTACCAGAAATAAAAGCACAACCAGCAGCAACTAAAAATAACAAATAAACCAAGAATCAAAAAAAATACAGAAATTTACCAAAAATAAAAGCACAACACTACAACACAAAAACCCTTCTATGACGTCTGATTTGCGTCATGGAAGGCATTTAATGACGCGGATCAGGCGCGTCGTAACCCACGTCGTCGAAAGGGGGGGTCATGGAAACTTTTTCAAAGTATGACGTCTGTTCGCGTCATGGAATGGGGTTTCAATGACGCGGATAGCGTGTCATGGAAACTTTTTCAAAGCACGACGTCTATTCCGCGTCATGGAATAGGGTTTCAATGACGCAGATAGTGTGTCGTGGAAACTTTTTCAAAACACGACGTCTGTTCGGCGTCATGGAATGAGGTTTCAATGACGCGGGTAGCGTGTCGTGGAAACTTTTTCAAAGCATGACGTCTGTTCGCGTCATGGAATGGGGTTTCAATGACGCGGATAGTGTGTCATGGAAACTTTTTCAAAGCACGACGTCTATTCCGCGTCATGGAATGAGGTTTCAATGACGCAGGTAGCGTGTCGTGGAATCTTTTTCAAAACACGACGTCTATGTCACGTCATGGACTAAGCGCCATTGAACTTAACGACGTTGTTGAGACGTCATTGAAATATTTTTCATGACACAGTTTAGACGTCGTTGAAATTCTTTAATTTTTTAAAATAAAAATTCTTAATATGTTTTATATATATATATATATACCATCATTTTAATTATGCAAAAAGAAATTAATATATAAAAGCAAAAATATAGACACAAAGGCAAAGTACTCTAAATTATATTTCTATTATTCAAAATGATTCTAGTACATTAAAATTGTCTTTAACGAATCCCACTAAACCGTTTCCCTTTCAAGAAGTTAAAAATATGAAGAATGAAGCTTACAGGACAAAACAAAACCACAAGGCGTTTTGGTATTTTTATCCAAGCCCATAATTATCTTCTTTATCTCTCCAGCAACTTGCTCTTCTGTTGTGTAGAATGACATATTCCCAATATAAACAGTCGTTGATGCCAGGAGTGCTTGTTCAAATTCCCCCTGTGATCCAGTAAATCTTCTATCCCGATATTGTGAAAGCTTTGATTGATCCTAATGAAAAAAGAAAATGATGAAAGATGGGGTAATTGCAGAGAGGAATAACACAGTTATAAAATGCATGTTGGATCACAGAGGATTAGCTGTATTTTCATTAGTATTTCAAAGTGAGACTTGAAGAAGCATACAATAATCTGGAAATGCACATATGTACAATATGGCCACTGGAGTTCCCTTTTTTTTCTATAACAGAAACGGTTATGAAAATAGAGTAAAATGAATCTAAGAAATCATAATGAATAAATCCCACTCAGTTCTAAAAAAAATTCACAGCACATGAATAGCACAGGGTACTTGAACAAGAAATCTGGTTAAGTAATTACTATGAACAAATCTTTTTAAACATTTTTCAGAACTTCTCTAGCATCCACACATTTGATTGATTTGAACCAAATAGAAAACCACATCTTTTATATGATGACATATTTTTAAGAAAAGAAAAAGTCTGCTGAATATACAAGTTCAGAACAGACAGCCAACAACAAATCCTACCCAAATAAATTTGACATAATTGAGAATAATACCATAAATTAATTTTAAAGTGTGCATACCCATTTCTTGACTTTTTTAAGTGTTTCTCCTTCTGTTTCTCCTTCTTTGTAATGGGAGCACGCATAAAAAGCTCCTCTTCTTGCTGTGCACGGTCCTCCATCTTTGCCCTGTATCTGGCTAGTTCTAAACTTTCAGCTCCAACACTTTCTACAATCTGTAATTTGACATAATAGTAAGCAATTATGAGAAAATCCAGCATTTTCAGTCCAACACTTTCAGTCCACAACAAACCTCTTCAGGCCTCCCCTCCAGAAACTCCAAAACAATCGCACTTAAAGTATTTAAATAAATAAATAAATAAAATGGAAACTACGACATATTTGACTCGACAACAAAGAAAAGAGAAGATAGAACTTAAACGTTCCCTTTTGCACATTGCACTGTCTAGTTCTCAAACAGAAGAAAATAAAAGGGGTGGGGGCTTAACTTCTAATTTCCATCTCTCACCCACCATGAGTTTCTTTTCTTTTCTTCTCTTCTTGTAATATTATCTCCTACCCTCATATTACCAAAATGGAATAGTATATACCTTTCTCCTCTTCATTTATAGTCATTGAAAGTTTACAATGCAAACTGAAAAGAAAAACCCAGTGCATTGACTTTAGATTTTTCACTCCAACAAACAGAAACTTGACACTAGTACTAAATTTAAAGTCCAAGTTAAAACACAAATACCAATAGGAGAAAGAAACTAATATCATATATGGCATTATATCCAAAACCCAAAAACCAGTTAGTTTTGTTCAATTCTTTTGGGCTGGAACCTATCACCTCTCGAAATTCACTAAACATTCAGTTTTTTTTTTTTTTTTTTTTTTTTGTGAGATAAGACGATCAATTGCATAGAAGGTTAATTGGGGTTACAATCATGACAGAGGAAATCCTAAGCTTTGTGGCCATGCCCCTAACATTTTCAGTGGTGTTGCTAACTAAACATTCAGTTTAATTCAAAAGAATGTAAAACTTTCCAGATCATAACTAGACATATAGAACCTCATCATATCAAAAATTCATTCAATTCGAAGTTCAGGAATCATGTCAAAAACTGAATTCAAAACAGACTAAGTTACAGACTTTTCTGTTTTTCTGCAGCATAACACTAACTTGGAAAAGTTACCATAAATGCAATTTAACTCTGATTTACATGAAACAAGTTTTCAAATGTTCATTGAGATGTCTATTTTCATATAACAAAGGTAAGTGTTTCAAAACTGAAACTGCAGCCCCTGTTTTTGACAGATTTTGTAGTCATACTTTAATTACCAAACTTTAGGTATCAAACTTCAGCCAAATTACATGATATCAGAGGGCTTTTAATCCTGGATAGGTATAGTTTAAAACCAAGTACTTATATCTCAAAACTAACCCACAACCTGTGCAAAACAAACAGTCAATGTGGGTAAAACAATCACACTTTCTGAAAATCTGAAACTGAACAACTTCTGCACCTATTTGTTTTTTTACCAAAACAAAACCCCAAAACACTTATGAGCAATCTTAAAAACAAGTATATAATTTCAGTTCTGACTGCTACTCAATTACCAACAAGAATCGAAGTTTGAAAAACCAAAACCCGAAACTGAAAGTTGATCAATACACCCAAACTTAATAAATCCAATTCATACTCTTCTTTCATTTAGTTTCGTGGGTTCTGTGGAGCAATCAATCAACTACACAATTTAAATAATCAACCCAACAAAGGTAACAACATCCAAAAACAAGAAATTAAAATCTGAAAAAAAAAACTTACAAAGGGTTCAAGAAGAAATTCAAAATTCCTAAGCTCTCTCAACGAATCTGCCCAAGCTGACAATGGCTTTATGAAGCTCTCTCAAATGTCCCAAGAAGAAATTAAAGGCTCAAAAAGACACCTCTTCACCAGCTCAAATGTCCCGAAAATTCATTACAAAAATGATAATATAAAAAAGAATTAGGGACAAACTAAAATATAAATGAGAAAAATGCAAAGAAGAGAAGAAGAAGAAAAAATTCGTACCTTGAGCATTGAATTACCACAACTTCAATTAGAATCTCCACCTTCAAAACTCAATATCACACATCCCCAGCGAAACAAGCCACCGTTGGAGATAAACGAGAAGAAAAGATGAGGAGAAGATCAGGGGGTGCCGGAGAATGAGTGAAGAGTGAACAGAAAAAGAAAAGAAAGGGAAGGGAGAGATGAGAGAGAATGAAGAGAAGATTTGGAGTTGGGGACAGAGAGAGAGATCCTTAGGTCTGAGAATGAAGAGAAGATTTTAGAAAGATAGACAGAGAGAGAGAGAGCGCGCCTTATGGAAGGGAATAGCGGGCAAACTAAAATTTCACCCAAAAAAAGAGCGGAACGTGAAAAACAATTGGGGCCTCAGAACCAAATTTCATGACGCAGAATCTACGTCGTAAGATAACATTCTATGATGCGTATACTGCGTCCTCAAAACCAATTCCATGACGCATATACTGCGTCGTCAAATCGTTAAAGCTTTTATGGCGCTGAAGATGCGTCATCTTAAGGTTATTAAAAATATTTTTATAATATGTGAAAAAATAGCGGGCAAAATTAAAGAGGTAAAAAACAATTGTGCGAAACGAAAAAAAAAGGTGGGAAATTTTCATAGATCCATGACGCATAGGAAACGTCATTGAAAAACACTTCCATGACGCAGCTAGCCTGCCATGGATACTTGATTCCATGACAAGCCCAAACGTCATAGACATTGATGACGCGCAATATGCGTCATTGATTTAAGAAACGTTTCATGACGAAGATCCAACGTCATATAAAGTCAAAAAAATCTATGACGCATTTTATGCGTCATAAAATTTTTCCCCCAAAAATTTTCGCGTGCCGCCCTTTTTTCACCAAATTTAAGTTTGGTGCGTTTTTTTTTTTGGGGTCAAATTCTCTCTCATTCTTTAATCCATGATGCATATGCTACGTCGTCAAAGTGCTAAAGATTTTATGACGCAGAAGACGCGTCATGTTAAGGTTATTGAAAATATATCTATGACGTAGAATATGCGTCGTCGAAATCTAATTTTATGACGTCTCCCAAACGTCGTTGATTTTTGGGGGAAAAAAATATAAATCTATGACAAGGTCCTGCGCGTCGTATACGGTAAATCTATGGCAAGGTCCTGCGTCGTTGTATAAGTACTTCATGACGTGTAGAAGACGCGTTAAATACACAGGTATTAATGATGTATGATCAGCGTCGCTAAAAACGTACACAAATCAATGACACACATTCCGCGTCATTGAAAATGATTTTAATGACGCATCAAGGAAATGTCGTGATAACGATGTCATAAACTCATTTCAACGACTCATTTTAAAAACACGTCATAGTTTATCACATTTAATGACGTGTATTTTTGATGCGTCATTAAATCTGTGTCATAAAAAGACACTTTTTTTGTAGTGCAACCAGCAGCAACTAACTTCCTTTCCTTTGCCTTCAAAATCAATCTGTCCAAGAAATAAAAAAAAATCACAACATAGTTAGAACTCGTGAAATCACAACAGAATAATCAATCTGTCCAGGAATAAAAATCACAACCAGCAGCCCTAAATTTTTGGAATCAAGTTTTCAAGATATTAGTACCTCAAAGCCCTAACTCGTGAAATGAGAATTTATGGCTCAATTTGACAGTGAGAGAGGAGTGAGAGAGAGAGAGAGAGAGAGTGAGCGAGAGTGAGAGTGAGAGAGCGAGAGCGACCGTGAGAGAGAGAGAGAGAGAGAGAGAGAGAGAGCGAGCGAGATTGACTGAGAGAGAGAGAGAGCCACGCTGCGACTCTGCGAGAGTAACTGAGAGAGAGGGAGCGATAGTGACTAACAGAATAAGAGAGATTGGAAGAAGAAGTCGACGGATTTGGTCGGGGAGATGAGGTTAGATGAGAGGCAGATCTGATGGAGAGAAGAGAAGAGACTCGAAGAAGGAAGAAGTGAAGAGAAAAAAAAAAGTCGAGCGGCTGAAGGAATGTTAGGGTTTCGCGAGCGATCGAGTGTGGCAAGGCGTATACTTGGGATAAAATGGACGAATCCGCCGGTGCCACGTATATTAATTTATTTTTAAATAATATAATTTTAAAATGTCGGTCCGGTCGGTTTTCGCCGGTTCATAGCCAATTAAAACCGGTCCAACCCGGTTCTTGGCCGGTTCGGGCGGTTTTTTTACCGATTTTTCAATTTTTCAATGTAAAAACCGAACCAAACCACCTTAAGCGGTCCGATTTGGTCGGTTCGGTCGGGTTTTCGGTTAAAATGCTCACCCCTACAATTTCATGGCAATGACGGTGTTTCACAGTGGCTAATTCCACATCACAAAACAAAAAAACAAAGAATGATCATGAGGAGAAAGGGGGGAGGGAAGGAAGGAGAAAAGAGGAGAGGTGGGTAGGGAAGGAGATTGCAAATCATGGCCACTTGAGTCAGATTGCTAATCATTTAAAGCAATTTATTGCAATTTGCAATTTGAGGATTTTTTTGGACTGAGTTGACCAAAAACTGAATTGGATCAGTTTCATCCAATTATAATTCCAATTCTTGAAGTAAAAAAACCTGAACCGAGCCAAACCGGACTAGCTTAAATATATATTATTTATTTATATAATATTAGCCCAAACCCAATTTTTTCTCCAAGCGTAATCTTTCTTCAAGTCCAAATACTCTTCCAAGCCATCAAGCCCAACTTCAAGCCCTTTATTTGTTTTTTAAGCCCCAAAAATAAAATTTTAGTTGAAATTTATATAAAACATAATTTGAAAAAATAATAATTGTAATCCGATCCAAAATCGGACTAAAATTGGAAACCAGATCAGAATACAATTCAAATTGAACTGGCTGGTTTTATAATTTTTTTTAACTAAAATCAGACCAAAATCGGGCCGATTAAATAGTATCAGTTCTAATTTCGATTTAAGATAAAAATCAACCCGAACCAGACCGCACCTACCTCCCACCTCATGGTCTATAATGTTTCCCTAATTAAAAAAAAAGTAAAAATCTCATCTTTTCTCATATGTCCAATTGACAACTATGACATATCACTTACAAAGCTTGAACTCAAAAATTGATTTTTGAGCCAATGGTTCCCACCGAAGTGGTGGTGGATTGCCCCTCCTCCTATGGCACGACGATGGAACCCTAGTGGAATTTATTTCTCCAATATGTTTAAAAAAAAAAAAAAAGGATTTTTGAGAAGAAAAAGGATAGGCATTTTTGCTGTAGTTATTTACTGGAACTTGAAAATGAATTCAATGTTATTTTATTTTACTCTTTCACAACAAAGGCTCAAAGCCCAAGCAGAAAACTAAGCAAAAGAGACAAACAATCCATTGGGCTAGTACAAATGGCTCTTGCACTGGAGAAATCCAAGAAATCATCTACCACGTTAAGAAGAGGATTCTCAAAGAAAGTGAACCCAAGATCAGAGCAAGAGTTTGAAATTCTTCAGTTGGAGCTAAACAACATATGTGTTTAGGCATTCCTTTATTTATTTTGCCAACTTATTACATTGAACATTTTTCTCAAGCTTGTTCAAATATGCAAAACCTTGCGTTCACAGTAGTGAAGCCTCCATCTACCAAAAGATTATGCCCACTAACATACTTTGACTCATCACTTGCCAAGTAAAGAGCAGCTTCAGCAATATCTTCTGCCTTAAGGACCCCACCTTTAAGGTTGGAATAAACACCATGAACTCCATCATCATCAAGCTTAAAGAAGTCCTTCGCCAAAGGCGTGGCAACTATATACGGTGACACACAATTCACCCGAATACCGTGTTGTCCAAGCTCTATCGCAGTATTTCTCACCAGCCCTAGTACACCATGCTTTGAACTCGTGTAGGCATGTGTTGCGCACCCCCCAATGGTGGAACAAGCACTGGCAGTGTTAATTATGCTCCCTTTACCGGCTGGGATCATAGCACGAGCTGCATGTTTGATCCCCAAAAACACACCAACCAAATTTACCCCAACCACTCGCTCAAATTCTGCCTTGTCATTGTCAAGGATGTTGGTTTTTGCTACACCAGCTATGCCTGCATTGTTGAACATGATGTCTAGCTTTCCATATTTGCTTGTGGCTGTTTTAACAGCGTTTTCAACGTCTTCTTCTTTCGTTACATCGCAATGGACGAATGAAGTGGACGAAGAGCTTAGGTCTCTGCAAACAGATTCAGCCAAGTCGTCTTGCACATCCGCAATCACAACTTTAGCTCCATGTTTTGAGAAGAGTCTTACAGTGGACTCTCCTATGCCGCTCGCCCCACCAGTGATTAGTGCCACTTTACCTTCAAGCCTTCAATATTGACGCAATGTGTTAGTTTCAGTAAAAACATAAATAGCAATGGCATCACTTTCATATGGTGAAAGTCTTATGTTCCACTCATCAGCATAAGGAAGTTGGATTTAGTATTACATGGATTTGAGATATAGAAATTACCAAGGGGAAAATTTTGAAATAAAATAGAAGAGTAATTTAGATCCGATCCCTAGCATATAAGATCTATAGATTTTATAAGTGCATCTTCTCCATTGGTCGTTCTTGTAAGATAATTAACAACACATGAATGACCTTGACCAATACAAACCAAGTGGGTGCTATGATAATCGTCAAAAGTGTAAGGTTTAAATCATAGATTCATAATTCAACCCTAAAGAGGCAGTGAGCCCACCTCCTTGCACCCATTTTTTAGCAAGTGCAAACGACATCCATAATTCAACCCTAAAGAGAGTCTCCAATCACAAAGAGCCAATACAAAGAGTACACCAACAACCACGGCCGCCCTAACTAGCATTCTGATTGTTGTTTTATGTGGGAAAATAACTAATTACTCAAAATCCCCCCTCCCTCTCTCTTCTTTTTTTTTTTAGCAGGAGTCAAAGACCAATTGAAATCAAGTAATTATATTTCCATCTTACATTCATCCTCGTTTTATTATTATTTTTAAAACATAATTAGAATTCAAAAGGCAATTTAGGGCTGGCACACAGCCACGATAGTCACCTAGAGCTACAACCATCCAAGAAAACAAAAGAAAAAACAAAAAGAATGCAGTCTTCTTGTGTTGATCGGGTCAAGTTAGGATAAAATGAAAATAACAAGATTTAGGAGGTGTGAAGAGGGAAAAAAAAGTAAATAGATGCATATTAATTATAATACCTTCTTGCAGCAGCAGCGAGTAATGAGAAATTTCCCATAGAACCACTATAACAAGAAAATTCCCTTGCTGGAGACCTTCACCAAAGTTTTTCTAAGCTCTTCTTTGGACTTCCGAGTGTTATTATGTTGTAGACTTGTAGCTGTATTTATAAGTACACATGCATATCATGCTTATATTTAGAACAATTATTTCTGCTACCCACTAGTACTCGCATTTATTGAGCACAAAAAGAAAAGAAAAAAGAAGACTACTACTCGCACAGTAAGTGACTGAACTCAATTATATTCTATAAGATTACAATAAATTTTTGGTGTAATATTAACAGTGTCACGTAATATTATGAATTTCCATGTTAATATGAACCGATGACATAATTTAACATCAATATATATGTATTTTAACAACAACATTACGAGCTGTGTTACAAATTATTGTTATTACTATTATTTTGTGGTAGAATGAGCATCTATTAGATTGTATTGTCTGCTTCTCTTTCATACCATGTCAGCTATAGCTATAAGGCAGGAAAATAATAGAATTACTCACGCTGCGGTCGTGTAACCCTTGATCTTAGGTATTTGTATATGGTTTATCAATTTCCCTTTTCGGGTTTTGTACAGTTTAAAATTTGAATTATTTGGTTTAAAGATCCTTCTCTGTAATTTTTTTCTTTTTCAGAAAAGAAAGAAAGAAGACTCGTGCGAATTATTGCTTCTCCATGGTCCAGGAAGTGGTGGTACGATTAGAACAGGGTACGCATGCTTTGGCACAGGAAAAAGTATTGGTGGTGTTCATATGATGTGATTGATGTAATATATATTCGTACAGTTTTGATCTGCAAAGCCTGCACGAAACAAGAAACAAGTGGATACACGTCTGCCACCTTCTGGCATGTTTATCATGGTAATGAATTCACTGTTTTCTCTACAGAGAAGAGCTTGATATAAAGCAATTGATGCTATGATATCCCAATTGACGAAGCTATAGCTCACCGTCCACAAATCAACCGACAACAAAATTAAAAGCAACAGAATTGTAATACCCCACGCAGGCCAGTCCATTGATTTTCAAAGTCTTTGTAAAAATAGAAGTTGAAGCCTTTTACGTTTAATACTTATCTTACTCAAAAAAGTAAATTAATATTTTATAATTCTTTTTAAAAATATGATTTTTCAAATAGTGATTTTAAGATCTAAAATTGAATTCCAAACTAATTTTAAGATTTAAAAAAATTGAAAAAAAAATAAAAAATCAGAAACTCTAAATTTCCAAATTGAAATTAACAAAAGAAAAGGAGAGAGGGAGGAGAGATAGAGACGAGAGAGGGAGGAATGAGAGATAGAGACAAGAGAGGGAGGAGAGGGAGAGAGAGAGAGGAAAATATATATATGAAATCTCACTTTTTTTTTTGTTTTAATATCACAATTGTCCCTTAAAATCTCACTTTTTTTCTTGGTGCATAAAATTTTGGTTTTTTCATTTAAGGTTTTGGATTTTCATTTCTGAATTAAAAAAACTCAATTAGTTTGCTCATGTGGCATATATGTGGAACTCACATCTCTAATAATATAGTGTCATGTGTATTTAAAATATAATATATATTTTTAAATAATTTAAAATTCATAAAATTTTAAAAAGAAAACCAAAATTTTATGAATTATAAATCAAAAAATTTCGGAGGGACCATTTGTGATAGGTATGTAAACCTTATGGATGTTTTGTGATATATATATATATATATATATATATGTCACGTCAACAAACTAACGGAGTTTTTTAGTGAATCTAATGGCAAAGACCATTTGTGAGCACACATACTAACCGTAAGGATCACGAATGATACAAAAAAAAAAAGTAAGGATGCAATCTGATAATTTCGTAGAACTTATAGGGATGTTTTGTGATATTAAGCTTTTTAATAATGGAGTTGTTTTTAAGTCTTTAAAAATGGGCCTACTAAACGGGTTTTTGTGACTTTGAACTTAAAATCTGTTTTTGAATTTATAAAATTGGATCCAAATCCGATACTAAACAGGCCATTAGCAACTGCAAGGAGCTTATATCCCAGCCTGTATACAACTCGCATATACAGCGAACGAACAAATCGCATTTTCTTTGAAAAATATGTGGGCCTGTGTCATAATATCATGATTCATGTAATGGAAAGTAAAAATGCTAATGCATGACACGAAATCAATTGATTATTTACTTTAGATATTACCTCAGATAATGAACTATTTCATCCATTTCTCCTGGCTTTAGCATTAGTGCCACTGAAGGAAGCTGCTATGTTTTGTGACAAACATGAATATCACAAGTAAGAGACGCTGCGCAAAGTACAACTAATATAGAAATTGCATTTCCTTGTATTATTCATTTGTACAAAGTACATACAGTGGCGGATCCACATAGGGGCAAGGGGGGTCAATTGACCCCCGCAAGCCCCGGAATCCTCCATAGGAGCTGGAAAACTTGACCCCTGCAAATGCCCATAAGGTGTTTGTTGAAATGCCCCAAAGAGGGAGCAGCCATAGCCAAGAGCAAGCAAGAAGCTTGCTGCGCAGCGCGCGCGCGATGCCGGCGCTTCCTTTCTCTTTTTTTTCCTGACGTCAAAACGACGTCGTTCCACTTAAGTGGGTTTAAAAAAAAAAAAAAAAAAAAACCCAGGCCGCAGGCACAGGCAACTCGATAAAACAGATTGGGCAATGGGTTTTTCACTCATTCCTCTCATTCAAAACCTAAATCCCCAACCCCAACCCCTAATTCTACTCAACCTTCACTCAATCCGACGACATCAGCAAACCCCAATTTCAATTTGGTTTGAAATTTGCTCTCAAAATTTAAAGTATGTTATCCTATTTCCTAATCTTTTTATGCTTTGATGAGATTGATTAATATGTTGATTAGTTTGAATGAATTAGAGTTTTTAATTAATTATATGTTAGTTTGTATCTTTTAATATGATGGATTTTATCCCTCAATTTGAAATTATGTTATTCTAATTTCTAATCTCTTTATTATGCTTTAATTGATTAATAAAGATTCTTGTTCTTGTACATTTTTGTTGTTGTTGTTGATTGTATTTGTTAGGAGTTTTTGATTAATTTGGTTAGTTAGAATAAATCTTGGCAATTTAGATTATTAATTAGTTTGTATGTTTTTTGCATAAAAAGTTGTTGAACGGTAAGTGCGGATCTCCATCTTCGTTCTTTATTCAAAATGGTTTGAAATTTCTCTTACATCGCGAACTTGTTACTTTTGATTCTGTTGATTGTGGGGTTTTTTTTCCTGAAAATTATTGATTTTGGTATACCCTTTTGTGGGTTTAGTTTATCTAGCTTGGAAATCTTACGACTTCAAATCTGAATTGTGTTTTGGGTATTTCATTTCTGTATAGTTTATCTTTTCCTTTGTGTTTATGTTTTGAATCGGGTGGACTTTGTTTTTCTTTGATGATTTTTTATTTTTCTTGAAATGGTTTAATGGGGAATCGCTGAAGTTTAAATGGGTAGCTTTCTGTTGTACAAGACCTTATCAGATTAAGAAGTGAAAAGGATGGTCAACAATATACAACGATTCATGTATAGCATGGTGTGAAAATTATACAACATTTGCTATAAAAGACCTCATCTTTCTGCGTCATTGTATAATGTATGTGCAATTGCTGTATGGAATATATCGACGTTGACCCCTGCAAGGAAAATTCCTGGATCCGCCAGTGAGTACACACACACACACATATATATATATATATATATATATATATATATGAGTGCATAAAGCCTAACTTATGGTAGGAAAAGATTATGTACTCAGATTGAATCCTTGTACTACAAGGAAGCTTCTAACTAGGAGGAGAATCCGGCATTGACCGGTTGGCGTGTGATACAAGGAAAGTTTCATTAACCTCGTCTCTACCATTTTCTCTTTTTTATCATTTTCGCAAGAACATTCTAAGGCCAATGATGACTAGGATCTAACTGAATCTTTTTTTTTTTTTTTACTTCAAGATTATTCCACAATGGTATCTAGGATTGGATTCTGTCATGAAACCGATATATCAACGTAAACTTCAACATCTGAGGTTCTCTTTCCAAGGCAGTGATTATATCCTTGATAAGAAAAAAATTTATTGTAATGAAGATATCACTGTTTTGCTATTTTCGACCAATAATACAATGACACGTGGAAAAGTTGTCTCACACGTATCATTGTGTTATTAATCGGCAAAAAGTGTTATCCCCGTTGCATGAGAGTTTCTCTCCCTTGACAGATATATAGTACGAGTCATCCTTGTTTGAGGCATTCCTGATTTTCTAGTAGCCCATCAGAAAAAACAACAAAAACAAATTTCAACGAACAAAGCACCAACATGGTAAAATACTGCAAGAAATCGATTGAAGTTTGAGGATTTTTCTCATGGGATCCGAATCCTCTGCTTGGATCTTCTCCACCTTAATTTTTCCATATTTAATTCAAGAAACTTAAAGTTGATACATCACAAAAGCTCAATTTCTTCACAATTTGATAAAAATTTATTTATTATATTAATAGGAAAAACGAGTATAAAGAACACGTATAGTATGTAAAGGGAGACATCCCAATAGCAATATGTCACACATGAATAAAAGCTTAACCATTGGGCTGAGCCAGCTAAAAAGCTCAGCCTAAAACGATATGAGGAAAATCACTCAGGGGCATTTTTGTAAATTTATCCTCTTTTTTTTTTTTTTACCTTCTCTTTCTTCTCTTTCGTCTTATCCTCCCCCATTCCACCGATTTTCTTTGCTTTTCTCTTTCTTCTTCACTTTCTTCACTTTCTTCTTCTCTTTCATATTTTCCTCCACCATAATTATGAAGCAACAAATCGTCATCAATCAAGAGCATCAATTTATGAGAAAGAAGAGGAACATACTCGGGAGGTTTCAAACCCAAGCTCTCAAAGAAAGGTTCAAACTCATTGATAGGGTGGTAGCCAAGTCTAGTTACAATCACAAAAATAATTTTCTCGATCTGTTATATTATTATTTTGTGGTAGAATGAGCAACTATTAGATTATCTGGCACAATTACCCTAGTTGCTTCTCTTTTATACCATGTCAGCTATGGAGCAGCAAAATAAAAGAATTACCCACGCTGCAGTCGTGCGACCTTTGATCTTAGCCAAAAGGCCAAGACATGTATTTGTATATTGTTTATTAATTTCCCATCTCAGGTTTTGTAAAGTTTAAAATTTGACTTATGATTTAATTTAAAGATCTGTAGGTCTTCTTTGTAATTTTCTTTTTCAGTAAAGAAAAATAAAAGATTCCTGCAAATTATTGCTTCTCTTTTTTTTGGTAAATACCATGAGGTGTCCCCACACTCGAAGGGTGGGATTAATCCCCGCTCGGAGTTCGGCTTGCCCCTGGCTACAAAGTGCTTTCAACGGGTTTCAAACCCCTGTCTTTGAGGCACTAGGTAGCTCGCCAGCTAGAGGTGGCAGTTTGCCAACCACACCACACCTTATGGTTAAATTATTGCTTCTCTTTCATACCATCCGAATTATTGCTACATGGAAGTGGTGGTACAATTTTGTTTGGTGACTGTGTGACATGTGTTTGTGAAATAGATATTTAGGTACGAATGTGATGGCACATGAAAAAGGATTTAGTGGTCTTCATTTTAAGGTACATAGAATGTATATTAGCCATACAATTTTGACCTGCAAATTATGCATGAAACAAGATAGCATGTGTTGTCTAGAAATGTTGAAACAATTTAAATAGGGTTGTTAAATTTAAAAAAAGGTTTCCCAATTAATTCCTACCTTCATTTGGAGATCTTTCCAAATTTTAATGTGTGTTATCATTACTTACAATGCAATTAAAAAAATATATATTGGTTCCTAATTATAAATAATTCTACCCATTAATAGCATATCAAACACCTCATTTCTTTTGGTTGGCACTACTCCCTCTAACCCATGGGCAATTTCTAAAAAAATTGTACCCAAAAAAAAAAAAATTCTATTTAAACCTCACACTTTTCTTTGTTCACCCCAATACTTAAATCATTAAGCTCTTAAGTTTTATTATTGTGTAAAATGACAAAAAAGGTTATTCAACTTAATACTTAACCCTAGTACATCTATACACACATCCCACACACCCAACCACTTGGAAGAAGTCAAATTTAATTTGAGTTTCCTAAGCTGCTGGCATGATAGTTATCCTCACACCCATAGATTGAATCTAACTCTTTTCTTTCCCTCCCTTGAAAAAAACAAAAAAGTCAAATTGAGTTTCTTTGTCTTTGATTAATTGGCTTAGATATCTTGAAGAGTATGTGAAAGGCTAAAGTCAGGATGATACAAAAGTGTGATTGCTGATACAAAATTAAAGCTCTGGTGACTATGAAGTGTGATTGCTGAAAATAAAACCAAAACCTCCTTGGAATTTTAATAATAAATAAAATAAAACCAAAACATCTAATACAACTTAATAATAATAATAAAATAATGATGTTACACATTTGACAACAATGTTTTTATCTTTTAAGTAATATGAGGTTGATGTGAACTTAGAGTGGTGAGGGGCAAGATAGCGGGGTGTGGGGTGTGGGGCGTGGGGTGTGAGGTGTGAGGTTGATGAGTTTTTTGTTTGTTTTTGTTTTTGTTTTTGTTTTTGTTTTTTGCCAAGTGTGTATTTAAGGTTAGTTTAGGAAGATAGTGGGGTTTTCTTAGAAATTATGAAAATTTGAATTAGAAGTTGGGGTGAACTTAGAATATGGGGTGAACAAAGAGAAGTGTGGGGTTTAAATAGAAAAACTCAAAAAAATTCCCTAAATTACATATCCAATAAATAATGTACTTATAAAAATAATATAAATATCGGTATTTTCTTTATAGAAAATATAGGTACATAATTTAGGGATAAAAATTTGGTATATTATTTAGATAAATTATTAGGTAAATTATATTCAAAATGCGTTTATAAAACTTGGGTATATTATTTGAATAAATAAATTCATACTACATATATTATTTTTCATAAAATAAGTAAAAGAAGTAATAGGGACGTTATTTTTTCAACATAAAATTGTATGTACGCTATTATATTTATAAAACAATAATATAATACATAATTTATCATGTATACTTCATAAAGAAATTTAAAAAAAACATATTTTTACTAAATAAACCCGATTAGGTATGTTAAATATAAATTTATTGCTAAATTTGAAAAAGGTTTCCCAATTAATTCCTACATTCATTTGGAGATCTTTCCAAATTGTAATGTGTGTCATCATTACTTACAATGGAATTAAAATATATATATATATATTGGTTCCTACATTAATATACAAAATGCAATAATGGCTTAATTGGGGCTATTTTAGGAATCGAAAAAGTACAATAAATTCGATTTTGTGCTTGATTAAGTAACTTGCAGAGTTGGATCTTAGTCATCGGGTTTTATTTAGAAAAAACAGGATTTTATTCAAACAAAACTAAAGAGATGGGTTGTAGTTGAAGAAAAATGACTTTGAAGGGGTTAAGCTGAAGGAAACCTTTAGAAAATCATGAGTTTCATTTGAACATCAACATAGATAAATAAAATCATGGCAACAGAAGCTTAAGCATGCATCTATGAGTTCAAAAACAAAAACTTTTCCCATGAATCTTTTAAGCCAAGTGATAGTTGTACTACTTTCCTAGAACATACCTCTAGTAAGATTGGAAGGAGGAGTTACCCTTGGTGTGTTCTTTCAACCCTATGATCGAATTCCACCAAAGTTGTTGAAGCTTGAATGACTCCTAAAACTTCAACTTAGGAGGTTCTCCAAAAGTCACCAAAATAGGTAACCTCTAAGTCTCTTCACCAACTAGAGCTTGAGAAGAATATGATGAGTTTAGTGAGAGGATGATGCTAGTGATCCCTCACTAAGATGGTATGAAAGTGTAGAGAGAGTTTTTGGAAGACTAGAGCTTTCTTTCTCTCTCTTGTTTTTCACTAATGACCCCTTAGACTTCAAAAAGATGATAGTCATCTTTTACTTGAGTCAACAAGTTGACTCTAGCAACCAAAAGCCCATATGAACGTCCATCCCTTGAAATTGGGCCTCTTGGGCTCAATTTAATTTAAGTTGTCATACAACCCAATCTCCATGTCAAAAAGGATAAAGCCCAATGAGTCCGGAATTCAAAATTCCCGTTTGAAGCCTATTCCGACATCACGTGTCGTTTAAATTAATTCCATAATTAATTTTGCCTTAACCAATTAACAAGCTTAATTGATGTCTTCAATTCATCATCTTCATAACGGTTTCTCAAATAACTCAAGTTTAATGGTGTGCGATCCATTAGGTTCTAATTATCAAGGTCGATGGCAATTTGAACTCTTCGTAATTGATCGTGAATTAAAACCTCTTTTTAATTCTCCATATTAGTTAGGATCATTGGTCCTTAGGGCTTCCACCATCCATGAGTGACACCTAGCAGGTATGTTATGGATATCCAAGCTAAGTAGAATAAGCAGAGAACCTATTCAGTTGGAATTACTATGCAATACGGTCCTTCCCTATTACAATGCTTTTAATCTCATTACTAGGGCATGGTGCATGTCAAAACCCCTAATGAGATTGTCACGTCTTATATGATTTGTATTAGTATGACAAGAACATCCTTCTAAGTCATACCGAATACTCTAATGTAAGAGATTTGCTTAATCATATCTTCTGAGCATTCTCCTTCTTTCCTGAAGGATAGAGATTCCATGTTGTACACTCACATGTAGGGGTGGGCATCGGGAGACCGAAAAACCGGAACACCGAATCGAACCGGTAAAAAAAAAAGAAAAAAAACCGGTTGACCAAAAAAGTCAACAAACCGGACCGAAATCGGACCAAACCGGTTCCAACCGATTCCGGTTCCGATTTTACATCCCACCGCACATGACCGGACCGAACTGGACCGGTCATATATATATTTTTTTATTTTTACAAAATTTTAAAATCTAATGTCATATTTTAAATGTTATAATCACTATTTTTCCAAGTTTAACTTCAAAAAATTTCTAAATGTATGAAATTAGATTCTTTGTTAATTTTTAAGCCAAAAAAACAAGTTATTTATTATATTTTTAAAAAAAATAATAAAAAAAATATTATTGTTTTGAAAAATAATTAAAAAAATAATTAATTAATAATCCGGTTAAAAAAAGGGAAAGGGGAAGGAAGGGAAACCGGTAGAACCGAACTTGCCGGTTTTTGAAATTTTTTTTGCCTAAACCGGACCGGTTAAATAGTACCTGTTCAAATTCCGATTTGAGGTGAGAACGGGACCGAACCGGACTACGCCCACCCCTACTCACATGTCTCTATGAGTTAATCGTGAATCCCAACAATGCTTGTAACACATCCGTGATTAGGATATGTGTTTATAGCATCATCAAAGATCCACAACCTTCCCACAAGACAATCATGGTGCCTCAGGTCTAAGGACTAATTTGCATTATTGCAACTTGGAGTTTCTTGTTTGACATATATGTAAAATTTCCATACAAGAAACTCTCGTTTGATCGCGTTCAGTGAACTCATTCTCTCTTGAGCACCTACATACTTGTCTTAGTGTCTCCACACAAATGACTTGAGACCAGTCATCCTCCAAATTGAGAAGACATAGCATGTACCGGTCTTTCCGGATTGTCATGCCCATTTGACAATCCTATGACTAGGAACATTTAGGGTATGAAGATAATAGAGGGAAAGGTCTCCTAAATCTAACTTCCTTAGATTACTTTCTCTCTATCTCACATCCCTTGGACTTATTGTTTAAGCATGTGTAACTGTTAATGAGACATTTACTAATAAACAATAAATTTGCCCTTTAAGAGGATTAAATATAAGTCTAATACATGAAATATCCTTAAAAGATTACATCATATGATTGGCTTTTATGGCATATTTCCAACATAAGCTATAATTGACTTTAAATTATTAATTTAATATACGAAAATGAGGATTTTAACTTTGGTGTAAGGGAGCGGGCTCACTATCCTAACCAATTGGCCTAAACCACGTATGCAAAATATTAAATCTTTTTAAGCATATATGTTTAGGCATTCCTTTATTTATTTTGCCAACTTATTACATTGAACATTTTTCTCAAGCTTGTTCAAACATACAACACCCTGCGTTCACAATAGTGAAGCCTCCATCTACCAAAAGATTATGCCCACTAACACACTTTGACTCATCACTACCCAAGTAAAGAGTAGCTTCAGCAATATCTTCTGCCTTAAGAACCCCACCTTTAAGGTTGGAATAAGCACCATGAAGTTTATCATCATCAAGCTTAAAGAGCTCCCTCGCTAACGGCGTGGGAACTATATACGGTGACACACAATTCACACGAATACCGTGTTGTCCAAGCTCCACGGCCGTGTTTCTCACCAGCCCTACTAAACCATGCTTTGAACTTGTGTATGCATGTGGTGCGACACCCCCGATGGTAGAACAAACACTAGCAGTGTTGATTATGCTACCTTTTCCAGCTGGGATCATAACGCGAGCTGCATGTTTGATCCCCGAAAACGCACCAACCAGATTTACCCTAATCACTTGCTCAAATTCTGCCTTGTCATTGTCAAGGATGTTGGGTTCTACCATGCCAATTATACCTGCATTGTTGAACATGATGTCTAGCTTTCCATATTTGTTTGTGGCTGTTTGGACAGCGTTTTCGACGTCTTCTTCTTTCGTTACATCGCAATGGACAAACGAAGTGGACGAAGGGCTTAGGTCTCTGCAAACAGATTCAGCCAAGTCGTCTTGCACATCTGCAATCACAACTTTAGCTCCATGTTTTGAGAAGAGTCTTGCAGTGGACTCTCCTATGCCGCTTTCCCCACCAGTGATTAGGGCCACTTTACCTTCAAGCCTTCAGTATTTACAAAGCAGTGTGAGTTCAACAAAAAACATGATAACAATGGCAAATCACTCCTCAAATGGTGAAAGTCTTGTGTTCCACTCAATGTAATTGAGGAAGTTGGATTTAGAACGACAAAGGGGAAAATGAACTTCATATAAAAATTACCACGGTGAAAATTTTGAAATAAAATAGAGTTTTAGTCTCCGATCCCTAGTCTCCACTGGTCTTCTTGTAAGATAATTAGCAAATATAGGTTCATAATTTAATTGTGCTATGATATTCGTCAAAGGTGTAAGGGTTAAATCATAGGTTCATAATTTAATTGACACGGCAAAGAGCCCATGCCCTTGCACCCCAATTTCAAATTACCCTCCTTG
This sequence comes from Prunus fruticosa, assembly GCA_018703695.1. Taxonomy (NCBI): domain Eukaryota; kingdom Viridiplantae; phylum Streptophyta; class Magnoliopsida; order Rosales; family Rosaceae; genus Prunus; species Prunus fruticosa. Next base: position 16,905,120 of record CM031922.1, read on the forward strand.
AAGATTAGATTAATTTAGAATAATTTAGACTATCGCTTTATATATATATATATATATATATATATATATATATATATATCTCAAAGAGTTTTAATGTATTTAACTTCAATATTTATTTGAATTTCATGTACATTATCCTTATGTGCCTAGGGCGGAACTAGGAATTTATCGATGGGTGGGCTACCTAAAAATTTTAGCTTAAAATCTAATGATTTTTTTAACTTACAATTTTTGTAGTTTTTCTATAAATAAAAATATACATTAAATCATATAAACCACTATAATTTATAAATCTATTAACTAATTTAGATTTATCATAAAATAAATACATATTAAATTCTTAGCATCAACCAAATAAGCTTCAGAAATATAAAGTGCAAAAATATAAATAATTCAGTTTCACATATATATATATATATGGTGTGTGTATTAGTTGTTAACATACTGTTCCATTTTTGAAGCCCTCTTCTCACTTACGAATTTCAATTACTTACTGTGTTTGCAATTGTGGGTTGAAAGATTTATGAGGATTATTATTGGACCGTCCAATATTAAATAGCTGTTCCCATTTTTGTTAAATAGCAGAGAACACAAATTGATTTGACAAATATATATATATATATATTTTCCCAATCTTAATTATGTGTTGTATTTGATGGTGGGCCATATAGGCTTTTTTTTTCCCTTCAAAAACCTTTCGCCAAAAGGCAGCAAACTTGTTGCTGGTGGGCCATATAAATAGACTTTTTTTTATAGATTTTATTTTTATTTATTTTTCATGAAATAAAAATTTATATAAAACAGTCATTTAATATAAAAGTTATAATGAAACTATTGAGAAATATTGAAAAAGGAAACAAAGTAAGGACATCTTTAGCAACTGAAAATGCTTCAAAGAGGGTCTCCAGTTACAAAGTGTCAATACAAAGAGTACACCAACAAGAAGGGTCGGCCTAACTACTGAGTGTTGTTTTCTGCAGAAAACATAATTAGAATTCAAAAAGAAATTTAGGACACAGCCATGAAAGTAATTACCAGAGCCATAGTCATGATAACTACGACCATCCTAGAAAACAAGAGAAAAAACAAAAAAGAATACAATCATCTTGTTTTAATTGGGACAAGTTAGGATAAAATGAAAATAATAAGATTTTAGGAGGTGTGAAGAGGGAAAAAAAAAGTAAATAGAAGAAAATAAATAGATGCGTATATAAATTATAATATACCTTCTTGCAGCAGCAGCAAGTAATGAGAAATTTCCCGTAGCCATCAATCTTTTAAACCTCTATAACAAGAATATTTGCTGCTTGAGACCTTCACCAAAGCCGTTCTAAGCTTTCCTTTGGACTTCCGAGTGTAACTTTGTTGTAGAGACTTGTAGCTGTATTTATAAGGCTTAGTTTTGTTGTGATTTTAAAATTCTGAATGAAAAAGTGTTTGGTAAATCAAGACAAAACTGCTTTTTTGTCCAAATGTTTTTTTTATCACAAATGGTCATTGATGTTTATAAAATTATCACGAATAATACCTGAGGGTTTTTTATGACATTAGTAGTTCTTAACGTTAAAGTTTTTTTTTTAAATCACAAAATGGTCCCTCCGTTAGAAATTCTATTAAGTGTCTGAAGTGGAAGATAAGTGGAGCCCACATGTCCAATCACATTGTGACATGTGGATTAAATAAAAAAATAAATATTTTTTTTTATGAAAGTCCATTGAAAAATCATTTAGCCTCTCTCTCTCTCTTTCCCTCTGCCCTCTCTCCTCCCTTGCTCTCCCTCTCCCTCTGTTTTTTTCTTGCCTCTACAACCCGACCACCCCATGCCCACCCGCCACCCACCCTTCTCCCTCTGTATGTTTTGCAAAATAATCACTTGCACAAGGTAGTTTCACATTTCCTTTTACACAAATATTTATTCAAACAACTTAAAATAATTAAAAACATAGGGGGAGGATGGAGGAGGAGAGAAAATAGAGGGGGGAGTAGAGGAGGAGAGAAAATACAGAGGGAGAGGGTAGGGGAGTTGGGCGCGGGTTGCGGGTTGCGGGTGGCAGTGTTAAAAAAAAACCATTAAAAGAATCCCAGAGACCATTTTTTTCTTGCGGGTGGCAGTGGGTTATGATTTACAACTATGCAAAGATGTAGAAAGATATATGGGTTATATTATTATTTTTATTGAAAATGGGTTATATTATTTTGTATGATATACAACTATACACTCCTTTCTCTACCACATAGTTATAGTTTTATAACTATACATTTTCTCTGCCACGAGGAGAGGATTGGGAGGAGAGAGGGAAAGCAGAGGGGAAGAGAGGGGGCAGAGGGTGGAGAGCGAGGGCAGAGGGGGAGAGAGATGGAGGAGGGGAGGGGGATGAAAAGTTGTAGAGAAAAAAAAATGAATTTTCATTAAAAAAGATTATTTATTTATTCATTTAATTCAGATATCACAAAGTGATTGCGTGGACTCTATTTATAATAAAAAATTATAATATTAAGGACTATTAATATCACAAAAAATTCTCAAGAATCATTCTGATAATTTTGTAAATGACGATTTGTGGTAAAATAAAATAAAAAACCTTTTTAAAATTGTGGGCGACTAGCAACAGTTTTTGGAAGTATCTGAGATGCTGCTTTTAAAAGTTGATGTGAATGGAAGCATGCGGGGCTCTTTAATGAATATTTCAATATGCCCGTATTGTCCTCGTTTATTTTAGAAATGACGTGATTTACCTCTTCATTTTTCACGATCGGGTCTCCATTCCCACCTCAGTCCTCTGTAGCTCTGTAGCTCTCTGTTCCCACTTTCCATTAATCTCTCATTTTTCTCACAGATCTCTTATATCTCCAAATTATTTTTTCGACATTTCAACAAACCCAACCCACCATCCCTACTCACAAACCCAACCCAACCCAGCACCTGCACCTACCCAGATCTGTTTTTTGGCGTTGGGCCGAGGAGATCTTGACGTGAGGCGCGTAGGCGGTGGCTGGAGGCTGACGGGACAGAGGGTGAAGGGTGTTTTTTTAAAATTTTAGGATGGTGGAGAAAGGGATAGACTGGAGAGGGGATGATGAAAAAAAAGAAAAGGATATGAGGGAGGATAGGGCATGATGAAATTCAATAGCAAAGGCACTACCAGGCAGGCATCTCTTGGTCGTGATGGGTGGGTGTAGGAACTGGGTGGGATTGGGTTTGTGGGTAGAAATGGTGGGATGGTGGCGACTGGGTTGTTGATGTGCCTTTGCGCTGTTGGTTTATTGAATGAAGAGGCTGAGGAGAGAAAGAAAGAAAGAATGGACAAGTGTCGAGAGAAAAAAAAAAATTAAGGGTAGTTTAGGAAGATAGTGTGGGGTGTGGGGTGTAGAGGTGTCAAACGGGGGCCAGAGCCAGCCCGTTCCATTTAAATTAGTGCTTTTAACATTTTCGTCCGTGTCGGGTGGAGGCCCATTTAATTTATGGGGTCGTACCCGTGCCGGTCCATTTAATAAAATTATTGATTCCGGCCCAGTCAAAGCCCATGTCCATATTCAAGACAAGGGGCCGGACTTCGTGCCGGTGCCCGTGCTCGTGCTCGTGCTCGTGCCATACTCGGGCCCAAGAACCAACTCATTTAATTTGAATTTTTTTCACTTGATTTCTTTTTTTCACTAGATAATTCAAATTATAAACATTAAAAATATAATTAGAGGTAAGAAATTATGAACTATTTGAAAACATTAATCAATCAAACATTCAAACAATATGAAGGGGCGGGGGGCAAAAAGTGTCCAACTCCACAAAGTCCACTTGAACTTTTCATCTTTAAACAACTTATTATTTTATATGTGAAGAAATATTTTGCTTTGATTATAGGAGAAGCGTATATGTCATATGTATTGATTATATATCAAGTCCAATGTTGTCTAATTAATTTGTAGTTGATATGTTTAATTAGATGTAATTTGTAGTTGATATGTATTGATATATATATATATATATTAAAACATATAAACAATGACATTAGATGTCAAATTATTGCATTTTGACCTTTTGAGAAGAAAAAAAAATGCTAAATGGGTCGTGCCGTGCTTGAAGCGGGCTCGGGCCATGGGGCCCCCGGTCCATTGGACCTATTTCTTGATCCCGGCCCGGCCCAATTTTTCGTCCGTGCCGAGCACGGCCCATTAATATCGTGCTCGTACCGTGCCGTGCCTCATTTAAATGGGTTGGGCTCGTGCCGTGCCTGGGCCGGCCCGTCCGTTTGACACCTCTAGTGGGGTGTGAGTGAGGTTGATGAGTTTTTGTTTTTTTTTGTTTTTGTTTTTTTTACCTTCTTTCCTACCAAGTGTGTATTTAAGGGTAGTTTAGGAATATAGTGTGGTTTTCTTAAAAATTATGAAAATTCGAATTAGAAGTTGGGGTGAACTTAGAATATGGGGTGAATAAAGAGAAGTATGGGGTTTAAATAGAAAAACTCATAAAAATTCCCTAAATTACATATCCAATAAATAATGTACTTATAAAAATAATATAAATATCGGTATTTTCTTTATAGAAAACATAGGTACATAATTTAGAGATAAAAATTAGGTATATTATTTAGATAAATTATTAGGTAAATTTTATCCAAAATGCATTTATAAAACTTGGGTATATTATTTGAATAATAAATAAATTCATACTACATATATTATTTTTCATAAAAGAAGTAATAGGTACGTTATTTCTTCGACATAAAATTGTATGTACACTATCATATTTATAAAACAATAATATAATAAATAATTTATCACGTACACTTCATAAAGAAATTAAAAAAACAAACATATTTTTACTAAATAAACCCGATTAGGTATGTTAAATATAAATTTATTGTTAAATTTAAAAAAGGTTTCCCAATTAATTCCTACATTCATTTGGAAATCTTTCCAAATTGTAATGTGTGTCATCATTACTTACAATGCAATTAAAAAAAAAATTATATATTGGTTCCTACATTAATTTACAAAATGCAATAATGGCTTAATTGGGGCTATTTTAGGAATCGAAAAAGTACAATAAATTTGATTTTGTGCTTGATTGAAAAAGTACAATAAATTTGATTTTGTGCTTGATTAGGTAACTTGTAGAGTTGGATCTTAGTCATCGGGTTTTATTTAGAAAAAAATAGGATTTTATTCAAACAAAAATAAAGAGATGGGTTGTAGCTGAAGAAAAATGACTTTGAAGGGGTTAAGCTATAATCAACTTTAAAGTATTAATTTAATATACGAAATGAGGATTTGAACTTTGGTGCAAGGAAGTGGGCTCACTATCCTGACCAATTGGCCTAAACCACATCTGCAAAATATTAAATCTTTTTAAGCATATATGTTTAGGCATTCCTTTATTTATTTTGCCAACTTATTGCATTGTAACATTTTTCTCAAGCTTGTTCAAACATGCAAAACCCTGCGTTCACAATAGTGAAGCCTCCATCTACCAAAAGATTATGCCCACTAACATACTTTGACTGATCACTACCCAAGTAAAGAGCAGCTTCAGCAATATCTTCTGCCTTAAGAACCCCACCTTTAAGGTTGGAATAAGCACCATGAAGTTTATCATCATCAAGCTTAAAGAACTCCTTCGCTAACGGCGTGGAAACTATATACGGTGACACACAATTCACACGAATACCGTGTTGTCCAAGCAGTGGCGGATCCAGGAATTTTCCTTGCAGGGGTCAACGTCGATATATTCCATACAGCAATTGCACATACATTATACAATGACGCAGAAAGATGAGGTCTTTTATAGCAAATGCTGTATAATTTTCACACCATGCTATACATGAATCGTTGTATATTGTTGACCATCCTTTTCACTTCTTAATATGATAAGGTCTTGTACAACAGAAAGCTACCCATTTAAACTTCAGCGATTCCCCATTAAACCATTTCAAGAAAAATAAAAAACCATCAAAGAAAAACAAAGTCCACCCGATTCGAAACATAAACACAAAGGAAAAGATAAACTATACAGAAATGAAATACCCAAAACACAATTCAGATCGAAGTCGTAAGATTTCCAAGCTAGATAAACTAAACCCACAAAAGGGTATACCAAAATCAATAATTTTCAGGAAAAAAAACCCCACAATCAACATAATCAAAAGTAACAAGTTCGCGATGTAAGAGAAATTTCAAACCATTTTGAATAAAGAACGAAGATGGAGATCCGCACTTACCGTTCAACAACTTTTTATGCAAAAAACATACAAACTAATTAATAATCTAAATTGCCAAGATTTATTCTAACTAACCAAATTAATCAAAAACTCCTAACAAATACAATCAACAACAACAACAAAAATGTACAAGAACAAGAATCTTTATTAATCAATTAAAGCATAATAAAGAGATTAGAAATTAGAATAACATAATTTCAAATTGAGGGATAAAATCCATCATATTAAAAGATACAAACTAACATATAATTAATTAAAAACTCTAATTCATTCAAACTAATCAACATATTAATCAATCTCATCAAAGCATAAAAAGATTAGGAAATAGGATAACATACTTTAAATTTTGAGAGCAAATTTCAAACCAAATTGAAATTGGGGTTTGCTGACGTCGTCGGATTGAGTGAAGGTTGAGTAGAATTAGGGGTTGGGGTTGGGGATTCAGGTTTTGAATGAGAGGAATGAGTGAAAAACCCACTGCCCAATCTGTTTTATCGAGTTGCTGTGCCTGCTGCCTGGGTTTTTTTTTTTTTTTTTTTTTTTAAAAACCCACTTAAGTGGAACGAAGTCGTTTTGACGTCAGGAAAAAAAAAGGAGAAAGGAAGCGCCGGCATCGCGCGCGCGCTGCGCAGCAAGCTTCTTGCTTGCTCTTGGCTATGGCTGCTCCCTCTTTGGGGCATTTCAACAAACACCTTATGGGTATTTGCAGGGGTCAAGTTTTCCAGCTCCTATGGAGGATTCCGGGCTTGCGGGGGTCAATTGACCCCCCTTGCCCCTATGTGGATCCGCCACTGCCCACCAGTGATTAGGGCCACTTTACCTTCAAGCCTTCAGTATTTACAAAGCAGTGTGAGTTTCAACAAAAAACATGATAACAATGGCGAATCACTCCTCAAATGGTGAAAGTCTTGTGTTCCACTCAATGTAATTGAGGAAGTTGGATTTAGAACAACAAAGGGGAAAATGAACTTCATATAAAAATTACCAAGGTGAAAATTTTGAAATAAAATAGAGTTTTAGTCTCTGATCCCTAGTCTCCACTAGTCTTCTTGTAAGATAATTAGCAAATATAGGTTCATAATTTAATTGTGCTATGATATTCGTCAAAGGTGTAAGGGTTAAATCATAGGTTCATAATTTAATTGACACGGCAAAGAGCCCATTCCCTTGCACCCCAATTTCAAATTCCCCTCCTTGAAGATTAGATTAATTTAGACTATCACTTGTATAAATACATATATATACCTTGGGCTATAACCCACCATAGTCATTGATTTCACCCATGGGTATATTTTATAGATTTTATTTTTATTTATTTTTCATGAAATAAAAATTTATATAAAACAGTCATTTAATATAAAAGTTATAATGAAACTATTGAGAAATATTGAAAAAGGAAACAAAGTAAGGACATCTTTAGCAACTGAAAATGCTTCAAAGAGGGTCTCCAGTTACAAAGTGTCAATACAAAGAGTACACCAACAAGAAGGGTCGGCCTACTAACTACTGAGTGTTGTTTTCTGCGGAAAACATAATTAGAATTCAAAAAGAAATTTAGGACACAGCCATGAAAGTAATTACCAGAGCCATAGTCATGACAACTACGACCATCCTAGCAAACAAAAGAAAAAAGAATACAATCATCTTGTTTTAATTCGGACAAGTTAGGATAAAATGAAAATAATAAGATTTTAGGTGTGAAGAGGGAAAAAAAAAAGTAAATAGAAGAAAATAAATAGATGCATATATAAATTATAATATACCTTCTTGCAGCAGCAGCAAGTAATGAGAAATTCCCCGTTGCCATCAATCTTTTAAACCTCTATAACAAGAATATTTGCTGCTTGAGACCTTCACCAAAGTCGTTCTAAGAGCTCCTTTGGACTTCCGAGTGTAACTTTGTTGTACACTCGTCGCTGTATTTATAAGGCTTAGTTTGGAGTTGCTATGCTTGAATGAAAAAAAAATTTTAAAAAAGGAGAAATGGGGCCTTCTTAAGTTTTTTTGTGTTTTTTTGTGTATATTTCTATTATGATTAAAAAAATGTAAAATAACATAAATATCAATTTTTTTAATTAAAAAAAACATAAATTTATCATACCATTTTTTATCATTATACACAGCCACAACGCTTCTTGAAAAAAATTTACCAAACACTATGACACTGTTTTTCATACTCACAGCACTTTTACAAATATAGATTACCAAATACTTCACTACTTCATTTCACATCTTTTTTTGATAGCACAACAGAAGCAGTGTTTTTTTTTAAAGCACAGCAATACCAAACTAGCCTTAAATCAATTTCAAACAACACATGTGAATTTTTTTTTTTTTTGTCAACCAACACATGTGAATTTTGTGCAGCACTTTATGAATACTTTCCACACCACATGCTTATATTCAGAACTTTCAAACAACACGTGTGAATTTTATGCAGAACGTTATGAATACTTTTCACACCAAATGCTTATATTTAGAACAATTATTTGTGCTACCGACTACCACTCACACCGCAAACGATTGATGTGATTGAAGTCAATTATGTTCAATAAAATTATAGGATAAATTTTTTATGGGTTATTATAAATTTACATGTCATAATATAAATGGATAACATAATTTAATGTCAAATATATGTGTGAAAACATTTGCAGATTAGTTTAACAACATTACGAGCGGTGTTATAGTCACAACAATAATTCTCTCGATATGTTTAGATTATTATTAGTGTCATTACTGCGGTAGATTGAGCATCTATTAGATTACAACTACCCTAATCTTCTTCCCTTTCATACCATGTCAGCTATAGGAAAAAAACTTGCCTGCACGGGGATAGGACTGTAGTCCTATATCCCTCCAACTTTGTTAAAAAATGAACAAGTTGCGGGCTGCGATTGGAGGGGAGGTGCAGGTAAGTCTTTCTCCAGCTATAGGTCAGGAAAATAAAAGAATTACCCACGTTGCAGTCGTGGGACCCTTGATTTTACCCAAAAAACCAAAAAAGGTATTTGTATATCGTTTATCAATTTCCCATCTCAGGTTTTATACATTTTCAAATTTTATTTATTTTATTTAAAGATTCTTTGTAATTTTTGTTTTCATCAAAAAAGAAAAAAACACTTGTGCGAATTATTGCTTCTTTTGATTAGATAATACATGAGTGACTTAGTACCATATAGATCCCTTTTGCATATTATCACAAAAACATAAGCAATATGGTGGTTAAGGCATTGGAAGAGTGAAATGGAAGGGTTTCGAATCCCCTTTGCATGTGTACTTTGTGTTTTTTTTTTTTTCATTTTTTTCCATTACATTGATATTTTCGATATTATAGAGATATTTTGACAAAATATTACTTAAGTGTGAGCGAAATTATCAATATCGATATTTTTCGATATTATCTATATTTATATGACATGTGTATGGATATGTTCCAAAATATTCTGTGACTTAAAAAAACGATGATATCCTTAATATTTCGTCTATATTATCGATATTTTAGACTATGCCTATAATACACAAAAGTCTTCATCCTAATAGTCGTGGGCCATCCACATATTTACAACATCTCTTTCATGCCATGCCATGCCAGCTACACCTACATGGAAGTTGTGGTACACTTTTGTTTAAAGATCCGTAGAGGATCTTCTTTGTAATTTGCTTCTCTGTCATGCATGGAAATGGAGGTACAATTTTGTTTAATGTCGAGGTGTGGCATGTGTTTGTGAAAAAGATATTTACACTTAGGTACAATTAGGACAGGATACGCATGTGATGGCACAGAAAAAAATGACAAAAATGCCCTTATTTATTTTTGAATTTCATAAGGAATTCTTTACATTTGCATGTCTTTAGTTTGAAAATGAAGGAATTTTCTGTTTTTTTTGAAAAAATTTTGGCTTTTTCCAAAAGTGAGATTTTTTGGCTAAAACTTAAATTTTCTTGGAAAAAATGGATTGGTTGTCTTCATTTTAAGGGACAAAAAATTGGTGGTGGTCATTTTAAGGTACGCAAATGTGATGTTCAGCCATACAATTTGATATGCAAATTCTGTATGAAACAATAAACAAGTGACATCCCACAAATAAACTGACAACAAAATCTAAAGTAACCCAAAATGGCAGAAAAATTTGTATGAAATGACGATAGTACTATTTTGTTATCCCTCAATTAATTATAGACTACCACATGAAAAAGTTATCACGCGTAAGATGTCGCAATTAACAGAGAATATCAAAACTCTATTCCGTGTTACACAAGTGTTTCTCCCAAAACTATAATGCCAACCTAAAACTATATAGTAAGGCAAGATCTTAAGGAGTTCCTTGACTAAGTTCGAAAGTAAGATAAATACCTATACATGTATAGTAAGAAAAACAATGCACAAGATAAAATCTTAGCTAGACTTAAAATGATGAACTTGGCATGCTCATCCAATTCTTTGTGACTCCAAGTCTATCGAACATGCTCTACTTTCGGATTCAGTTTCTTGTTCTATAATTCTTAAAAAATTGTATCTTCCAAGTACAAATATAGTCTTGGCTTTCATTTTCCTGAATTATTGACAAGATGTCAGCCTCGAAAACAACCTCATGCACACCATAATATTTGGACTAGTTTATGATTGATAGTGTCATGCAACATACAAAGATCGAAGAGTTGCTTGAGCTTGTGCAAGGAAAGATGTCAATTGCAGAGTGTGTTTCGAGGAGATAGTTTTTTATATGAAAATATTAAAGGCCACAAAATTCAAGTGTCTTAGCCCGTACGAAGAGAAATGGTCAACATGGAGGGTTTGATGATTGAACCAAATAAGAGGTCCCAATAATGTCGACATAGCAGCAGCAACAACCGAGATATGAGCCCTGCAACTAAATGGCGAGCCCTCAACCAGCACAAACAATTGATTATTTACTCCTGCCCACAAATACCCTACCACCCACACTAACAAACAAAAAAGCCATCAGAATCCTTCAGATATTACCATGATCTCAGATAATGGACTATTTCAACCCTTTCTCCTGGCTTAGTATTACTGCCACTGGAGGAAGCTGCTATGTTATGTGGCAAACATGAATATCACAAGTAACGGTTCGTAAGAGACGCTGCGCAAAGTACTACTAATGATCGTCTCTACCATTTTCTCTTTTTATCATTTTCACAAGAAGATTCTGAGGCCAACGATGACTACAAACTCATTGTTTGTTTTTTTCTTTTCTTTTTTCACTTTAAGACTATTCCACAGTGGTGTCTAGGATTGGATTCTCTCATGCAACCGATATATCAACATAGACTTCGACATCTGAGGTTCCCTTTCCAAGGCAGCAATCATATCCTTGACAGATATAGTACGAGCCATCCTTGTTTGAGGCATGATAACTTGGTTCCTTCCAGATTTTCTAATTAGCCCTGTCCAAAAAAAAAAAGATACAAATAAATAAACAATTTTCGACTAACAAAGCACCAAATAGTAAAATATTTCCAGAGATAACTTCTTCAATAAACACCCTGCCAAAATAACTATGGTATACTTCTCCACCAAAGCTGTTGATTGCAAGTAGAAATGTGATTGTAATACCAAAATATGGATTGTAAAACTGGATAGCAAAGGGGTATTTTCCCCAAAAAAAAAAAAAAAAAAAAAGGAAGAAAAGGCAAATTACAACCAATATATATATATATATATATGATTTTTCGTAAACAAAAATTTATAACAGAGCTAGCACCCTAATGGGCATTGCGAACAAAAATAAATTAAATGGGGCTGTATCATTAAAAAGTAACATGTCTGGGTAGCATCAGAAGGATGGTTATGTTTATCTAACCAAAATAAAGGTGCTCCTCGGTAGAAGCTACACCTGCCCTGTTTTAGCTTCAGAGAGTAACAAATGATTTACAAATTACAGCTGGCAAGCCAATTTGTTGCTCACTCCAAGAAATTGTATACAGAAGTTGAATTCTCAAATGAGACCAGCAATAATTATCAGAATCTGAGAACTAGTACATGGCACTTTGTAGTCTAATTGCATCAATATTCAGGTATAACATTTTAAGTGTAATTGAATATATACCAACTCAGCCAATTATATGAAATGAGAAGTTGTAGTATGTTACTCATGCCGATAAATTCTCTCCTACCATTAATCTCAAAGTAAATCGCCTTAGCTAATCCAATTTTCAAAATCAGCAATACACCAAGGTGCCAACTACAGTGTCATATTCTTTAATACATTTGAATCTTTGTTTGGTAAGCAGTAATGATATCTAATGGTACTGACATATGGCTACAAAATCATGATTTGACAAACGATCAGGCTTAATGATACTTACCAGCTGTAGCAACATGGGCCGGATCACCCCTTTCTCTGCTTCTTGACTGCCCTTCATGATCCTTCCAGTTGTTGATGTAGGTTTGTGGTTTACATCTTTACCTGGCTGGGACCCAGATGCCGCATCAATCTCACCTTCACGTTTTTGCCGGGCTTGTGCCATGAGTTGCCATTTTGAGAACATGTCGTCTCCCCCAACTGCAGCACGGGCAGCAACATTTGCTGCTGTTGTCCTCAGTTTTCCATCTGCCTCTATGTTTGTCTGCACCGAGCAGAAAGCCACAGAAGACTAAAAGCTCTATTCGTTTCAGAAGTGAAAAAATCAGACTGACTGGAATCCTCATACCTTAAATGATTTAGGACGGCCTTCATCCTTCTCGTCTCCATCGACTCCATTGTCAACCTCGGGCTGTATGCAGTCATATTAAACAAGAGGAACTATTAACACACACATACACTTGTAGCTCACCCATATGGGCATTGTACAAATATAATATACAATGCTTAAATGACACTAACCTCATTAAGCCTCCGGATCTTTTCTGCCTCAGCCTGCTTTTTCTCCCATTCTTCCCTAGCTTTCTGATTGAGATCCATAATTTGTTGCCGAACATCAGAGTTAGTAATAGTGTGGTGTCTTGATTTCTCAGCATCAACCCGCTAGCACAAGGATATTCAATCGAAGTCAGGAGATATATAATGCAAGAGAATTCTTGTTCAGCATGAGCGAAAAATAGAAACAAACAAACCTGCTTTGACAGTCGGATTAAATTATTTATTAGTCCCCTCATTCTTTCCTCCACACACTGAAGAGTTCAGTTGGCATTGAATAAGATAACATGTAAGTTTATCGCAATAACAAAGAACATGGTAGCTAGCACCTCACCAGTGACAAGCATCGCTCCACGTCATGGGTTACACTTTTCAGACCACATTTAACCACTGCCAAAAACACATGTGTAAATACCAGATATCAATTTCTGTTTGATATTTCTTTTCATGACAGGAACAAAGTGTAAAAATAAAAAAATAAAATAAAAATAGAAAGATGGAATTTTAACACCTCTATGATAAATAGATAAGTAAAGAGTATTAACTAATTTCGGCTAATTTTTTCTGCAGTGGAGCCTTCTCCAAAATCAGCCTTTCCTCTTCTTCTTGCACAGATTTTCGAGAGGCTTCTGAAGCTCGACTATCCTCCTTGGGACCTGGAAACAGCTGCTCTTCCTCTTCCTATTTTTATCAAAAATGTCAGTGGGTTCTGAACAAATTTACTACGAAGTGTCCACTCTTCACTTAATTAGCTAATACTCCAGAATAGGAATTGAAAATAACAAATACCGTACCCTAAGATTAACTCCACTGACAGCAGTGACATCATTGAGTTGTTCAATATCCAAAAATGCCCCACTTACTTTTTGCTTCTTACTGAGGAGACCCAGAACATAAGAAAGTTATAAGGAAGAAGAGATTGAAATGATTAACAGACTGTGATGCAACAATATAAACTTATTTGACCTTGGTTGTGGTGGTGAAGAACCAAGTGCTTCAAGCGGCTTCTTTCGGCCACTAGAAGGCTTTTTTGGAGGTGTTTTATTATTAATCCCACAAGGGGAGGTTCCAGACATTATCTGAGGGCCTAACTGGTATGAAACAAAGCAGAAAAGACATTAGTCATTAATAAAGTAAAAAATAATCATATTCATGCCAAGTGAAAATTGACTTTCAAAGACAAATATATTGCAGGACAAAGTAAACTGGAAAAGGTAGATCCAACATGAAACTAGCTCATCCATTTATTTAAGTTACATTTGAGAGGCACAACAAAACAAGGAAACAAGGAGCATTGTTACTAATTAATGATCAAATGCACCTCCCAAACCTGTTATGTTTCGTATCATCTTGTGAGTCATGAGAAAGTGGATATGAATTACAGGAGATAAAGACACAAAATGGATACCTCTTGTTTTACCATAATTGCAAAAGAGCACCAGCATAGAAGTAGCCACTCTCATGTATGTAGTTCTATAATTAATTCTCAATAGAGTACTTCTCTTCAGAAAACATAAGTAAAAACGTAGGAAGTCTCCATCGTGACCTCACAAATGCATATGTAAAAGAGAAGCAGAGATGAGATAAATGAAATTACCGAGACACTAGGATTGACTTGCATCATGATGGAAGGAGACACCGAACTTTGAGGCACTGTGATTGTAGAAGGTGATGATGAAAGACCCATTCTAGAAGGCTGCTTCTCTAAGGACTCATCCATTGAAATTACAGATGATGCATTTCCCTGTTCAAGTAATCCAGCAGAAACCGAAGGCAATCCATGTGAACTGGGCAATGGAGGCTTGTGCTGCTGCTCAGCAGTCTGATCAATCGATTCCTGTTTGACATAAGCCATTGATGACACAGGACGGGAACTCTGCCCTTTATTTGATGATTGCGAAGGATTAGGATTCTGTTGTAAAGTTGCACTAGTTGTAATGTGAGTAAGAGATCCACCTTGCAGTCTACTAGGTTCATTCATAGAATTTGGCCTCTCCGTTTTGGACCCATTCATGATGCTCGCTCCATGTGCTTCCCCACCTGACTGAGCAGAACCCACGCTTTGATGTTGTAGGACTTCTCTCAGTTGTGCATCAGAAGGCTGCGGTTTGACAGGCAATGCCCAAGTATTGACATTTGTCCCTGAAAATGGGTGACAAGTACGACCAGGGTTTCCATGCATAGGAACTGAGAAGCACTCCCTTTCTTGATTGGTTTGACTTACTTGCATTCCCTCAGAATCTGAGTGACATTCTGCTTCTGGCAATTTTCTAGCACTATTTTTAATGAGCGCATGGCTTGAATCAGTCTGTACCTGAACTGTTGAAGGGAGACTGTGTGATGGGTCAGTGGCAGAATTGGAACCTCTCAGATGAAGTGCAGATGAACGAGGGTTAGTCAACTGTGTGGCACTTGCACTAATAGATAGCATCCTTGGAGGTTGTTGCTGGACCGAGGCCTTAGGCAGTAACCAATGTTTAGGACTAGGCTGCAAGATTTTAATAAGCAGGTTTTCAGCTTGGTCCAGACATCAACACGTTATTAATTTAAAAGAGTATTGAATTCATTATATACTTACCATTAGTGGCACTTCCTTTACTGCCATTCTGAGCATCTCATCCCCAACAATACTTTTAAGTTCCCGGACAAAAGCATCTTTGCGGATTTGATGGCTCTAGAATAGCAAAAATAGTGCACAGATCAGGAAAATTAACAAAATCCACGACATCTTGATATAAAATGCGTGTAGGATTCACCTTGAGTCTACCAAATAGAGTAGTAAGTTGCCTGCCTCTGTCTTCATTTAGTTGGGGCAATAAGAGGGGATATAACTGGTAAAATGGTACTTGTCTGCCTTGATTCGAAGGGTTTCTTGGCTGCTCTGTGATCATTGATTGTTGACTGCTCATCTTCTGAAGCTTTAAGTACTGAGATTCGCTTTTGAGATTAGGTGCTATGCCGTGCTCCTCTGTTGAGCTGGGGTGTTTTTCAGAAATCAGCATTCCAGTTGTTTCAGGAATCTGGATTGGCTTCTGTTCTGCCTGTCCTTCTTGAAGATCACCATGCGGTCGCTTCTGGGGTAAAGGAAAGTGATTAAGTACCTGTGAGGCATCATTTTTTTGTTGCATATTCTCAGCAATGGATCCTTGTTGCTTTGGTTCCATTTCATACAAATGCAGTTCCCAATGTTGTGCAATTTTTTGGTCTTGTTGAATTTGACCAGCTGTATTTTCATCCTGGCTAGCAGTACTCAACTGCAGTAATGACTGACTAGAAGTATTATTGCTTCCTTGAGACAAAACTGCTGCATCACATAGTTGCACACAACATGTATAATCAAGGATTTCTAGTTACGAACCCAAAGACAACTAGGGATTAAGGGCTTGACACTTAACAAACTTTCATACATTGGTGGGAAGTTACTTTTTAAGGTAATTGAATATAGCCTCTGACAATGAATAAATAAAAGATACAATCATTTCAAACCTCTTCTGATAGCATATAAAGCAAAATGAAGTAAAAAATACATGATTATGGGCTTCACACTTTACCAGCTTTTCATACCTTGTTCGAATGTCACTCTTTATGGTTGAAATGAAAAATAGATCCTTTGACAAACAATGAATCAAAGATACGTTCATTTCAAAACACTTCTGGTATTTTAGGATCAATAATGCAAAATTGAGGAAAAATAGATTATGATGATGATCACTTGTGATATTGTAGGATCAGTAATGGTGGAAGAGAAGGCAGATAAGTTGAAGAAGAGCTACGAGTAGTCTTGAGTACAAATTTAGTTAGACTGACAAATTTGTCCTTGACTAAGTGGTTTATGATACTCAAATGGCCACTTCTGTTAAAATATTAGCAGAATCTACGAGTTGCACAAACTAAACACGTGATTAATAATTTAGGATGTTAAGATAAGTTGGGGACTAATATGGGACACGAACTAAAATTCAGGGGGATTGGAGATATTTATCATAATAGAAAAGAATGGAAGATATTTCAATTAAAAATCACTAAGAGAGGAAGAAAAAAAATATTAATAAAAAATAGAAAAATAATCAGCAAAGTAAAGATGGCAAGTTGTGACTACTTGCACACAGAATTAAGTGGTCTCCAAATTTTGGAATCTTTTCAAAAGAAATAGTGGAAGTGAATATTAACCAATTTTCAGTGAAAACATGCTCAGCATGATTATGATAAACTATATACATATAAACACCAACCAACCAAAGCAACGCCTACCTATATGTTCTAAAAAATATACATCAAAATCACATTAAGTTATTGCATCCAGACGACTTGTGCTTTCCCAAATTAAACAAATAAAAAACACCAAAGTTATGTAATTCTCAAAATTAATAGTTCAAACCAAGTTCCACAGAGTAATCTGGAATGGGTCTATGATTAATGTCGACTTAGTTATGTGAATCAAAAAAAGAAGGTTAAGAAGGATACCGGTGTCTGAATCAGACGGCTGGGAAGAAGACACATCTCCTTCTATGTCCTTATTCAAGGCAGCCTGGAAGGCCTCCAAATCCGCCCTGGAATGCATGGTTTCGTCCTTCGGACATTTTATTAAGAATGAGAATGTAATATTAGCTTGAGATACGTCAGAGAGAGATAGAGACAGAGACAGAGACAGAGAGAACCTCGTTGTCTTCAAGGAGCTTCTTCACAATGGATGGATCCATTATGAGATATATATGCCAATGCCTTTTAGCCTTTGGCAGATTTATTTTCAACAGAGGGTCCCAGGATTTTATCTTTCTGGGAGAAACTTAAAAGGATGATAAGATAAATAATCAATTCTGAAGTAATAAGTAGTAAATTACTAAAATTTAATTGCTCATACCAAACAAACTCATACTCAGCAGCAATAATTCAAACAGTAGGACACACAAAATTCACATACATCTTCATATAAAACCTATTGAAATATGCATACATCAAGTGTATTAAACTCATATCCAGATAACATTGGAAAGCTTAAGAACGTGATTAGAGAAATACACAAACAGGAGTGGGAGTGGGAAGTAATTGGCTCCATGAGGCATGATTATTGATTGGAAAGTGGCGAGCCAGAGATAGAGCGAACCCAAATTTGCAACCATTTATCTTTCCACCTCCCTTCTTTTGTTTTATGGTTTGAGACAATAGCAAGATCTAATA
The DNA here is from genome assembly GCA_018703695.1 of Prunus fruticosa. Lineage (NCBI taxonomy): Eukaryota > Viridiplantae > Streptophyta > Magnoliopsida > Rosales > Rosaceae > Prunus > Prunus fruticosa. Next base: position 16,923,397 of record CM031922.1, read on the forward strand.
TTGCAGAAATTAATTTAAAATTAAGCAAGCTAGAAAGGGATCTGAGAAGGAGTATGAGGGAGAGAGAAAAAGGCAGAGGTGTAGCATGAGATAATTACTAAACCAACTACTAAAAACAAAACAAAAAAATGCAAGCTAGGTTTGCCACTGCGAGCGACTGGTACAATTTCTCTTTTATGATGGGGGCAGCGACTTTGTGGAGGTCGCTTTAGTAAGTCAAGCAAGACTCATGGGATAACAGATAGTTTTTATTTGAAATATACAAACTAAGAGTGTCACATCATTAACTTAATGATGGGAAGATGGAAAGTGGAAAATTCATGGAACTCCATAGTCCATCAACAGGCTGAGGTTTCAACTTTTTGCTCAGCTTCTATACAATTGTACGAATGACCATTTTCACGAAGACTTTGGCTTTGCAGAGGATGCATATATGCCACTTTATCTTTTTCTCCCTTGGTTGTTTATTAATTATTATTGTGATATCTGACGACCCAAAGCTGCCCCCCAAAAGTCGTAATTCTAGTTAAAGTTTTGGTTCTTACTCTCCCTTGTGCATAACAATCAATATGAGACTCAACCACGAAAACACAAAAAGCTAAACAAACCTATTTTGAAAACTGGGTGAGCATGAAACTTAACATAATTTCATCTTAAATCCATTTTGTACGAAGTTTAGATTGGATGTTACTCTTATTAAGCCTGGTTCAACATGTAAAAGGGCCAGTTTGCTTGATAAAAATTCATTTGATGAACAGACACACTCAGTCTCTTAACATCTTCAGATCCTCAAAATTACTACATAGCATCAAGTTGTTCCTGTTCTTAATAAGATTATCCTCAAATCAAAATGAATTCTCACTAGCACAACCATTAGACATGTTGACTATCAACAAACAACAGGCCTCCACAGTCCCAACAACCCAACATAGTTTATCTCATACTTTTATAACACGAACCCACTCAACTCATCTGTACAACCCAATTACCAAACACCTTAACCAATATTATGAAGCTTCTATCTAGCCCTCATCTAAGCTTTTAAGTGTCAATAAGCTTTCTCCTTACTTTCAATCTCTTAGAATCCAACAGAACTAAATTTAAGTAAAAAAAACACAAATTCCCTTAAGCTCAAACTAAACAAACATTAAGTACACCATAATATCAGATTTTAACTTCATAAAAATATTAAGGATATTTATGTTACCTTGCTGATCGGGTGACCACAAGCCTTAACAGCGAAGCAAATCCTATTAGCTTCTACGAGCTCTCTGTCTCTGATTTAAAAGAAATTCTCTCGGCTCCTGTCAATGGATTTAACATGCGAACCAAAAACACATAAGGTTTAGTAAAACCCTGAACAAACTAAGAATGTAAAGAACGCATAAAGTAATTTTGTTTATAAAAACTTACCCAAGAAACTTTTTCTTCTCCAACACGCAAACGGCGTTTCTATTTTGTGTGAGCCCTAAACTGACGCAATTGGAAGAGCTTTTACTTCTCGGGTAGTAAATGAAAAGTGGGTTCAACTTGAACACAAAAATGGAGATGGGCTTGGCTTTAATCACAGAAAGAATATGGTTTTCACCATTCTGGCACTGAATTCTTGAAAAACCTTAGTCCCTCTTTGAGCCCTTTTTCACTCCCTGTCTTTCTCTTCCTCTTTCCCTGTGAGACCCAGAAAAGAAAATGAAAGAACCAGAAGAAGAACTAGAAGCTCAGCGCGGGGCAGCGAAGTGAAAAAGGCAAAGGCACTTGTATAATTTTATTTGTTTGTTTCAAAAAACAAAAAGGTCAAAAGGTAAATGGCATCCAAATATAAAAATTTAGCGGCGCCAACTTTTTTAGTCCATCTTTTTTTAGGCGATTGCAAGGAGCCAAGCCAACGGAGAATATTGTGCTTTTTTGTCCACGGATTATTTGCCCAAAAAAAAAAACCACCAGCTGATGGTATTTTTTATGTATACGTAGAAGAGCCTTCCACATAAATAAGGAATCACATTTAATTACTTCCAAACTTTACAAGCTAAATCATATGGTGCAGGCTAAAGCTTCAATGTTTTGCTGTTACAAATATAATTCATGAAACTTGCATAAGGTAGTGACTCTAAGCCTAGGATATTGTACTGAATGCCTACGACATTGTATTATAAGTCTAGAATTCTGTATCATGAATGTGGAAGGAAATAGTTTATTGGCCAAAATCTTGGTTTGGGGGTACTCTCGTTATTGATATTGGTTGTCTGCTGAATGATACTTCAGATCCGGTCTATCCTTTGAGACATTCATTTTTGCTAATCTCTTTGAAGAAGTCGGGTTTCATCATGTTCTAAGGAAAACAAACCAAACTTTGTTGCAGATATTCTTGCATTGGTTATTCTGTCTAAGATTGTCGGGTTTCGAGTGCTTCCCTGCCTCCCTCCCTTGCCAGCTTTCAATTTCGACTAACGGGCCTTGGGGTTGTTGAGGGGTTTACTTATGGCATAGGCACCTCCCGAGTTGGGGACCTGGAGACGAGCAACATAGTTATGAGAGGAGCAGCTTTCCCCAATAACATGCAATCTAAAACATAAATCTGAAAAGAGCTGGCACAGCTATACTAGTGCTAAGGCCTGGAGATTTTCTTACCTAAGCAAAATCTGATTTATAACTGTATAACCACAACTTCATTATGATATGACCAGTAATTTAGAAAACAATAAATTTGATTTGTGATTTAAGGCACTTTATATATGTTACATTCCTGAGAGTGACATAGAATCTCTTCAAAATGAATGAATGTCAAAATAATGAGTACAATTTGATTTATTGTTTTAGCCGATGACGTAGGAAAACTAGCCTTCAAGAAATTCCTGGGACACCCTTATGTAGAACTTTTAAGATATGGGTCGTCCTTGTATTTGGAGAACAATGGAAGATCAAGAGCTTCCTCTGCAACTTTTCTGTCGTGATGAATCTTCTCTATCAAGCTCTGGAGGGATGAGAAATTGGCCTGTTTATTTCATAAACGAACATTAGGAACAAAGAGATAGAAGGGCAGGGAGGAGCAATTGGTATTTTCCAGAAAAGATTGATCAGTTTTGACTAATACCTCTGGCCGTATGTAGCCGACTATAATAAGACGCAGTTCCTCCCCATAGAAATCCTCATCAAAGTCATGAAGCAACCATGGCTCCTGCATTACAAACTAAATTCAACAAAAAGAAGAAAAATACTTGCAAATGCTACCTTATGTGGCTTGAAAGACTCACTATAGTCTTTTCAGTGTTGTTGAAATAAGGATTCCAACCAATACTCATGACCATTTTAAAGACACCTCGTTTAGATAATCCAGCCCAACCAAAATATACTCCTGAGGGATGTTCTGAAAGAAGAGATCCATATCCTTCTGTGGATAAATTAGCTGTAGAAAAGATGTAGTGCACTTATAAGGATAAAGAAATGAGGAAATGAAACAATTTAATTGAGCATAACATGAACAACAAAGCACAAGCAACAAACCAATAATTTAAAGCTCATTCAAGCAACGTAGGATCTAAGGAATGCAACTTGTATATAACCAATATCAGGTGCATTGAAAAATTGCCTACACATGAAATAAAACTAACTTGTATATATCATCTCAAACTAAGAACAGCAGTCAAACATTGTTTCATCAGAAGACATGTACAGTTGAATGGAGATTCTAACTGGATAGGCCGACAGCAACGCACCTGTAGGAATCCCAAGTACTTTTGAGCCCGACCGAATCCCTTAACGACAGGACCACCAATGTGCCAAGGTTCTAGTGGTAAAGTATCTTTTATCCCTGCAACAACAGAGCAATGGTACTAATGAAAAGGGCTTGTGCAGAAGAAACTCTTCAAACATAGTTGAAACACAGACACAGGTACTGAGGTTTACAATCTTGGAAAGGAGGTAGGCCCCACTTTTCAGGTCGCAAATCAAGTAGAGAGTTGATCACCTCATCCGCTGAAGTATAAAGGTGGGCCTGCTTTGGGATGGAGGGTACAGCAACCACCTCCATACCAGCAGCCTTTCCAGCTGTAACACCTGGTCTGACAAATAAATGTTCCAATAAAGAAATGCAAAGAAAAGTGACATGACTTCCTAAAACCATATACACATCATGATGCAGGAGCATCTGTTCGTTAACCAGTAAGGCTAAATTTTGGCTATTTTAAATTAATAAGTTATTGTTTTATTTGTTCTTTGCCCTATAACTCAATTATCTTCCTTCCAACTTCTATTCTATTGCTTTATCCTTCAATTCTCTGTATTTTGGGACTGTTTGGGTCGCTGGACAGCAGCTTATTGCTAATGCCCTGCATCACATCATATGGCAGAAATATAGCATCTACTTATCAAAGGAAGAATGTTCGTGAAGAAGAGCACATCAATTATTCATTTGCAGCTACTTGCCATCTACATATGAAATTACTAATCTTAACTACAAGCATCACACATGTGTATTGTGATAGAAGGTACATTAAGGAAAGAAAATTTAGAACTTGGGAGAGTAAATTGTGGGTATAAAGTGGGTTTAATTGATTTATTTGCTTTAGTTTTTAAAATTAATACCAAACTTGTTCAGTATGAAAGAGTCATAATTGACATTTTTTTATTATTGGCCAAAAATGTAATATGACTTATATTCCAATACAGCATGTCCCAGCCTTATCAAAGTTAGTCTAGTTCAAGGTAAGTATCTGTAGCAAAAATCATGGTGTTCAATTAGGTTCATTCTTCTATTGAAGACGTTTTAGATGTAATGCAAACAAGGGCAGTCGTAGAGAACATAAATGAAAACCATAGCACCAAAAGGAGAATGTTCCCTGCAACAGTTTTTGCTCTGCATACTTTAATAGAAAAACAAATTCAAACCTGTAAAGAATCAGAGTAAGGATAATTACAGAGAATCTTCAATCACAAGGCAGCTGGAAGGGTCGACATTAAGCCTTTCAGCAACTTCAAGGAATCTCCAATGCAAAATCAAATATTTCTAGTTTCAGAATACCATATAATCTAATCCTTGATATAAAAAATTTAAATAAATAAAAAAACACTCAAATTCAAGCCCAAAACAACACATTTGTGCATCTCACATTTCCGGAGAAGGCTTCCCCAATCTTACTTCATCACCACCAATGATGACAGAAAAGGATTCCTTCCAGCCTGCATATGAAATACAATAAGCAAATAGTGCTTCTTTGTATGATAAGATCGAATCATAATATCCTGAATGCATGTGGTACTTAAAATTTTCTGTGTAAGATGTAAGCAAATATGCTTCTGAAGAAGTATACCCTGATGGAAAGAAATTTTGGTTTCTATGTTTTCCCTTGGAGAGTTTGAAGCCAATGCCATTGGCACTCTATGACCACTCAAATGTTTAATTAACCGATTGGCACCTGGAAGTGCTTTGATGTTGCACCACCTAGAATGACAATTGTCAATAGCCAATTAACAGTTTTCCACTAAAGTACTGCCTGAACACATAACAGTGAGTGAGTGAGTTGTTCTCATTATTATCATATGGAAGCATCCTTAAAAACATATGATCTAAAACAAGCTCCGTTTAGTCCAAAAAGAAAATGATCCAACATCCAAAATGACTACCTATAGAAAAAGTACAAAAGAAACACATGTAACATGGTTCTTTGAAATATTGACCATAACACCTATTATATATTCCTCACCTAAAAGCCAATAGTAAAAAACAGCCAAAACAAACATTTGGTAGTAGCATCAAAATGATTTTTTAACAGACAAAAAAGCAAGTACATAAGTTAATTACTGATTGGAGAACATGGGGGTAATCTCTGAAAGTAATTCACTCGTTGTACAAGATAGCTCATAATCTTCAACAACAGCACTTGCAGCTTCAAGTGGTGTTTTTCCAACAATTTTTTTAATTTCCCGTCCGTCCCACTGCTTTCCATACTTGGCCAAATAAATTCTTAAAACATCACTTACAATTCCATCTGTGAATAATTAAAATAATGAAGAAAATGAGTTACTAACACCAGTAGAAAGCAAACAGCTACTACTAAGAATAAAATTCACATCCAAGTTCCAACACTGGAAGACCAAAGGAAGCATCAGCCCATTATCACAGATCAAATAACATGAAGTTAAATGTAAAATTGAAAATGCCACTCAGAGTGCGAACCTGTGTTAAGTAGTGTACCATCCAAATCAAGGATAACACAGGACACTAATTTCTTTGAAGGCTGTGCAGTTGACATCTTCCTAATCATGCATAAATCTCACAATTGAGAATTACGCTCCCACAGGTAAAATATATCTGAAACAAAGACAGGTTTTTCAATCCAATGACTGAAATTTAATAACTGGTACTAATCAATTTACCCAAATATCAAAGTCAAACAGAAATTGATCAACGAACTATTCAAAACAATAATTGACCTTTTTTCCCACCATACCTTAACCAAACACACACAACTCCATTTTTCAATCCTCTATGTTAAAACAGACCTTACTGAGCGTAACTATTGAAGATATCAAATTAAGAGCCAACTAAATTCATTTATACCATTCTTGCATACTAGCCTCTTGGCATGCCCTTTCTGCGTGCTCAAGGCTTTTTCTATTGCACTTAGATTTTATTTTAACAACAAAATTTCAATTTTATAGGTTTTAATTGTTTTGGTTTTAAACTTAAGGCAGAAGTCATACAAATCATCTTTTTCTTTGTAATGGGATCAGAATCTTATATTCCATAGCCACATAATCAGTGACTGACTTTCCATTTAAATAGTGTTTACTGTCAGTTATAACAAAAATAATAAAGTGTACGACTTGTGCTTCAATTTAAGATCAAAACAATTAAATCCTGTAAAATTCGATTTTTATTGTTAAAATGTACAAAAGAAAAAGCCTTAATTCTGGTTAAAGTTTTGGTTCTTAACTCTCCCTAGTGCAACAGTCAATATGAGACTCAACCAAGAATACACAAAAGGCTAAACAAACCTATTTTGAAAACTGGGTGAGCAGGAAACTTGCCATAATTTCATCTTAAATCGATTTTGTATGAAGTTTAGTTTGGCTGTTACTCGTATTAGGTCTGGTTCAATGGCCAATTTCCTTAAAACAAATTCATTTGATGAACAGACACACCCAGTCTCTAACATCTTCAGATCTTCAAAATTACTACATAACATCAAGTCTTAATAAGAGTATCCCCAAATCAAATGAATTCTCACCAGCACACCCATTAGACATGTTGACTATCCACAAACAACAGGCCTCCACAATCCCACCAACCCAACATAGTTTATCTCATGCTTTTATAACACGAACTCACTCAACTCATCTGTACAACCCAATTACCAAACACCTTAACCGAAATTATGAATCCAACAGGGCAAGATTGAAGTTTTTTTTTAAAAAAACACACATAAATTCCCTTGAGCTTAAACTGACATTTTGTCAAAATCAATACCCACATAAATTCCCTTGAGCTTAGATTTTAACTTCATCAAAATATTAAGGATATATATGTTACCTTGCTGTTTGGGTGACCACAAGCCTTAACAGCGAAGCAAATCCTATTAGCTTCTACGAGCTCTCTGTCTCTGATCCATAAGAAATTCTCTCGACTCCTGTCAATGGGTTTAACATGCGAACCAAAAACATCAAGTAATTCTTTTTATAAAACTTACCCAAGAAACTTTTTCTTCTCCAACACCCAAATGGCGTTTCTGTTTTGTGTGAGCCCTAAACTGGTGCAATTGGATTGGAAGAGCTTTTACTTCACCGTTAGTAAATGACAAATGGGTTCAACTTGAAAACAAAAATGGAGATGGGCTTGGCTTTCATGGAGAAGTTGTGAAGTTTCACTTTTTTGGGGTACAAATTAAGTTTCAATTTCGGGGTTTTGGGGAAATTAAGTACAATCTTTGCACTTTTGAGGCTAATTATGAACAACTTGACGAGTAATAATCACAGAAAGAATATGCTTTTTTTTTTTTTTTTTTTTTTTTTGGTGCTGAAAAGAATATGCTTTCACCATTATTGCACTGAATTTTTGAAGGATCGAAATTGAATAACGCTTCTCTCCTTTGCCATAAAATGGAACTCTTCCTTACCTACTGATGTGGCCCAATCACAATCTGACACGTATCTCTCTTATTAAGAATAATTCAAATGAAAAATAAATACACTTCTAAGAATGACAAAAAATCAAGTATTAGTTTGTAATTGAGTCACATCACTAGATAAAGATGACAACATTTTGGGTTATTCACAGCAATGATCCCTCAATTATATCCATACTTACAATCTGGTCACTTAATTCAATTATTAGTTGCAGAGGTCACTCAATTAGGTGTTTTGTTGCAGGATGAGTCTTACCGTCAAGTCTCTCTAACAGGTATGGACTAATGGTGCAACACAACACCTAATTGAGTGACCAAAATGTAACTCCGAGTATAGTTGAGGGATCATTGCTACAAATAATCTTAACTGAAAAGTCACATTTACCTATCAATAATTTAAGATATGTTTGCCACATCATCATTTCAAATATAAAAAGTAACAAACTTGACGGTAGGACTAACGGTGCAACAAAACACATAATTGAGTGACCTTTGCAACTAATATTTGAGTTGAGTGACCAAAGTGTAACTTGGGGTATAGTTGAGGGACTATTGCTGCGAATAACCCCAACAATTTTATAAGAAGAAGAACCAGAATCTCAGCACGGGGCAGCGAAGGGAAAAATGAAAAGGCACTTTTATAATTTTATTGCTCTTTTTCTTATAGCATCTTTAAGGGAGATGTCAAATGTAAAATGTTAAATTTGAATTTGATGGCTTATGTGACAATTTGACATTTTGGAAAAAATTAAACTCCACTCGAAAGCCAAATATTATATTATATTATTATATTTTTAAAAGCAAATGGGCCTATATGATGCATAAAGTTTGAAAATAAAGTAAATGATAATGGGATCCATAATAAAAAAAATATTAAATTTATATTTGACATCAAGCTTTCTTGTTTTTTAGGTAAAAAGGAATCAAGCTTTTGATATGTTATTTTTGACATATTTCTTCCATCCTTCAAATTTATGTAGGATTTGACTATTTGGTTGAAACAACTTTAACCTTTAATTTTTATCATTTCATGTTCATATAACAATTTGACATATTGGTTGGAGATGCTCTTAGGTTTTTAAGCATATCAGGTAAGGTTTATGAAAAATAAATAAGTCATTATTTATGGAGGAAATTCTTGGGGGTTGTGGGTGAAGAAATTCTTGGAGGAAATTCTTGGGGATCGGGGTTAGGACATAAGTCACCAACACGTACGAATACTGAAATTTAGGGCTAGTGCAAACTCACATATATCGTAGTAAATTCATGTTACAAATAAACTATTTCATTAATCATCAAATAAACTATTGCATTAATCATCAACAACAACAAAACCCTACAACTATTACATTAACCTTATTTATAGGCTTTACAAGACTTGAGCAACAAGACTACTTGATCTAAAAGTAAACTAATTAATTATAAAATCACACATAAATAATAAAAGATATATTAAAACTACCTAAATAAGAAAATAACAATATCTCATGAAAGAACTAATTAAATGGTAAATATCTCTCTTGATCCACCCTTTGTGCTCTGCATCATAGCTGAACCTCAAACCTATTATAGGAAGGAATCCCAAAAAGAATAGAAAAAAAGAAAAAAGAAACATTAACAACTCTTCAAAACGGAAAAAGAAACTGAAAACCGCAATGTCCCCTCGAGCGCCAAGGTACAAACCAAAATCCACTCGAGCGGCCCTGTGTTTAAATGGTGCAAAAGCATACGTAAGTCTTACATTTTCCACCTAGAAATCATCTTTTGCACTTCTAGGTTTTAATTTTGGGACTTGGGAGTAGAGAATGTAATAATAAAAAATGAGTATCCAAAATAGAATAAATTGAAAAGAAAAATAAAAGCAAAGATATCCAGAAATAGGAATTAGTTGTAAACATAAACTTATTTACTGTAATACCCTTTGAAACTATGATCAAATCCTACATTTGGGGCCAAAACTTTTTGGCCACGTTGCATCATTGCCCATGCCTAAATTTATTTAATAACGTTTGTTACAAAAAGGGTATTCAAAAATAGGGATTGGGGAAGATGAATCTAAAAGAAGAGTAGAGAAAGGGAGAAAAACATGGGGAAAGGGAAGACTTGCCAACATCCTTAACCTTATTCAAGCAAATTACCAGAGCGTTAATATGCGAAATTCATAGGAATCCCATGGATCTAAGGGCTGCCTTCCACTACTTGTCCCTTAAGCTTACTCGAGCATTCAACAGAAATCAAGACCAGGTCAAGAAAGAAAAGTCTAATATTAACATTTTGCGGCACAACCTTTATACAGAGACTTACTTGTGATGTTTTTGACTTGACAGAAACCTTCCAACAAGGAAAGAAACAGAGCCAGCATTGTCAGTAAAACAAAACTTGGACAGAAACAGAGCCAGCAATACCAGAATAATAATAATTACATATAACAGCACGTGTTGATCGTCCATCCTATCTGCTGAAGTTTTTGGTGACTCTTGTGAATTGGGACCTTCCAGTGACTCAGCAGGAAACTTTTCCTTTCTCTTTCGCAAATGGATTCTTCGGTTTGCAGTACCTTGGAAAGGAATTGCTTCTGAATTACAAATGGCTTGCATAGGCTGGTGAGAATTTTGTTCGGCCTCGGACTTATTGGCAAGAACTGGAAGTATGTCAGCAGATGCAGACGCTGAAGCTTCATCTAGTCTGATGATATCATCATTCAGTATATCCGCATAAAAGTCATCATCATAAGAATCCTGCAATTTGTAATTCACATGGATCATAATTCAAGAGTTGGACATACAATGGACTACCATATAGAAATCGAGTTCAAAACTGCAAACAGTCCTGCAAAGTTTCTTGGACCCCTGATTATCTTTCATGGAACAAAAGTATGATACAAGTAACAGAAGAGCAAGTATTGTTTATAACCCCAAAACAATGACTCGCACTTCTTATGTAATACATATAAAAAATCACTTCTGATACAATGATGAATTGCCTATCCATCTTGCAGGTGGTCACCCCCACCCCGAGGCTCAACCAATACATATAGATAAATCCTGATAAAAATATACAAAAGTTCTGAAGCAGTTAAGCTTGAAGTATTAAATAAAAGGGTATGCTTCCTTTTTACGAACCCTTCTTGAGGTCCCATAACCACTAAAGAATAATTTCTATCAATGCCTGGAAATGCACATATCAGTTTCCTTTATTTATCTATTTAAATTACATTCTACATTCCATATTAGCTCCACTTGTAAATACCACTATTTGTACTTACCAACTTCAATAATATACTATCTACACACTACACACGATGGGTTGACTTGACTGTATGACAAAACTGCACATTTAGAGAGTTATTAATTAAAAAAGAGATTGAAAATCAAGAATTCCATTGGCAACTGGTGAGAAGAGAAAGCCTGAGTTCTAAGACACAAGACACAAATAAGAAATTAAATTGGCAAAACACTGGGAGAAGTCAGGTAGAAATAACATTCTTTAAACTTTATTAATCTCGATTCTCTTTTATGATTTTCCCTTAATATTTCTTACAAACTAATTCTAAAAGAAATAATATTTCCTACGCTTTTAATTATATTGTTACCATAATGCATGCCAAAATATTTTTATAACCCCTCGTAAAACTTGTGATCTATAGCTTTGAATTTATTATTATTGTTTTTCCTTTGTTTTTGTAGTGGCATAACTACCTGACACAACTAAACTGTGTCACATAACCACCTGACAAAAAACTAGGTGTTGGCTATACCTAAGCTCCTAAAATTTATAAATGTACTACCTGATATGGTTTTTTTGGTAAAACGATACTCACCTGATATTGTTAGTGCTATTCAAAATCATGCACCTGTGTGTAAAAGAAATAAAAAATAAAAGAAAGAAGGATATGATAGACAAGAGTCAAGACGAACCCACCATCTGGTGGCCAGAAGATTCTGTCTGTGTAACCTCTGTTGTCTGTTTTTGGTTGGATTCAGATGCAGAATCAATTTGCTCAGTAGAATGAGAATCATGACTGCTAGTAGACTTCTTCGAATAGCATTCAACTGGCTTATCATGGTCAATACCAACTTCTGAGACAGCATTTTCACTATTATGCACAGTTGATAAAGGACTTCGACTTGAAGAACCTCCATTTGTGGTGTCATTTAAACGGAAATCACTGTTCTTCCGGAGGCGGCAAACAACAATAGAATCCTGCAGCACAACAAGCAGGCAGAATATTTAAGAGAGAAAAAAAAAATCAGAAAGTGCTTGCATACTCAAATGAACTATTGAATGTGCAGATGTAACAAGAGACTATACAAATACAACCCACATAAGCAGCGTGTAAATAATCTTGAACCAATTCAAGATGGTCTAGCAGGTGAATCTTTGTGGCTAAACATTTTAGTCACTTCTGATAAGTAATTTACTTTAAAGAAACAAATTCTAAGGAATATGAAGGTATTGGCAGTAAGGAGATGAGGGCGGTTATTCTCAAGTGGAGTGGAAGTCATTTTCATATGAATCATTTCTCGCCAATCACCCCCATTTTTGCATTTGCCAACCACACTGCGTGACTAAGATTATCAAAGTACTACTAGTTGAGAGAATGATAGAGTAATGCAACTTGTGACATTCATGGACAACTGAAAAATGGTTCCAGACCAAAAAAAAAAAAAAAAGCCAAATGAAAAACGGTTCTGTCCTACAAATGGTATTAATTTAATCTTCCCTTTCCCAGAAGAATATACATCTGGTGATAGTTCAAACCAAATAACTAACAGATGACATTTTGAACTACTATTGAAAAAAGTTACCTGGGACTTGTCATTCATGCAGTATTCGTGCATAATCCATTCTGTCCTTTCCCCTTTTGGCGCACGACCCATGTGGAACACAAGTGTCCTCTTTGTACCAATTACATTAGAACTTGACTTTACAGTGCGTTCTTTTCCTGTGGCTTTCCAATAACCAAATTCTGTTGCTCTTCTGCTTTGTGAGCCATTTGGGTACTTTCTTCCTCGTGGAGAAAAGAAGAACCACTCATTATCCGATTGAATGACAGATTTGGCTAGTTACACATGCACCAACTCTAATCAGATGTCAAATCCAGCAAAAAATTATTTGTTTACAAAGAGACTTGAACAAGTTTAGGTGATTGAACTCACCACACATAACTATATATGTATATACATACTCACTGTCGCACACACATATACATAAGCAAATATCATGCGTAGTGCTAATCAGACACAGCAAAATTGAACCAGAATGCATATATGTATGTGCATAACCAAACAGAACCAACATGGCACTCCTTAATTAAATTTTTATTAAAAGAAAAACAAAAACAAAAAAAAGTTTAATTTGTTTTACCCTGTCCAAGTAAAGCGTGATAATTTTCTGGATCCTTTCAAATAAAACTATCTCTATCTCACTCTCTCACTCTCTTTCTCTGATCAACTAATCAGTTAAATAAGGTTTTCATCTTCATTGGTTTCCAAATAGACTAAAACCTCTATTTCAATAACCATCTCCAATCCAAATACAGTGAAAAGAAAAACATATTTGCAGCATTTGTCCTTTCAACTTTCCCTTACGTGCACCTCATCCTGCATGGAGAGAGGCGGAGAACTGTGAGCACATGCGTGTTTGTGTTTACTAATCTGACTAGTTTTCCTCGACAAATTATTGCAAGCTAGCTCCAACAACAGTACTCTTTTTTGTCACATAAAATCGAATACCATATATAGGATCCATGCCATTCATATAAATAATTCACATCAGTAAAACATCCCTTCAACTAAATGTATCATGGTTCAAAGGTGCGGACCTCCCTATGGTTGGATGAGCCCCATGCAAGCTCCAAGGATTAGCTGTACGGCCCAAAATGAAACGAAACTGGTGGACCGTGCATGTTGACAAGGGTGGGGGCCAGCTAAGGTCCTTGGGTACACTAATACCTCTAAATTTTGACCCATGTCTGGCCTTTCTCCCAGAATGTAATTGGATTCTTACAAGAAACAAATCTGCAACAAAATTGTTGACTCAATTCAACGCTGTCACTGTCAGCACGCAATTACAAAAACAAAAACAAACACGTTTTCTGTGTTTCCTACACACACACACAAAAAAAAAAAGTTGCAAATAAATTCAATCACTATTTCACTACACAAACAAAACAAAAATCAAAACTTGAGAAAGATAAGGATGAAAGAACTAGAAATGAATAAAACCCAACAAACCTGGCAAGTCCCAGGGCTCGAAATTGCAAATATCAACTTCCGGAATGACCTCTACGCTCTTCCCAGGTTCAGGTCCTTCCAGCTTGTTCTTCAGGTAATAGGAAATCAGTTCCTCGTCGGTGGGTGAAAACCTAAACCCAGGAAACATTGAAGAAGCCGCAATCGAAAGCTGAGCCTCCTTCGAAACCGCGCCCATCTATGCTATGATTGTTTTTGGCTCTCTGCTGTTTGGTTGCCGAGAGACTGAACTAAAGAGGAAGAGATGAAAGGAAAGGAAAGGAATTGGGTTTAACAGAGACTTGGAAGTTTGATAAAATCTTGTTTGGCTTTGTGCTTTGCTTTGCTTTTTCTCGCGTTTTTCTCTTTCTCTTTCTCTTTCTTTTGCGTGTCGACGTTTGCTTTAGGCGGAGGGAAGGGCACGTTGGACAGGCGGAAGGCCACGTGATGATCACGTGGGAGAGCTCTGTTCGAGAACTTTCTGCTTTATGTGAAGAGACTCTGTGCGTGCCTATCTTCCGCCTATTGGGTACCAATACCATGCGCTCTGGCTGACCGCGTGAAATATACACTGGTTTTATCGTTTTAAATAAATAAATAAAATCTTCTTCTTTCTTTTTTCAATGAAAAAGATGGGATAATGTTGAAGAATATAAAGTCTTATATCAAAAACTTAACTAAATAAATTACAACTTATAATAAGTTGTTCCACCTCTAATAGTACCGAGATTTTATGTGATAAAACTTCACACATACTGAACTTTGTAGGTGATTAAGTTAGGAATAATATCGGTATTGCCTAATAGTGAGCCGATGGTCCGTCTTTCTGAATTTATCAGAAAAACCCTAAAGAACAAAGTCTTTTTTTTTTTGGGTCTGAATATAAACCCTAATAAAACAAAAAAGTCTAAATCTAGGCTTGTTGTCGACATTTCTTTTTCAAAGCTTCAATGAATGTCTCTATATATAGCTTGTTGAAAAGATCTAATATATCAATGATACAATATAATTAATGACTAATTAAATATTAAAGATTTCAAAAAAAAAAAAATTAAATCTAATGGTGGGTGACACAGTGTCCAAGAAACTTGTGGTCACCCACTATTAGATTTAATCCCAGAGCTGAGAAAAATTTACTTTAAAATATCTTTTTTCTTTTACCTTTTAAATTTCACTTTACAGAAAAAAAGGAAAAAACTAAAAATTAAAAACTCAAAATCTGTTCTTCTTCCTCACGCTGCCTACCCCCACGTTCTCCTTCCTCCCATCGCTGCAGCCACAACAACTCCGACTCCGGCGTAGCGAGCGAAAATCCAGAGCGCCTCATTCTCTCGCACTTCAACAAGGTCAGTTTCTTATTCTTCTTCAGTTTTTTCACTAAATTTTCGGATTTGAAATCATGAACCCATATATGGGAATTTCAATAGGGTTTGTGTTATTTTTTTTATTTTGGAACTACTATAACTATTCCTTGTACGCATCTGCAACAAGGTCAGTTTCTTATTCTTCAGTTTTTTCATTCAATTTTCGGATTTGAAATCATGAACCCATATCTGGGAATTTCAATTGGGTTTGTGTTATTTTTTATTTTGGAACTACTGTAACTATTCCTTGTATGCATCTGAACAAATATTAGTCTCTAGTTGGGAAAAGAATAAACCCTTTGATTTCTAGAAATTGGGAATGAATTGGGAAAAGAATATACCCTTGTGCGCATCTTAACATATGATTGGTTACTTTCAATTCTCTGGCTCAGAAAATGTCCAAGTCAAGTTTTCACTCTAGTGAATCGTCCTGTAGTTTCTGAGAGACTTGTGTTCCTTCTCTGTTACCAGTTTTTTATTTTCTCCCAACCATAGCAAAGTGTGTAATTGGTTGGTTTGAAATGGTTGGATTTAGGGTGTGTTCATATGTATGTAATTGATAACTGAATGTTATAATTGAATTTTGTTTTTACTAATAGTTAACTGATCTTGCTGCATTCTAGAAGTCTGTAAATGAATGAACTCTTTGTGTTTCTAGCTATAGAGAAGGAAAGGAAGAGGCAAGCCTAGCTGAGCTGCCGAAGCTGGTGTTAAGTGCAAATCTGTTCAGTTTTGCTGTTATGTACACCTTTGCTATCAATTGATAAATCAGAAGCATGGAGAAAGGATTTGTTGGTTCACCTGTCATTCCTTAAATTGCCTTCGTTGTATTACATTTCTATAGATTCGGAGTTCATTCGTTATTGTTTGTACATAAGAATACTACATTTATAGGTGAAGATTCTAGAGTTTTGTACTATTCTTGAATGTAAATTATGTAACACTTCATGATTGAGAGTTTTGTACTGTTCTTGAATGTTCTTATTTGATTTTAGTAAAATATATTTTTCCACATGAATGTGGAATACATTGCAAAAAAAAAAGAAGCACAAATGTTCTAATCTAAACGGCTGCAACAGTGAAAGAAGAAAAATATAATATGGCCTAGTCCAGGTACATAAAAAATTAACAGAGTATAAAATCTAGAGAACTGTTGATCTGGGTATTGTGAACACAACTTGAAGTCAAGTACCAAACAGTATATCTGTGAAGCGTGATGTCCCTGGAAAAATTACATACATATCAAAGTTTATTAAAAAAATACAAAGAAAAACTCAAGCAAAACAACGACCTACCTAGCCAGTAGAAATCAGAAGCTATTATTCATCAGTTGTACTCCTTTCCACAAATGTCTCATTAACAAGATTTTCTGTAGTAGACATTCTGCATAAATACAACCGAATCCAAAACACATAAGAAAAAAGAAGAAACAAAAAAATTTAACATTGCAAGAAGATGTAGAAAATACAAACGCATACCTATTAAGTAATGGACATTTCCTTTTATTATGTTGGCCAACCTTACCACACAAGGAACACTGCCTAGATTTTCCTTTTATTTTTTCTCTCCAAGATTTTAATCGTTTTCCACAGCCTTTCGCTCTAACATGGAGAGGATCTACAAAATTTTGTTTTTCAGTATTGCCTATGTAGCAGTTGTTCACACTAGATGGTTCACCAACCAAACTCAAATTCATATTTTTAATTTGATCAATAAGTTCTTCGAATGACTTTTCTACAAGTTGTGTCCCTTCTTCTGATATTGCAGCACCATCAATCAACTTTGATGCAAGTTGAAACAAACTTGTGTGTCTCAATATTAGTGAGTTATCTGCACCATTTTGCACTTTGAACTTTTCACTGCCAATTCTTGAAAACTTTGTCCATCTATGCATAATATACTCCTTTGGCAATTGCATAATTTGTTTCACTCGAAAAAATGCTAACATATGCTTGCACGAAATACCTTCAAAATCAAATAACCTACAACTGCACTTCAGTAGATTTGATATTTTATCATGCACAAGGGTTCGTACTCTAGAGTTTGCATCGAACTTTTGGATTTTGTAAATCCAACAATTTTCATCTTCACCTGTGACATTCACCATGTAACTATTACTTTCCAGAAGCTCTTTTTGAAATTTGTAAAAGTATTTCTTAGTGTACATACCAACCATTTGGTTCTCCATCGGCATCCCTAATTTAATATTAGGTTTCTCGTTCAAATCCCCATGGTCTGCAACCAATTCTTCATGTCTCAAATGAGCTAGTGCCCTATTAAAATGAGTCACAAAATCCATCAAAGAGTTGCTTTTGGAACAATAACACTTGAAGAATGCATGCATGGATTCTGCTCTTTGACTGCTAGACATCCCATCACCATTTGCATAACGATTTGTATTGTAGGTTGTATCAAACATATGTAATAAACAAAGGAAAAACTCGAATGGAAGAAATAAATAAATGAAGGTCTGGAAAAAGAAAAAGAAAAAGAAAACAGATTTTCACATTTAATCGGTAACAAACAGCATAGTTGCAAGAACCCCAGAATAAGATTCATGTTTGACAAAGGAAAAACTTGAATAGAAGAACCTTAGTTGCAAGAAGCCCAGATTGAGATTCATGTAGGTTGTATCATTGCTCATCTCATTACTCAAAAATCCACAACCAAAAATGGTAGTTTGCCCATGGTGGTTAACACCTACAAGAGGAGCAAATATCATTGCATAACGATTTGTATTGTAGGTTGTATCAAATACAACCACATCACCAAAATGTGTGTAAGCTTTCCTTGCAACAGAGTCAACCCAGAAACATCTAGTCATCCTATTATTATTATCTGTCTCAAACTTAAAAAAGAAATCGGAATCCTTATCTTCCTCTTATTTGAAGAATTCATATAACATTTCTGCATCATGACCCTTTATTTTCTCCCTTTCATCTCTCTCAAAATTTCTTAAATCTCTTTCTATAAACCCAACACTTTCATGTCCACCAGCTTGTGTCTCCAAGAGTTCGAATTGTTGATATAATGGAATGTTCACATTGGAAAACTTTTTTACCAACTTAATTTTTGTATCTGATACACCACGATGAGATCTTAACAAGTGTACTCTAGATGGTGTTGCAAGTGGATGCGTATGTTCCTCAATGAAAGTCTTAACTACAAACTTGAACCCATCATAAACTACTGTTAACTTTGCTTTGCAATTTTCACGAACATTACCTCGTTCTCTTTCTATTTGTGTAGACTCACTATCTTTTTTTTTTCTCCACGTCTCATCTGTTTCACCTTCCTTAAAACAAACGTATCGTTTCCAAACAACCTCACCAGTTTCTTTCTTTTTCTTCTCCTTACTAATTCTGACACTAAATCCAGCATCCTTTGCGTAATCATTGTAGAACTCATATGTTTCATCCAATGACTTGAATGTCAGCCCTGCTTTCGGTTTTTTATCATCTCTAACTTGAGGGATATAAAATTCATCTTTAGAAGACATCCATTCATCTAATGCATTTGCCATCACTCCTGCACTTAAATGTACCATAAGAAAATTAGTACAAACATATGTAATAAACAAAGGAAAAACTCGAATGGAAGAAATAAATAAATGAAGGTCTGGAAAAAAAAAAAGAAAAAGAAAACAGATTTTCACATTTAATCGGTAACAAACAGCATAGTTGCAAGAACCCCAGAATAAGATTCATGTTTGACAAAGGAAAAACTTGAATAGAAGAACCTTAGTTGCAAGAAGCCCAGATTGAGATTCATGTTTGTTCCAGTATATCTAAAATAAAAAATAACACAAACCCAATTGAAATTCTCAAATATGGGTTCATGATTTCAATTGTAAATGACCTTCGAATTAACCTAATTCAACCAATTCTAGGTAGTCGTTTATCATATTATCTAGCTATTGGAATTCAACCAATTTAATCCAAGCACTTACAGGGTTTTGCTGTGGTTGGCAGAAATAAAGACCTGGTAACAGAGAATGAGGCGCTCTGGATTTTCGCTCGCTACGCCGGAGTCGGAGTTGTTGTGGCTGCAGCGATGGGAGGAAGGAGAACGTGGGGGCAGGCAGCGTGAGGAAGAAGAACAGATTTTGGGTTTTTAATTTTTAGTTTTTTCCTTTTCTGTAAAGTGAAATTTAAAAGGTAAAAGAAAAAAGATATTTTAAAGTAAATTTTTCTCAGCCCTAGGATTAAATCTAATGGTGGGTGACCACAAGTCTCTTGGATCACAAGGGTCCAAGAAAACGGGACTGATATGCTTGATTGCATATATTAGTGATGAGTTGGTGGGTGCATTGTGAAACAGAGTTATCCTTTGAAAAGTATCCTAACAGTTGTGAACTTTGGGTATTGACAGTTATATTCAATAGGAGGCATCTGTCCACTGAAAGATTGCTTTGGCACCTCTTCACCAAAATCAAATGGGTACTTTTGACACTCACTAAAATCTATAAAAATCCCACAACGTGGGACTTCTAAACACAACAGAAATCAATCTCTCTCTCTAACTCTTCTTCTCAATATATCATACAATTTCCTTGTAGAAATTCTAAGGAAATTTCAGTTTTTGCTAAAGTCTATAATTCCTATCTTTGTTGTATTCTGAAAGTGATTTGTCTGGAACCCATTAGCAAACTCTATTGAGTGGGGGCAAATATCAGCTTAAGGAAAACGTAGTAACGTGCCTCAAAGCCAAATTTGTTGTCTATTCTCAATTTAATTTCCAACAATCTTAAAGTGATATTTGTATGGAGAATATGTCAGAAACTATGGCTCTCTCTGCAATGAACGACAGTTCTTTTTGGAAACTTGACAAGTTTGATGGGACCCATTTCATGCGTTGGAAGGACAAGATTTGCGGGATGCTGAATGCACTAAAATATTGTCTATGTTCTTGATCCAAATTTGCAGCCAATTCCAAAACCCAATGTTATTGTTGATAGAAAGAAACGTGAAGAAGATGAATTAATGTGTAGAGGACACATCTTAAACACATTATCTGATCGGTTGTATAATCTTTTTGCTGCTACTCAATCTTCAAGAGAAATCTGGACTGCTCCTGAAGAAAAATACACATCAGAGAAGAAAGGTATTGATAAATTCCTTATGTTTAAATTCTATGAATTCATTATGACTGATGGAAAATCAATTGTGACCAAGTTCAAGATTTACTTATATTGGTCACAAAGTTCCGTGAAGTCAAAATAATTGTTCCCGAGTCATTGTAAGTAGGAGCTATCATGTCAAAATTAACCAATGGCTGGAACAATTATAGGAAGAAACTTTTGCATATGGCAGAAGATACGAGTCTCCAAGATCTTTTAAAGGGGATCCAAATTGAAGAGGAAACTCGAAATCGAGAGAAAGCTTTTTCCTCTCAAGACTTCACTAAGGTTAATTATGTTGAAGGGAGGAGTAGTAAGTTGAAAAGAACTGCAAAGTGAATAACACAAGGGAGTTTAAAAAGACTAACCCCAAACCAAGAGTGGCAAGAAAGATGGAAATTGCCACCATTGTGGCAAGAAAGGCCACTTTATTCGTGATTGCAGGTTCAAGAAAAATAAGGATGCCAAATTAAACAAGGCAAATTTGGTAGAAGAAATTTCTACTGAAGTAATAATTGATATGGTCTCTGAGATGCAAATTGGCATGATCACTGAATTGAACACGGCTGCAGCAACTAAAAGTTCAGATTGGTGGCTTGAATCTGGAGCTACCATCCAAGTTTGCAATGATAAAACACAATTTAAGACCTATACAACAAAATAGCATTCTCAAGAGGTGTTCTTGGGCAACCATACTTCTGCTACAGTCTTAGGAAAAGGTATGGTTGAACTCCAATTTACTTTTGGAAAGACAATAAACTTGACCAATGTTTTTCATGTCCCAGACATAAGGAAGAATCTTGTATCTGCGAATCTACTATGCCAGAATGGCATAAAAGTTGTTCTAGAGTCTGATAAACTTATATTGTCAAAGAATGGCATGTTTGTTGGGAAGGGTTATTCATGTGATGGAATGTTCAAACTCAGTTTAATGAAAGTGAATTCTTCTATTTATATTGTTGACTCCTCTTCTTTTTTATGGCATTCTAGGTTAGCACATTTAAATTACAGATCTTTGAAATACTTGTCGAAGCAAAATTTAATTTCTTGTGAAGAAGTTACATCTACAAATTGTGAAACTTGTGCCCAATCTAAAATTACTAAGAAACCTTCGAAGATGGCAGAAACACAAAAAACTTAGACTTAGTACATTCTGATATTTGTGAGTACAATGGAACTTTAACATGAGGAGGAAAACGATATTTTATTACATTTATAGATGACTGCTCTAGATTTACTTATATATATTTGATTGAGTTTTTTAAACAATACAAGGCTGAAGTTGAAAATCAAAAGGAAAAAAAAATTAAAATCCTTTGTAGTGATAGAGGTGGTGAATATTTTTCACATGAGTTTTCTTTGTTTTGTGAAGAACATGGTATCATCCATCAAAAAACTGCACCTTATACACCACAAAAAAATGGCTTAGCAGAGAGAATGAATAGAACATTGACTAATATGATTAATTCTATTATTATAAGTGCTAATTTTCCTATTTATTTCTGGGTTGAAGCACTCCTTACTGCATGCTATATTCAAAATAGAATTACTTCTAAGAAGACACATGTGTCTCTGTATGAAGTATGGAAGGGCAAAAAATCAAATCTAAATTATTTTAGAGTTTGGGGCTGTTTGGCTTTTTATAGAACTCGTGATCCTAATAGATCAAAATTGGGTCCTAGAGGTATAAAAAGTATCTTTGTGGGATATGCAAAAAACTCTAAAGTATATAGGTTGCTTGATGTAAACTCAAATATCATTGTTGAGTCTAGAGATGTAGAATTCTTTGAAGATAAGTTCTATCATGACCCTAATCCTAGTTCAACTCTACAACATACTCCAGAACCAATGGTTGATACAAATCCTAGTTCATCTTCCAGCAGGAAAAGAAAAGAACTAGAAGTGGCTTCCGAACCTAGGAAAAGCCAAAGAACTAGGAAAGAAAAGAATTTAGATCCTGATTTTATTTCTTCACAAGCCATTGTGTTTCTGGTAGAATGAGATAGGAATCAAGTTCTAAATAAAATACCCATGATATTACAAGTAGAAGAAGATCCTAAAAGTCTAAATGAAGCAATGACTTAAAGAGATGCTGCCTTCTGGAAGGAGGCTATAGTGTTGAAGTATAAGTGTGTTAGCTGAGTATTAGTGTTATTTAGTTTAATTGTAATATGAATTAAGTGTGAACCATTGGATCACAATCCAATGGACAGCTGAGATGTATTCTTAGCTTAAGTAACAAATTGTGCCAGGAGTCATTATCTCATAGGGTAGTGAAATGAAGGGTTAGATTTTGAATGATGTAATGAGGAATATTCCAACAGGAATATATGCACAGTGAGTGCGTGAGTGAAGCAATAGCTCATTGCTTTCAGATCATAGTCTGAACATTCTAACATGGCCTCAGAGCCAGGTTTGATCAATTAACACTGGGCGTTTGAATTGGTGAACTATCGAAATTTGCAGCTGAGTTTGAGTTCTGGAGATCTGAGTCTAACATGGCTGGGTCAAGTGGTGGTGAATTGAGAGCACCAGTTTTTAATGGTGAGAACTACGATTTCTGGAGTATAAGGATGAATACCATCTTCAAATCTCATGGACTGTGGGATTTGGTGGAAAAGGGATTCGATAGTATAGATCTGAAGAAGTCAGGACGAATCTGATGCTAAGAAAAAGGAAAAAAGAAGAATCGGGTGGTATTGGGAAAGACACATTTGCTGAGGTACTCATGAAGGATGCTAAGGCTCTGGGATTGATTCAAGGAGCAGTTTCAGATGAGATATTCCCACGAATTTCTCATGAGGAGACATCAAAAGGTGCCTGGAACATTCTGCAGCAAGAATACCATGGAGATAAGCAGGTAAGAAGTGTTAAATTACAAAGCCTTAGGAGAGAGTTTGAGTATACAAGGATGAAAGATGATGAATCATTAACTGCTTATATTACCAAATTGTTTGATTTGATAAATCAAATGCGAAGTTATGGGGAGGAATTGCCTAAGGAAAGGGCTGTTCAAAAATTGCTCATTAGTTTGCCATCTGCCTATGATTCTATTTGTTTTGTTATTGAGCATTCGAGAGATCTGAATGTAATTGAAGTACAGGAGGTAGTAGCCTCATTGAAGAGTTTTGAATTAAGGCTGGATAGACACTCTGAAAGTAAAACTGAGAAGGCATTTGCCAGTCTCAATGTGGATGCCAAATCAGTTAAAACTGGTGATCAAAATTCTAAGCACCATAAGAGTTGGAAAACAAGGGCAAGAAGTGGGATAACAAAACAACTGATGGTGCTAAAAATCCTTGCAAGCACTGTGGCAAATTACATTTTGGAGAGTGTTGATTCAAGGGCAAACCAAAGTGTTTCAACTGTGACAAATTTGGTCACATTGCCAAAGATTGTATAGTAAGAAACCAACACAGCAAGTCAATAATGCTAACCAAGTAGATGCTACTCCAACTATGTTTTATGCTAGCAATAAAATTGATACTAGTATAAAAGGAGGTGATGAGGTATGGTACTTGGACAGTGGATGTAGCAATCATATGACTGGAAGGGAGGATCTACTTGTTGACATTGACAGAACTGTGACTGCAAAAGTTGAAATGGGAACTGGACAGCTTGTTAAAGTCACTGGTAAGGGCAGTCTTGTGGTTGAAACCAAAATGGGCAAGAAATACATCAAAGAAGTTATGCTAGTGCCTGGATTGAAAGAAAACTTACTCAAGTGTGGGCCAAATGATAGAGCATGGTTATTTCTTGGTGTTTGGAGATCACAAGGTGGAGATTTACAATGACAGTTCTTATTCCAATTTGATTGCAAGGATACAAATGAGAGGAAATCGAAGTTTTCCAATGAAATTGCAGGCTGAAATGCATCTTGCTTACAAGGCAAGTGTTTGTCACTATACTGTAATGTGGCATAGAAGATTGGGGCATCTAAATATGAGAAGTCTGAAATTACTGCAAGAGCAAGACATGGTTGTGGGATTGCCAGAAATTACAACTGTTACAGAAGTATGTGAGGGTTGTATTCTAGGCAAACAATGCAGAGAATCATTTCCAAAGGAAGCTACTACTAGAGCATCAACTACTCTAGAGCTTGTACACAGTGATATCTGTGGTCCAATGCAAACAACTACAAAAGCTGGAAATCGATATTTTCTCACTTTCATAGATGATTGCACAAGGATGTGTTGGGTCTATTTTTTAAGACACAAGTCTGAAGCTCTGAGTGTATTCAAGAGATTCAAAGACACTGTGGAATTGCAGAGTGGCTATAAACTAAAGAAGCTTAGAAGTGATCAAGGAGGAGAATACACCTCAGTGGAATTTGATAGGTTCTGCAGATATAGGCATAGAAAGGCAACTAACAACTTCATACACACCACAGCAAAATGGTGTAGCAGAGAGAAAGAACAGAACTATTGTGGAAATGGCAAAGTGCTTGATGCTAGAGAAGAAAATTCCTCTTGAATTTTGGGCTGAAGCAGTTAATACATCAGTTTATATCTTGAATAGGTGTCCAACCAAAGCTTTGAATAAGAGAACACCATTTGAAGCTTATAGTGGAAGAAAACCTGGAGTTAAGCATCTGAAAGTGTTTGGCTCATTGTGCTATGCTCATATTCCAAGTCAACAAAGGCAGAAGCTGGATTTGACAAGCAAGAGGTGCATTTTCTTCGGCTATGGTAGCTGTGAAAAGGGGTATAGACTTTATAGTCTTGAAACTGGAAAGATAATTGTGTCTAGAGATGTTGTGTTTAATGAAGATGCATGTTGGGATTGGAATGCACCGAAAGAAAGAAGTGTGACGATTCCAATTGCTGAAATAACTGGAGATAAGCAAGGACAAGAAGAAAACATCAGTAATCCTGAAGTACAAGGTGAAGAAGGTGAAATATTTGACACTAGCACTGAATCTAGTGATCAAGAAAGAATGCCAAGCTCCCAGGATTTTGATCACACCCCTCGCAAGTACAAAAGCATTGTAGAAATCTATGAGAAATGCAATATGTGCATCATAGAACCATTGAGTTTTGAGGAAGCAGCAAAGGATGATTCCTGGAAGAAAGCTATGGAAGATGAAATCCTAATGATAGAAAAGAACAACACTTGGGAACTTGTGAATAGACCATCTGACAAACCAATTATTGGTGTTAAATGGGTCTATAAGACAAAACTGAACTTGGATGGATCTGT
Organism: Prunus fruticosa; assembly: GCA_018703695.1. NCBI lineage: Eukaryota > Viridiplantae > Streptophyta > Magnoliopsida > Rosales > Rosaceae > Prunus > Prunus fruticosa. The sequence goes on from CM031922.1 coordinate 16,949,432, forward strand.
GCAGAAGAACAAGGCACGACTGGTAGCAAAGGGTTATTCTCAGAAGCCTATAATAGACTTCAATGAGACCTTTGCGCCAGTGGCAAGACTTGATCCTGTGAGAACCTTGGTGGCTTTAGCTGTCCAGAGAAATTGGAGGCTATTTCAGTTGGATGTAAAGTCGGTATTTCTTAATGGAGTGCTAAATGAAGAAGTGTATGTGGATCAACCATATGGTTTTGTGATACAAGGAAGTGAAGATAAGGTGTATAGGCTTAAAAAGGCTTTATATGGTTTGAAACAAGCTCCAAGAGCTTGGTATGAAGAGATAAACTCGTACTTTACTAAAGCTGGTTTTCATAGGAGTCCAAGTGAAGCTACATTGTACACTAAGATGTCTACAAGTGGTATTCTCATTGTGTAACTATATGTAGATGACATTATCTACATAGGAAGCTCAAAGGAAATGATGGCTGAGTTTAAGAATGAGATGATGAGGCAATATGAGATGACTGACCTAGGATTGCTTCATCATTTCCTTGGTCTTGGAGTTCTACAAACTGATACTTGCATCTTCTTACAACAGAAGAAGTATGCAAAGACTTTGCTTGACAAGTTTGGACTCAAGGATTGCTAGTTTGTTGCAACACCACTGGCTGTGAATGAAAAATTGTCAAAAATGGATGGAAGTGATCTAGCTGATGAGACTTTGTATGGGAAAATGGTGGGGAGTTTGCTCTACCTAACTGCAACCAGACCAAATATCATGTTTGCAGCAAGCCTCTTGGCTAGATTCATGCATAATCCAACCAAGAAGCACATGGGAACAACAAAGAGGGTGCTGAGATACATTCAAGGTACTATGAATTATGGAATTGCTTATGAAAAGGGAAAAGGAGTAGTAGGTTATTGTGAAAGTGATTGGAGTGCAAGTGAGGATAACATGAGAAGCAAATCATGTTATGTTTTTAACTTGGGGTCAGGTGTGTTTTCTTGGGCTTCAATCAAGCAAAGCAGGTATTGCTCTTTCAACTGGAGAGGCTGAGTATATTAGTGCAGTAGAAGCTACTGCACAAGCTATTTGGCTGAGGTTTGTGTTATTAGATTTTGGGGAAGAGCAAGTAGAACCAACTCAATTGCTATGTGACAACACTTCAGCTATTTCTATATTGGAAGAATCCAGTTCCTCATCACAAAACCAGACATATCATTTCATTCGAGATGCACTTCAAGATGGTGAGATTGATCTACTATATTGCAAAACTGAAGAGCAACTTGTTGATATTTTCACTAAGCCTTTGGCAAGGGATCGGTTTGAATATCTACGGAGCAAGCTTGGAGTTATTTCAGCTAAACACTTAGAAGGGAGTGTTGAAGTATAAGTGTGTTAGCTGAGTATTAGTGTTATTTAGTTTAATTGTAATGAATTAAGTGTGAACCATTGGATCACAGTCCAATGGATAGCTGAGATGTATTCTTAGCTTAAGTAACAAATTGTGCCAGGTGTCATTATCTCATAGGGTAGTGAAACAAAGGGTTAGATTTTGAATGATGTAATGAGGAATATTCCAATAGTAATATATGCACAGTGAGTGCGCGAGTGAAGCAATAGCTCATCGCTTCTTCTCCAAGCTCATTTCTAGTTTTCATCTCTCTATCTCTCTCTCTCGCTCTCTCTCTCTTAATCTCTGCATTTTTCATTTTTCTCTAAGATCTGGAGCTCCATCTACCAAAAATCCAAATGGTTCATATCATAGTTTGAACATTCTAACATATAGATGATGAGATGAACTCATTATTGTCAAACTGAACATGGACTTTAGTAGACTAACCACATGCATCTAAACTAATTGGTTGCAAATGGGTGTTTAGAAGGAAATATAATACCGATGGTTCTCTACAAACCTTTAAAGTCAGGTTAGTAGCCAAAGGCCTTAAGCAGAAAAAAGGAGTAGACTATTTCGATCATGATTTACAAGAAATCCTAGTGCACAACATTGGGAAGCAATACGTAAAATTTTAGGTTATCTATCTAAAGAGGACCAGTAACTTGGGTCTATGTTACTCTAAATTTCCAGCTATATTAGAGGGTTACTCAGATGCTAGTTGGATTTCTAGTGGTAATGACAATAAAGCCACGTCAAAGTGGATATTCACAATTGGAGGAGGTGCAGTTTCTTGGGCATCAAAGAAACAAACAATTATATCACACTCTACGATGGAATCTGAGTTTATAGCATTAACAACGGCATGCAAAGAAACCGAATGGATGAGAAACTTGTTGTTTGATATAGAGTTGTGGCCACAACCAATGTCATCAATCTCTTTATTGTGATAGTGAAGCTACATTGTCTAGAGCTTATACCAAAGTGTATAATGGAAAATCTAGACACGCTGAAGACATGCGTATGTAAAACAATTGATAACAAATGGAGTTATCAATATAACGTATGTAAGGTCAAACAAAAATTTGACAGATCCATTTACTAAGGGACTCTCTAGAGATATGGTAAATAGTACATCTAGTGGAATGGGGTTGATATCCTTTACTTAAAAATCACCAATAATGGTAACCCAACTTTGCCTAGAATATCACTAAACCAAAGTTAAATGGGTAATAACAAGTTACTAATAAGTGAATTGAATAAGCATTGAATAAATTTATATACCCTATTCCAGGATGCTCAGTGCATAGTGCTATGATAAAGAGGATAAGTTTATTAAACTCTTAGTGAGGTATAATTGTTTTTCATGTCCTCAATAATAGGGATATATCATGAGTAACCTTACCTATATAAATATAAGAAGTGGTGTTGCTTCTAACAAGAGTTTTTTGGGTGTTTCTCTTGTAAATATTTATGAAAACATAAAGTAGCACATGGCCATAATAGTGCTTACTCAGTTCAGAATTTTTTACAAGAAAATTTTAATGTGATCATGTGTGTGGTATTATCCGGGTTTGACAAAATGGACACACGGTTTAAGGTGTGGAAAGGCCACCGTTGTCTCCGTCAAATCTTTGAAATATTTACACTAATTGAAGGTTAAAATCAAAAGATACCTTTGTATACATGAACATATAGGGATGATTTTATTGAAGTGTTTAAAGTATAGGCTCCTTTGTTCAAATACCCCCTATGGTTTACAAAGTGTCTCATATTGCCCCCTGACTTTTGTAATGGCTCAAACTACTCCCTTAACTTCCATTCCATTACTAAGGTTGCCTCATGCCGTGAATATTCAACAAAAAATCGTTATCTTAGTTGATGTGGCAAGGGTACTCGAGTAATTTCATACAAGTGGCAAAATTGATCAGAAATTGGCATCCAAGGTGGCTATTGGTGGGACCCATGAGATAGTATGTCATACTGGGCTAGGGTTTCGAAAATTTCGGATTTGGGAAAGTGAAGAAATCGAATGGCTTAGCTGTTCAAGCCAAAGGAATCTCCAATGAAGGTTCTTGGATTTTAGGTAGCGCATCTTTGAATAGGGTTTAGGAATCGCTTTTCTGTGTGTGTAAAGTTCTATCTAGCAACAGTGAGTGTAAAGTTCTATCTAGCAACAGTGAAGTGGTGCGAATATTTCAATTCGGTAAGAAATCATTGAATATTGGTTGGTGTTGGAATTTAAGGGCACATAGAGAAGTGTTACGAAAATGACTATGCTTAGAGAAGCTGGAAGTTCTCAACTCGTGTGTAAGTGGTCCCATTCTTGTCTCTTCTTTATGCTTTCTCTACTATATGTCTATGTCTTGTTTATGTCATTTTTTAGTTGAATATGTATTTTTTTGGCCGAACCTGTCTTCTTTATGTCTCTTTCTCCTTCATGTGTGCTAGTATGTGAGAACCGTGGGGTCCTGGTTGGGTGGTCCTTGTGTTGTCTATTGTTATATGAGTTTGTTAGTGTATGGGTGAAATAATCATGGTTTTTGGGGGATGAATTAGGTTGTGAATTTGTCTATATTCAATTGAATAGAACATTAAGTGCATTGACTAGTTATTAATGGGACATTTGCTGCACTGAAATTGACAGATGAAGATGGTGATGATCTGATCACATTTAAGATGTTCCATGGAGGTAAGCTTGTGCAGAAAGGGTCAAGTGAAAGTCAGTGGTCTTACTTTGATGGTTCTATAAGTTGGTTTGATTATTGTGAGGCTAACTACATGTCAATGTTAGAGATATGAGCGATGGCTAAGGATTTGAGATATAAAGACGGTGCGGAATTCTATGGTATTGTTGCACGTATTAGGAAAGTTGTTCACACAGGATGCGATGATAGCCTATTAGGATTTATGCGTATAGTTCCTAAGAGAAATAAGAGGGTTATTGTGTTTTATTTGAATCATGAGGTTGAAACTTCAAATGAAGTGTAACACCCCGACCCAAAATAAGTTCACTATTTAATTGATTTAATTAAATTAAATTAAATTTCTAATTTTTCACTCGAGTAAGGGAAAAAGGGTCAATTTTTTATCCGAAGAGAGTTTGGAGCAACGAGTGGTGTTTTTAGGAAGCTCATCCTGAGTTCGAGTCCGTAGACACGTAGTGGACTCCAATTCGGACTTGTAACGAAAAAGTTACGAGGTAAAAACCCGTAGTGGCAAAACTGTAAATAAGTGGAACTTGAATTTTATTAAACTCAGATTTTCTTTTTTTCTCTCATTTCCCTCTCTCTCTCCCGTGAGTCTCTCTCTCTCTCTCTCCCCGACTCCATCGCTCTCCCTTCCTCCCTCTGTAGCTCAGGCCACCGGCCATGGCAGCGCACGAGACCGGAGCCAAAGGACCGGGCCGACCTCGCCTTCGAACCCCAGCCCATCTCGAGCGGAAGCCGCCGTCGAGACCGCCGGAAAACGCGGGCAAAGCTGCTGGAAATTTTCTGAAATTTTCAGAAACTTCAACACCTCCGTTCTCCTTCGTTTCTCCACCGAATTGGACGAGTGAGGTATGAAAATTCATCTATTTTTCGTTGCCTGAAATTTTGAGAATTTACAAGTCAAATTTCGAAATTTAGCTTCAGCCGATTTTCAGTTGGCATTTCGGGCCACTTCCGGCCACTTTTTGGCCATTGTCCAAGAACAAAAGTGACTCCAAATTAGGTGTATTACCTAGGATAGGAGTTTGGAACCAAAATACTAAGTTTTTCCGGCCGCCGGAATATTGATCAAGCCACCCACGAGCGGCGGCGCGTGGGGCGGCGCGTGGGCGGTCCAGCAGAGGCCACATTGTATCCTAGAATGATCTTTATGTTGTCACGAGCGCGTAGGAGTTTACGGATCTCAATTTGGATATCGTTTGGGCCTCGAACGAATTTTACATAATCCGTGATTTTCGGGTTTGATGTGTTTGGACCGTTAGATCAAACCCAAATTCATGTGTGTTGTTCCTGGTATTTCTAGGATCGCATAGGAATTCGCGGATTGTGAATCGGACCCCCCGATGTTCCAATTCAATTATTTAAAGTTTATGTTTTACGATAACCGTTCGATCGTGAGTTTTGACCGTCCGGTTGACCAAGTGTCTTCCAAGACTTTTCCAGCGTTTGAAACTCTTAGGTGGACCCTAGGAGTGTCTCATTCCTCGTGCATACTAGAAACCCGGGAAAAATTAGGATTTTATTTTTAAAGTCTTATTTTGAAGAGTTGGATTTTAATATCGTATTCCTATTTTGACATAGGTAATCCAGACTCCGCCTTCAAGAGGGCAGGACCCTCTCGGGGTCACGCAGCTTGGGACTACTTGTGAGTGGACTTTGTTTTCAAATAATAGCATGGTTTTATAATGAAATTTATATGCATGGAGATTTAAATGATTTTATGCCAAACCATCCTTTCGTATCAAATTATTCATGTTGAATATGTTGTGTTATAAAGTTAACTGCAATTTATATGGGTTTTGACACATAAGTATCTTGAGGTATATAATTATATTTTGGGAAAGTGTTGGCTTGTTGAGATTGTGTGAGGTACTTTAGGGTGTTGTGAGATGAAGAAAAGTAAGAGTTTAGAATGTCAGTATGGAGTGCTATAAGCACTACCCTGTGTACCTCCCCTGAAATTGGATTGTGATTATGGAAATTGGGATACTTGGAAATGTTCGGAACCCAGGGCATACCTTAACGGGTGTCGTCTGAGACCCTTAATTGGGTAGTCTGCGCGTAGGACTATTTACAGGCGTACGGGTCTTGATTCTTCGTCCGTACGTGCTGGCTGAGAGCTAGTCCCCCAGTTGGACGGCTTGTCCCTAGCCACATAGTCCGTTTGAGGGCTGATAATTGTGAGCTAGTCAACAATCCCCTGTTGGATTGTTTCCCCGGTACAATTAGGTGTGTCACATATATATATATATATAATATCTCTTATATTATATAGTTATTCCCTTGTTCTTGTTTTTGAGTGAGGATACTTCCCCGCTCGTCGTGCCAATGGGCACGGGTTTTGAGAGTTTGATTTGAGATTTATAATGGAAGAGATGGATGGGTTGATTTGCAAGTTTCACTGAATTTTCGGATTTTGCTCGGGTTTGAGCAAACTGTATATGTATGAATATGATGGTTTTTAATGTATTGATTTCATGCATGGTTTTCTAACGGTGGGGTTATATTACTTTGGTTTAAATTGAACTAACTTTGTTTTGTCCACTCACAATTTTCTGTTTTGCGCCCCACAGCCAGGAGTTGACTGGAACGAGCCGCAGGGTCCGTGTTTTGTGCTCCTGTTTTCACGAGCTTCAGCACTTGAGCCTTCTCAGGGCCTCTGTGCTATGTAAAATCGTTAAACTTCCTTCCCACTTGTATTTTCTTTGAATTCTGTTAATGCTCTGTTATTGCCCAGTTAGAAATTGGTATTTTGAGGCCGGAGGCCATGGTTTGTAAACACTTTACTTTGTGTGATGCATGCTGGCTGTTGTGATGTAAAATAACTGTGTTTTTTAACAGGTTGAAATTTTTGGGATATGTCCTGTTTCCAGGGGAGACTCTGCCAAAATTTTGGTAGAAAGTCTCGGTTATTAGTAAGTGGGCCCGGCATTCTGTGGATGTCGGATATTCAGACGATCCGTCCCGGTTTCCGAGGAGATTCGGGGCGAGTCCTGCGAGCTGGTATCAGAGCATTAGGTTTCTTTCTTGTGACTTTCATGCTTCCTTTGCGTGTTGGTACTAATGATTTTGTGGGTTCTTTGGTTAGAATCATGCCTCCCGTGGTGCCGGAATCAGAGGTCGTGTCGTGTACCGAGATATGGACCGAATCCTCCACCTCCATCTCCATCTCCGCCACCCTCTCCACCACCTTCACCTCCGCCTCCACCACCTGTTGGAGAGCAAGCTGGAGAAAATATGTTGGACTTGCAACAAGTCATAAATCAGTTCACGAACCAGTTCACCACACAGCTCGCCCAAACTATGGCTACTGCCATGCAAGGGAGAGGAGCACAGGAAGGTTCAGATATAAAGAGAGTCAAAGAAATGGGAGCTAAGGAGTTCTTTGGTAGCTCTGATCCTACGGAAGCCGAGGCTTGGCTCACGGATGTGGAAAGAGTTTTTGAGGTTCTACAATGTCCGGATGGGGATAAAGTGAGATTGGCGTCCTTTTTCCTGAAAGGGAATGCGTATCATTGGTGGAAAACGGTCAGGAGAGCTGATATGACTTGGGAGGATTTCCAGCGCGTCTTCTTTGTGCAGTTCTACCCGCATTCTTATCGGAATGCAAAGAAGATTGAATTTCAGCAATTGACTCAAGGAAATATAACAGTGTTTGAATATGAGCAGAAATTCAATGAGTTGTCAAGGTTTGCACCGGACATGGTAGCCACTGAAGAAGAAAAATGTATGCGGTTTGAATATGGTTTATGGTTGGAGATTCAGGGTAAGGTTACTGCTACCCCACATACTTCTATGAGGGCATTGGCTGAGGCTGCTGATAGAGTGGAAAGAACAATCAGATTCACCCTGGTAGACGAAGTAGAGACATGTCAGGTTTTGGTGGGCCAAGTCAGGGTCCATCAAAGAGAGGATCCAGCTCCAGTTCGGCGAGTAGTGGTTGGTCCGGTGGACGGAGATCTAGCTCCAGCAGTGGTCGGTCTCAGCTCTCGACCAGTGTGGAGCCAGCGGTTCAGCCAGGACAGGGTGCTATTTCTGTGGACAGCAGGACATCTCAGGAGAGATTGCCCGCAACGTGGACAGGAGAGCGGTCAGCACCAGAAGAGTGGAGTAACCTGTTTTCAGTGTGGACAGCCAGGGCACTATAGGAGTGAGTGTCCACTTCTTCACCTGTTGGTGCTACTACGAGGCAGGTGGCTGGGGCCCAACAGGGACAAAGTGGTAGGGGACATGGACAGACCCGGAGTGGGGCATCTTCTTCTGCAGCGGGTTCTTCTTCGAGCAGTGGGGTCCAGTCCACTTTCCGTGGACGAAGCGGCAGGAGTCGAGGGGACAGCCAGGGCGTGCTACTACCCAGGCTCGGGTTTTCTCCATGACTCAGCAGGAGGCCCAGGCCACACCGGATGTTATCACTGGTATGGTTCCTATTTTTGGTTACTTTGCACGCGTATTGATAGATCCCGGTGCTACCCATTCGTTCATCGCAAGTAGCTTTGTACCTTATGCCAGTGTTAGACCCACACCCATGGCAGGAAGTTTTAGTATTTCTTTACCTACGGGGGATGTCCTATTTGCGGACATAGTATTCAAGGGTTGTTATGTCCAAGTGGGAGATGCAATGTTAAATGCGGATTTGATTCTCTTGGATTTGGTAGATCTTGACATTATCTTGGGAATGGATTGGTTAGAAAAGCATCGTGCCTCTGGAGATTGTTTCAGGAAAGAGGTAGTGTTTAGAAGTCCGGGGACAACCTGAAGTTGTATTCTGGAGAACGTAGAGTTCTCCCGTCATGTATCATTTCCGCCATCACGGCAAAAAGGTTACTTAAGAAAGGATGCGTGGGGTACTTAGCCCACATCATTGATACTCAGGAGATCACTTTGAATATGGAAGATGTTCCTATTGTTCGTGAGTTTCCAGATGTTTTTTGGATGATCTTCCTAGTCTGCCTCCTCCAGAGAAACCGAGTTCACTATCGAACTCCTTCCAGGCACAAATCCAATTTATCAAGCTCCTTACAGGATGGCACCAGCAGAGTTACGGGAGTTAAAGACTCAATTGCAGGAATTGGTTGATCTTGGATTCATTCGACCTAGTGTTTCCCCTTGGGGTGCACCGATGTTGTTTGTAAAGAAGAAGGATGGAACCATGAGGTTATGTATCGATTATAGACAATTGAACAAGGTGACTGTGCGTAATCGATATCCCTTGCCTCTGAATCGATGATTTGTTTGATCAATTGAAGGGTGCCAAATATTTCTCTAAGATCGATCTGAGATCGGGTTACCATCACTGAGAGTACGAGATGAGGATGTTCCGAAGACAGCATTCAGGACTCGTTACGGCCATTATGAGTTCTTAGTGATGCCTTTCGGATTGACTAATGCTCCAGCGGCGTTTATGGATCTCATGAAGAGTGTTCCGACCTTACTTGGATCACTTTGTGATTGTATTCATAGACGACATCCTTGTCTATTCCAGAACTTTGGAAGGTCATAAGAAGCACTTGAGATTGGTATTGAAGACTTTGAGAAGAAAGTAGCTGTATGCCAAGTTCAGTAAGTGTCAGTTTTGGTTAGATATAGTGGATTTCCTTGGACATGTGATATCAGCAGAAGGAATCTATGTGGACCCTCGAAAAATAGAAGCTGTTGTAAATTGGGTGCAACCCACTAGTGTGACAGAAATACGGAGTTTCCTGGGGTTAGCAGGTTATTATCGTCGATTTGTAGAAGGATTTTCGGTCATAGCAGCACCTCTTTCACGGTTAACGAGGAAAGATGTTCAGTTCAGTGGACAGAGGAGTGCGAAGAGAGTTTCAGGAGTTGAAGAAGCGGTTGACCACCGCACCTGTGTTGGCTCTTCCAGACAATTCAGGAAATTTTGTGATCTATAGTGATGCATCATTACTAGGCTTGGGGTGTGTTTTGATGCAGCATGATTGGGTGATTGCTTATGCCTCAAGGCAACTTAAGAAGCATGAGCAGAATTATCCGACGCACGACTTGGAACTTGCAGCAGTGGTGTTCGCTCTCAAAATTTGGCGACACTACTTGTATGGTGAGACGTGTCTGATCTTCACTGATCACAAGAGCCTCAAGTACATTTTCACTCAGAAGGAGTTGAACCTGAGAGACGCGGCGTTGGATGGAGTTGATTAAGGATTACGCTGCACAATTGAGTATCATCCCGGTCAAGCTAATGTGGTAGCTGATGCTTTGAGTAGGAATACTAATGCAAGTATAGCTCATTTTAAAGGGGTTTACCTTCCATTATTGGGGGAGCTACGAAAGGAAGAGGTAGAGTTGGAATGGAGTCAACAGGGTGCAATACTTGCTAGTTTGCATGTGAGGCCTATTTTGATTGAGAGGGTGATTGCAGGCACAACTGGAAGATCCTAATCTTTGTGTAATAAGGTCAGAAGTAGAAAGTGGTGTACGGAGGGATTATGCTATAAGAGAAGATGGAGCCTTGGTAGCTGGAACTCGTCTTTGCGCACCTAAGAAGGACGACACTCTGAAAAGAGAGATTATGGAGGAAGCTCATTGCTCAACATACTCTATGCATCCAGGTAGTACTAAGATGTATCAGACGCTATGAGAGTACTACTTGTGGCCGCATATGAAAGGTGACATTGCTAGGTATGTGAGCAGGTGTCTAGTGTGCCAACAAGTGAAAGCGGAGCGACAGAAGCCTTTTGGACTTATGCAGCCACTCCCGATCCCTGAATGGAAGTGGGAGCATATTACAATGGATTTCGTTTTCAAACTTCCACGTTCTGCAAATGGGTATGACGGAATTTGGGTGATAGTTGACCCACTCACCAAATCCGCACACTTCCTACCTGTAAAGGAAACCTATTCCTTGTCAAAGCTGGCGAAGCTCTTTGTGGGTGAGATAGTGAGGTTGCATGGAGCTCCTGTGTCCATTGTATCGGACAGGGATGCTAGGTTTACCTCTCGAATTCTGGAAGTGTTTACATGAGGCTATGGGTACCAGATTACGTTTCAGGACCTGCTTTCCACCCCACGGGCTGATGGACAGTCAGAAAGAACTATTCAGACTTTGGAGAACATGTTGAGATCCTGTGTGTTACAATTGAAAGGTAGTTGGGATACTCACCTTGCTTTGGTGGAGTTTGCGTATAATAACAGTTATCATTCGAGCATTGAGATGGCTCCATATGAAGCTTTATATGGGAAGATGTGTAGAACTCCAATCTGTTGGAATGAGGTGGGTGACAGGAAAGTGGAAAAAGTGGAAAGTATTCGGGATACAACAGAACAAGTGAAGATGATTCGAGAGAAGCTTAAGACCGCACAAGACAGACAGAAGAGTTATGCGGACAACCGGTCCAAGGATCTTGAGTTTGCAGTTGGAGACTGGGTATTCCTGAAGCTATCTCCTTGGAAGGGTGTGATGAGGTTTGGTAAACGTGGGAAGTTGAGTCCTCGTTATATTGGACCATATGAGATCACGGAACGTATTGGTCCAGTTGCCTGCCAGACTTGCCTTACCTTCAGAACTATCTCGGATCCATGATGTTTTCCATGTGTCCATGTTACGGAAGTACATGCCTGATCCTTCTCATATTTTGGAACAGCAACCCATGGAGTTGAGAGAGGATTTGTCGTATGATGAGGAACCCGTACAAATTCTGGAACGAAAGAGCGAGTATTGCGCTCCAGGTCTATCCCCATGGTGAAAGTGTTGTGGAGGAGTCAGACGGTAGAGGAAGCTACTTGGGAACCCGAGGAGCAGATGCGGGCCCAGTATCCTTACCTCTTCTATTGACAGGTGCGTAAATTTCGAGGACGAAATTCTTTAAGGGGGGTAGATTGTAACACCCGACCCAAAATAAGTTCACTATTTAATTGATTAAATTAAATTAAATTAAATTTCTAATTTTTCACTCGAGTAAGGGAAAAAGGGTCAATTTTTTATCGGAAGAGAGTTTGGAGCAACGAGTGGTGTTTTTAGGAAGCTCATCCTGAGCCGAGTCCGTAGACACGTAGTGGACTTGTAACGAAAAAGTTACGAGGTAAAAACCCGTAGTGGCAAAACTGTAAATAAGTGGAACTTGAATTTTATTAAACTCAGATTTTTTTTTTTTCTCTCATTTCCCTCTCTCTCTCTCCCGTGAGTCTCTCTCTCTCTCCCCGACTCCATCGCTCTCCCTTCCTCCCTCTCTAACTCAGGCCACCGGCCACGGCAGCGCACGAGACCGGAGCCAAAAGGACCGGGCCGACCTCGCCTTCGAACCCCAGCCCATCTCCAGCCGAAAGCCGCCGTCGAGAGACCGCCGGAAAACGCGGGCAAAGCTGCTGGAAATTTTCTGAAATTTTCAGAAACTTCAACACCTCCGTTCTCCTTCGTTTCTCCACCGAATTGGACGAGTGAGGTATGAAAATTCATCTATTTTTCGTTGCCTGAAATTTTGAGAATTTACAAGTCAAATTTCGAAATTTAGCTTCAGCCGATTTTCAGTTGGCATTTCGGGCCACTTCCGGCCATTTTTTGGCCATTGTCCAAGAACAAAAGTGACTCCAAATTAGGTGTATTACCTAGGATAGGAGTTTGGAACCAAAATACTAAGTTTTTCCGGCCGCGGAATATTGATCAAGCCACCCACGAGCGGCGCGGGGGCGGCGCGTGGGCGGTCCAGCAGAGGCCACATTGTATCCTAGAATGATCTTTATGTTGTCACGAGCGCGTAGGAGTTTACGGATCTCAATTTGGATATCGTTTGGGCCTCGAACGAATTTTACATAATCCGTGATTTTCGGGTTTGATGTGTTTGGACCGTTAGATCAAACCCAAATTCATGTGTGTTGTTCCTGGTATTTCTAGGATCGCATAGGAATTCGCGGATTGTGAATCGGACCCCCGATGTTTCCGATTCAATTATTTAAAGTTTATGTTTTACGATAACCGTTCCAATCGTGAGTTTTGACCGTCCGGTTGACCAAGTGTCTTCCAAGACTTTTCCAGCGTTTGAAACTCTTAGGTGGACCCTAGGAGTGTCTCATTCCTCGTGCATACTAGAAACCCGGGAAAAATTAGGATTTTATTTTTAAAGTCTTATTTTGAAGAGTTGGATTTTAATATCGTATTCCTATTTTGACATAGGTAATCCGACTCCGCCTTCAAGGGCAGGGAGGACCCCCTCGGGGTCACGCAGCTTGGGACTACTTGTGAGTGGACTTTGTTTTCAAATAATAGCATGGTTTTATAATGAAATTTATATGCATGGAGATTTAAATGATTTTATGCCAAACCATCCTTTCGTATCAAATTATTCATGTTGAATATGTTGTGTTATAAAGTTAACTGCAATTTATATGGGTTTTGACACATAAGTATCTTGAGGTATATAATTATATTTTGGGAAAGTGTTGGCTTGTTGATATTGTGTGAGGTACTTTGGGGTGTTGTGAGATGAAGAAAAGTAAGAGTTTAGAATGTCAGTATGGAGTGCTATAAGCACTACCCTGTGTACCTCCCCTGAAATTGGATTGTGATTATGGAAATTGGGATACTTGGAAATGTTCGGAACCCGGGGCATACCTTAACGGGGTGTCGCTGTAGACCCTTAATTGGGTAGTCTGCGCGCGTAGGACTGTTTACAGGCGTACGGGTCTTGATTCTTCGTCCGTACGTGCTGGCTGAGAGCTAGTCCCCCAGTTGGACGGCTTGTCCCTAGCCACATAGTCCGTTTGAGGGCTGATAATTGTGAGCTAGTCAACAATCCCCTGTTGGATTGTTTCCCCGGTACAATTAGGTGTGTCACAATATATATATATATATATATAATATCTCTTATATTATATAGTTATTCCCTTGTTCTTGTTTTTGAGTGAGGATACTTCCCCGCTCGTCGTGCCAATGGGCACGGGTTTTGAGAGTTTGATTTGAGATTTATAATGGAAGAGATGGATGGGTTGATTTTGCAAGTTTCATCTAATTTTCGGATTTTGCTCGGGTTTGAGCAAACTGTATATGTATGAATATGATGGTTTTTAATGTATTGATTTCATGCATGGTTTTCTAACGGTGGGGTTATATTACTTTGGTTTAAATTGAACTTACTTTGTTTTGTCCACTCACAATTTTCTGTTTTGCGCCCACGCCAGTAGTTGACTGGAACGAGCCGCAGGACCGTGTTTTGTGCTCCTGTTTTCACGAGCTTCAGCACTTGAGCCTTCTCAGGGCCTCTGTGCTATGTAAAATCGTTAAACTTCCTTCCCACTTGTATTTTCTTTGAATCCTGTTAGATGCTCTGTTATTGCCCAGTTAGAAATTGGTATTTTGAGGCCGGAGGCCATGGTTTGTAAACACTTTATTTTGTGTGATGCATGCTGGCTGTTGGGATGTAAAATAACTGTGTTTTTTAACAGGTTGAAATTTTTGGGATATGTCCTGTTTCCAGGGGAGACTCTGCCAAAATTTTGGTAGAAAGTCTCGGTTATTAGTAAGTGGGCCCGGCATTCTGTGGATGCCGGATATTCAGACGATCCGTCCCGGTTTCCGAGGAGATTGGGGGCGAGTCCTGTCATGAAGTGACATAATTAGAGGAACAATTGCAAAAGCTTGGTGATGTGCATGTGCAAGGGTTTGGTGATGTGAATGTGCAAGAGCTTGGTGATGTGCCTGTGCAAGAGCAAGATGATGTGCATGTGCTAGAGCAAGATGATGTGATTGTGTAAGAGATTGGTGAGAGTTCTAGTTCTGAGGATAAGGTGACTGTGTAAGAGGTTGGTGAGAGTTCTAGCTTTAAGGATAAGGATGCAATTGATCTAGACTTTGTGCAAAATGATTATGCACAGTTTGAAGATGAGGAAGCTAACACTATTGATTATACAAAGGATGATATCTGGTTTGATGGTTATGTTGATGATAACATTGTTGATATATATCCAAATGCTGAAGAAGATAATGGCAAAGATGTCATTGGAGAGGATGAGGTTGCACTTACAGACCAAAATACAGCTTCAGATGAAGATGAAGCTTTAGCAAGGAAGATGAAAAGAATGCCAAAGAGTTTGGATTTTAGGCCTGAAATTGACATGGAGAACCCAATATTCACACTTCGGTTAAAGTTTCCTACTGTTGCATTGTTTCGAAAAGTTTTGATGAGACATTTCCATCAATTAGGAAAGGGAGTTGAAATTTACGAAGAATGATTCTGACAAAATAAGGGTTGTGTGTGAAAGTCCATGTCCACTTATTGTGTATGCATCCAAGGTAAATAGAAGCACATACTTGCAAGTGAAAACATGTAGATTTGAACATGCATGTAGTCAGGGTCATAAGAATATATACATGTGATTGCTAAGTGGTTAGCTGAAAGGTATGTTGGGCAATTAAGGATGAATCCAAATAGGACTGCATCATCATTTGCAGAGTAAGTGCACTTGGATTATGGTTACACCCCTTCCAGAGCAACTGTGTATTGAGCAAGGGCTTTAGCAATGGATATTATACAGGGAAATTACACTGAATAGTATGAATCTTTGTGGGATTACTCTAATGAGTTGAGGAATAGAAATGTTGGAAGCACTGTGCTCATTAAGTCTGAATTAGATGGTGATAGACCGCAGGTTTCAGAGGTTGTACACATGTCTTAGTGCATGCAAGAAATACTTTTTGGAAGGTTGCAGGCGTGTAATATGTTTAGATGGTTGACATATAAAGGGGCCTCATTGAGGGAAATTGTTGTCTGCAATTGGGATTGATGCAAACAACGGAAAGTATCCAATTGCATATGCTGCTGTAAAAGTTGAGAGTTTCAATTCTTGGATGTGGTTTTTGGAAATTCTGGATGTTGATTTGAATATTTCCAACAATAATGGTTATGTCTTCATGTCTGACAAGCAAAAGGGTCTCATTGATGCTATATATGCTTTATTCCCCAATGCTGAGCATAGGCACTGCTTAAAGCATTTGCTTGCAAACTTTATGATGGAGCATAAAGGCCTTGCATTGAAGCAGCAAATGGAATCCATTACAAGGACCACAATAGTGCCTTAGTTTAATGTAGAGCTGGGCATATGGGACCAAAACCGGCCAAACCAAACTGATCGGTCTGGTTTGGTTTGATTTTTTTCTTCTTTTTTGGGCCAACGGTGCATGAACCAGACCAAACCGGCCTTCACGGTTCGGCGTTCGGTTTCCAATTTCAGAAGTCGTTGGTGAACCGGACCAAACCGGGTATGTTAAATTATATGTAATTAAATAATTATAATACAACCTTATTTCCATTTTCAACATTTAAGTAAATGTGTTTGTCATTTTACTTTTATTTATTTTTATATTACTCCATTTACTTAAGTTTACAATGTAAATAAGGAAGTACCCCCCATTTGGATTTAAATAAAAATACTAGAAAATCAAATGCCAACCAAATCAAATTATGAAAAATCGATTTTAGTGCAAAATACGATTTAGGCTAAAAATGATGGCTCATTAAGTCAATATATACTTCATACTAAAATCTCATAAAATCAAGTTTTCTTATTTGATGTGTGAGGAATAAAAGCCGCCAAAAATTATCTTGAGAAAATGATTATTCCGAAAACCCATTTTTCATACTTAGTCAATATTTTTACATAATGGTGAATGATGCATATGGTTTACTTTGAAACTTTGGATGGATGTGAATGATGAAGATGCATATGTTTTAGTTTGAATTAAAAGGATTGATTGAATGAATGAATTTGAATATATTGTAATGTGAATGGTGAATGAATGTTTGAGTTTGAATGAATTTAGAGTCTACATGTTTTCAAGCAGGTTTTCACCAAACCATACCAAACCAAACCAAACCGAGCTAACCGGTTAACCGAGATGATCGGTTAACCGGTTCTTTGGTTCGGTGCACGGTTTGAATTTTCTCCAAACCGGAGTTCATGGTTCGGCGCACGGTTTGGCCTCAAAACCGAACCAAACCAAACCGAGTCCACCCCTAGTTTAATGAAGAGATGAATAAGATGTTGAACATGTTTGGAGCTGCCCACAATTAGTTAATAGAAAAAGATCCTAGGAATTGGAGTATGGCATATTTCAAGACATCTTCCAAGTGTGACATTCTTATGAATAACTTATGTGAGGCTTTCAACAGAAGCATATTGAATGCAAGAGACAAGCCAATTTTGGCTATGTTAAAAAGAATTAGGTTGTACATTATGCTATCGATGGCTACAAGAGAGGTTAGATGTGACAAGTGGCATGAACAAGTGGGGCAAAGGATTAGAGGTATTTTAGAAAAAAGGAAAGGAAAGGGTCAGTGGTACATTCTTAGGGTTGCTGGAATCAACATATTCCAGGTAATGCACTAAAGTGGGAGGACACTTGTTGATTTGAATGCCCACTCTTGTTCATTTAGAGGTTGGGATTTGACTAGGCTACCCTATGTACATACTTGTGCTGCCATTAGTAGGTATCATGGAGCCCTTGAGGACTATATGGCTGATTCGTACAAGAAAGAAACTTTCATGAAATCTTATGAATCTATGGTTATGCCAATGCCGAGCCAAGATCAATGAGTGAAAACTGGGCTACCTCCATTGAAGCCCCCAAATACCACAAGCAGCTTGGTAGACCTAAGAAAGCAAGGAATAAAGCTGCTAATGAACATAAGAAGCCAAAGAATCTATACAAGCTGCCAAAGTACGGAATTCCACTAAAATGTGGCAATTGTGGGGGAGAAGGACATAATCGAAGAGGTTGTAAGGTATGATGAAGGGTCTTTCTTACTGTGCTGCAAAACTAATTCTTTTATATATATAAATTGTAAGCTCCTCAATTGTTGTATTTACTCAATTTTTACCTTTCTTAAGAATCTAAAAACCCTTTCTTAAAGCCTCCCAAGAAGAAATTAGCAAAAGCAAAGCTTCCTATAAGCTCTTATTTTGACCTATAGTTAAGGTACATTCTTATTTTTAGACTTTTCAATTTGACCTATTGTTGGAAATTCTTATTTTTCAGGTGAGAAAGAGTGCCAATACATATGAACATAATGGCCAACATACAAGGTAGTTTAGGAAAAAAAGCAAGGAGATGGTTCCCAAAGTTTGGTTCCCTCACAATAAACTAAAGCTTCAACAAGTGCACCTAGTGTTCCAAATCCATGAGCATATCAAACTAGGCAGAGAAAGAAGTAAGGTGATAGCTCCCAATGCTTGGTTCCCACACAACAAAGTGAAGCTTCAATAAGTGCACCTATTGTACCAAATCTAGGGGACATCAAAGGCAGAGAAAGAAGTCACAAGCATCTTTACAAAGGAAGCACTTTGTGAAGGACCCATTTTTTCACCCATGATGAAGAATGGGAGTTGAATTAGGACAAGATTGGGTTGCTTATTTTGTTATGAACTTGGGAGTTGCTTTTTTTTTTTGTTAGTTCACTCTAGGCAGGTTTGGGTTGCAAGTTGTTTAGTCATGTAAAGCTTCACAATTCGACACTAGTTTTTTGGACATATTTTGGATAGATATGGGGTGATTTTGGACATATTTTGGTTAGATCATGGGGTGAAATCCTGCAGATGATTGATGTTTTTCAACTTTTGATATTGAAATGCAAATGAAAACTTTTATGTTGCCTCTTCTTTTATTATTTATTTATCAGAAGGTAGGATTCCTTCATTAGAGAATTATGGGAATGGGAGTAAAAATAATTTCCCAAGCTCAGGGAATGGTGTTGCTTCTAGCAAAGTACATCAAGACAGACAACTATATGATACAAACAAATTCATCTAAAATAAAATCTCAATGGCTGGAACCAAAAGGCCACAATTATTGGCAACTATATGCTTGGTTCATCTATCATGTATTTTTAATGTAGATAATATATCCATTCAACTCTAGAACCAACTATATGAATGGTTTATCTATCATGCTTGATATATGCTGGGTCTCTCTCTTCTTGTTTCTTCTAGGCCTTGCTTTGTCTGCTTTCCATTCTTTTCTTTTTTTAATCAGTTTTATCTTTTCTCCCACCTTTAGAAAAATAAAGCATAAGCATTTTCACTATTATTCGAATTTTCTGAAAGGTAACTATCTCGGTTTCATATATAAATTTATATAGAATCTTTGAAAAAGGCCTTCCTTCATAAGAAGGAAAAGACTTACCATCTTTGGGATCTGATGCTACACCGCTGCTCAATACCTTAGGGGATCAACTCTATTACATAAGTGGATTCCTAACTTTTATCTCATATCATGACATAAGTAAGCAGTTCTTATTGTATTGGACCAAAACCTACTACAAAAAAGAATGCCTTTAGCAAGGGCGATTTATGGTCGGAAAAGGCGTTTAGCCGTCGGAAATACTCTTTTCGACCACAAATTGCCGTCTGAAGTCATCGGAAAAACGCTGGTTGCAAATAGTTTTTTTTTACCACTCCGTCGAAAATAATGTTTTTCCGACGCCCATGTTTCGTTGATATTGCTTAAATTTCTGTCGAAAATGAATTTTCAAAACAACGATACAAATTCATTTCCAACCATAGCTCTGGTCGCAAATACTTATGCAGCTATCGAAAATAATTTTTTATCGAGATCTTTTGTTTTGCGATAATATATTTTCGACCAATGGCTATTTGTCGAAAATAATATTTCTGATCCTAAATTACTATTTGTGATCAATATAATTTGTCGGAATTTTGCATTTCCAACATGGAAGTGTGTCGAAAAAAATGTTTTTCCAACTACATTTATAGGAATTATCAAGAGTAAAAAGTCATCGGAATGTACGAATATTTTGTAAAAAAAATTTCAATGAGAAATTGTTGCCCAAAAAATAATATATATTATTATTAGTAAAATACCAATGTAACAAATTCTAAAACTCATTACAATCCTAAGATATATCCTTTATCAATAGTCCTCGAAGCCCACTTCCAACCGAGTAATGTGTTTGAATATAGTTTTCAGGTCTTCCTGTGACTTGTATGTAAATACGGCTTCCTTGAAATGCAAAACCTTATCCCATGATTCAAGCACACCTACATACAAATAGTTATGATCCTGAATTAAAAACATATAAATATTCTTTTGGATGAAAAAAAAAATATTATGAGGAATCAAAAAAACATAATACATGCCTTAATTGAAATAAAGACATAGGTGATTGAACTAAATTTCACACATAACAAAAAGTGGCTTTTTATTTCAATGTTATTTCAAACTAAAACTTAAGATTTAAATCATGATAATCACAAATTGATCTCTATGAGGTAAAAAAAACGATTAGGAGTTTAATAACATACCTGAAACATGAGAAAATGGATCAAATAAAGAACTGAGGCAACAAAACTAGTTAAATAATAATAAAAGAGTACACATAGAATAGAAGAACCAGAGAAGAAATAACATGGTAATCACAGAGCGCTCCTCATGTCACTAACTTGTATCGATCAACAAAACAACAATATTATAGCATTCCAGAACATAACTCACATACTGTTAGTGTAAGAGAACATGTGCTAGTGTAAGAGAGACAAGTCTATAAAAGTCTTTTAAGTGCATTACCGTGTAAGATAAAAAGAAAGGAGAATAATATAGTCTCCTCCCATATTGAGAGATCCTTGCAGATTCATGCAAAACCTTTTGACAAAGAGAAAAAAGTTGTTTACTAGTCTAACCAGCATATCAACTAAGAATGCGAAATAGGGCTAAACATTATAATATAACATGCGACAGCAGAAGAAACTAAAATACAGCAACACTCAAATCATAAAATATAGCTTATAAAGAGATATTCCAACCATCTCGCATGCTTCATTTGTCAGTCGTTCATACACCAATTTACCATTATCTACTAGAGTTCTACAGCTTCATCTTGCATATTCGATTAAAGAAAACAATGGCATCGAAAAAAAGTTAGGACAATCAAAATTATTGACCATCCAACATTCTTTCACTAACACAATATTTATCAGTACCTTGTTCTTGACATCTTTTGTGGCCTATAGCAATAGAAAGAGCCAATAGACCTCTTAAATGAAAAAACAGAACAACACATGTAAAACCAAAAAAAAAAACCAATTAACAATTAACAAAATTAAAGCAAATGAAGCTGAGAACTGAATTAAAAATTTTAATTTACATTTTTTCATGACTCAAACGGACAAATTTGTACCAAAATCAAGGAAAAATCAAAACCTGAAACTCAGAAAAAACAAAATTCAGATATATATATATAGAGAAAAAAAAATCACCTCTCCAAGTCATGCTCATTGACAGACGAAAGATAGGGGGTGCATATACAACATTGCTATTTTAGGGTTGGACTCAGAGATATTTGTGAGAGTTGGAGAGTTTCTAGATGAGAGAAAGGAAGTAAGGGTTTGGGTAAAAAGAGATAGAATCAAAGACAAAGAGACTAAGAGAGAGAGAGAGAGACGGACGGATGACGAGAGGGAGTGTTGAGATTGCTGGCTAATCTTCTAGCAAAAGAGATAAAACCAAAGACAGAGAGACATAGGGAAACAGAGTGCGAGAGAGAGGCAGACTAAGAGTGGGTGTGGGAATTTTAGGGTTTGGGTACAATAAAGCATGAAATTAGAATTTTCGTGAAAAAAAAAGGGCCATAGGAAAACAAAATTGGGCAGAAATTGGCAACAAATAAAAACGAAGAAAAAGGATATGATTTCACTTGTCCATAAATTCGGTTTAATATCAATTTGATATGATTTCACTCCTAAAAATCATAATAAATACATTAAAAATTTGAAAAATTCACCGAAAATTCCTATGAAGTTATAGTGACATTCTCCTCGTACTAAAGTTTGGAAAATCTTATTTTTACATATTAAAATTCAAAGTGACAACCAAAACTAAAAATAGTTTGTAAACAAACCAAACACTAGTTAATGTTTGATAACCTAACAGTCTTGCTTCTTTCATCCAATGATTACCTTGAACTCAATTATGTGGAATCACAATTTTAGACTTCTAAAATGAAAGGATTTGTCATAAGGAGTCTGTAGCTTTGTTCGTTGTATTTTTTAAATTTTTATTTATTCTATTATGAATTTTTTAAGATAAACAACAAAAAAGTTAGAAAAAGGAAATGTGGCGCGGTGGTATGAGGACACGCATCACCAACACAAAAAAAGCACTTGTAAGAAATTGAGACTTGTCACTCAATTCAGCTTAATATGGATTTTGTATGATTTCACACCTATAAATCATAATAAATACATTAATAATTTGAAAAAATCATTAAAAATTCCTACGAACTCCTAGTGACATTCTCTTCGCCTTAAAGCTTCGAAAATATTATTTTCACTAATAAATTAGTTTGTAAACACACCAAACAATAGTTAATGTTTGATAAGCTAACACTCTTGCTTCTTTGATCCCTCAATTATGTAGAATCATGATTTTAGACCTCCAAAATCGAAGGATTTGTCGTAAGGAATGCATAGCTTTTTTCGGTGTATTTTTCTTATTTTTTATTTAGTTTGTTAAGATAATCATTTCCGACGACTGCTAATTCCCCTTGTAAATAGAAATATTATTATCGACAACCATATGTTGCCCTCAAAACTAGGTTGTGATTTTCGACAAAAGTGAATATTCCCTCTGAAAAAAGCACAACTATTACCGACGATGATGTCTTTGATCGTAAATATAGCAGCATTACCGAGCGGACATATTTCTTCTCGGACTAACATAATTTTTTTTGTTAACAAAGTTGGCGCCAAGTTTTCCCGCCAAATAAATTACATTTCCGACGACCATAGAGACATTTTTCGACGGTTGTTCCTTCATCGGAAATAAATTCCAGCCCCGTGCCATATTTCCAACGGACAATATTTTTTTGTTGGGAAAAACAATTTTACTGAGGGAATTTGGGGGCCCTCGGAAAAAGTTGGCCGATAATGAACCTTTACTATGTACTGTCATTGGATATTTAGAAATATAAATATAACAATAAACACATTTCAAAGTAAAGGATGTGAATAATGAGAGGAATGGTTCAAGGTGATATACGGATATCAAATAACACAACAAGGATAAATGATCAGGCAAAACATCACTCACAAGTAAGTCAAACCATGCTTCATTCTCCAAATGGGTGCAATGCTCCACACAATTTCTTACACAAACGAGAAAGTTGATGGGATGCCCATCCACCATCCACTTAGATATAATGAATTTAACCTCATATGTCATATTTTGCTTAGTAACTCGATTACCTCTGCTAGAAGTAATAGGATTATGAGCTGTTAATTTAGTATGCCACATCACCGCAAATTCGGCTTCATTTGCAAAGAAGTAATCCCAATAACCTTTAATACTTTCTTTGAATCGTCCCCTGCAATAAAATTGATACTGTCAAAATACTATCTCACAACCAAAAACCTATTTATAATATTCTTTGTATGTGTCTTCAATAAGCACCAATAAGGACAACATGACGGCGACATCATTGTGCAAGATCCTACAGAAGAATTCTAGCTCCTTGGGCAATAAATCATCATGAATGATGTTGATTACACGTTCAAACATTTCGGTATCACGTTCAGCCTGAACCATGATTTCAATTTCTGAATATTTTGGGAATCCTAATACCGTGCTTCCATTTCTTAGCCATATGTTATCCAGGGTGACATTCTCATGCCAATCACCAGGTATAATCGAGCACATGCATCATCGACTTGATAATATCCCTGTAAATAGAACATAGGGAAGGAATGATATAATCGGTTACCAGATCGACAAGTGGAATTTGTTCCCTCTTCATCTTCGTAACCCAAGCAGAAAGCGAGGAATTTACTCGCTTAGTACAGACATTAATAATCATTGAAAATTCCTACGAACCGCTAGTGACATTCTCTTCGTTCTAAAGCTTCGAAAATATTATTTTTACTAATAAAATTTCAAAGTGACAAAAAAAACTTAAATTAGTTTGTAAACACACCAAACACTAGTTAATGTTTGATAAGCTAACACTCTTGCTTCTTTGATCCCTCAATTATGTAGAATCATGATTTTAGACCTCTAAAATCGAAGGATTTGTCGTAAGGAATGCATAGCTTTTTTCGGTGTATTTTTCTTATTTTTTAATTTAATTTGTTACTAATTCCCCTCGTAAATAAAAATATTATTACCGACAACCATATGTTGCCCTCGAAACCAGGTTGTGATTTCCGGCAAAAGTGAATATGCCCTCGGAAACAAACACAACTTTTACCGACGATGATGTGTTTCGTTGTAAATATAACATTATTGCCGAGCGGACATATTTCTTCTCGGAAGTAGTCAAACAATTACGACGAGATGGGAATCCCCTAAGAACTAATAATCTTATTTCCGACAAACATAGTTTTTGTCGTTAATAAAGTTGGCGCCAAGTTTTACCGCCAAATAAATTACATTTCCGACGACCATAGAGACTTTTTTGGAAGGTTGTTCCTTTTTCGGAAATAAATTTCATCCCCGTGGCATATTTCCAATGGACAACATTTTTTCTTCGGAAAAAACACTTTTACCGAGGGAATTTAGGGGCTCTCGAAAAAAGTTGGCCGGTAATGAACCTTTTTTTGTACTGTCATTGGATATTAGAAATATCAATATAACAGTAAACACATTTCAAAGTAAAAGATGTGAATGATGAGAGGAATGGTTCAGGGTGATATACGGATATCAAATAGCACAACATGGATAAATGATCAGGCAAAACATCACTCACAAGTAAGTCAAACCATGCTTCATTCTCCGAATGGGTGCCATGCTCCACAAAATTTCTTACACAAACGAGAAAGTTGATGGGATGCCCATCTACCATCCACTTAGATATAATGAATTTAACCTCATATGTCATATTTTGCTTAGTAACTGGATTACCTCTGCTAGAACTAATAGGATTATGAGCTGTTAATTTAGTATGCCACATCACCGCAAATTCGGCTTCATTTGCAAAGAAGTAATCCCAATAACCTTTAAATACTTTCTTTCAATCGTCCCCTACAATAAAATTGGTACTGTCAAAAAACTATCTCACAACCAAAAACCTATTTATCATATTCTCTGTATGTGTCTTCAATATGCAAAAAAAAGGACAACATGACGGCGACATCATTGTGTAAGATCCTGCAGAAGAATTCTAGCTCCTTGGGAAATAAATCATCATGAATGATGTTGATTACACGTTCAAACATTTCGGTATCATGTTCAGCCTGAACCTTGATTTCAATTTCTGAATATTTTGGAAATCCTAATATCATGCTTCCATTTCTTAGCCATATGTTATCCAGGGTGACATTCTCATGCCAATCACCAGGTATAATCGAGCACATGCATCATCGACGTGAGAATATCCATGTAAATAGAATATAGGGAAGGAATGATATAATCGGTAATCAGATCGACTAGTGGAATTTGTTCCCTCTTCATCTTCATAACCCAAGCAGAAAGCGAGGAATTTACTCGCTCAGTAAAGACATTAATTATCATGGAAAATTCCTACGAACTCCTAGTGACATTCTCTTCGTTCTAAAGCTTTGAAAATATTATTTTTACTAATAAAATTTCAAAGTGACAATAAAAACTTAAATTAGTTTGTAAACACACCAAACACTAGTTAATGTTTGATAAGCTAACACTCTTGATTCTTTGATCCCTCAATTATGTAGAATCATGATTTTAAACCTCTAAAATCGAAGGATTTGTCGTAAGGAATGCATAGCTTTTTTCGGTGTATTTTTCTTATTTTTAATTTAATTTGTTACTAATTCCCCTTGTAAATAAAAATATTATTACCGACAACTATATGTTGCCCTCGAAACTAAGTTGTGATTTCCGGCAAAAGTGAATATGCCCTCGGAAACAAACACAACTTTTACCGACGATGATGTGTTTCGTTGTAAATATAACATTATTGCCGAGCGGACATATTTCTTCTCGGAAGTAGTCAAACAATTACGACGGGAATGAGAATCCCCTAGAACTAATCATCTTATTTCCGACAAACATAATTTTTGTCGTTAATAAAGTTGGCGCCAAGTTTTTACCGCCAAATAAATTACATTTCCGACGACCATAGAGACTTTTTTTCGATGGTTGTTCCTTTTTTGGAAATAAATTTCACAACGTGGCATATTTCCAATTGATAACGTTTTTTCTTCGTAAAAAACACTTTTACCGAGGGAATTTAGGGGCTCTCGAAAAAAGTTGGCCGGCAATGAACTTTTTTTTGTACTGTCATTGGATATTAGAAATATCAATATAACAATAAACACATTTCAAAGTAAAGGATGTGAATGATGAGAGGAATGGTTCAGGGTGATATACGGATATCAAATAGCACAACATGGATAAATGATCAGGCAAAACATCACTCACAAGTAAGTCAAACCATGCTTCATTCTCCGAATGTGTGCCATGCTCCGCACAATTTCTTGCACAAACGAGAAAGTTGATGGGATGCCCATCCAACATCCACTTAGATATAATGAATTTAACCTCATATGTCATACTTTGCTTATTAACTGGATTACCTCTGCTAGAAGTAATAGAATTATGAGCTGTTAATTTAGTATGCCACATCACCGCAAATTCGGCTTCATTTGCAAAGAAGTAATCCCAATAACCTTTAAATACTTTCTTTGAATCGTCTCCTGCAATAAAATTGGTACTGTCAAAAAACTGTCTCACAACCAAAACCCTATTTATCATATTCTCTATATGTGTCTTCAATATGCACCAATAAGGACAACATGACGGCGACATCATTGTGTAAGATCCTGCAGAAGAATTCTAGTTCCTTGGGCAATAAATCATCATGAATGATGTTGATTACACGTTCAAACATTTCGGTATCACGTTCAGCCTGAACCATGATTTCAATTTCTGAATATTTTGGAAATCCTAATACCGTACTTCCATTTCTTAGCCATATGTTATCCATGGTGACATTCTCATGCCAATCACCAGTATAATCGAGCACATGCATCATCGACTTGAGAATATCCCTGTAAATAGAACATAGCGAAGGAATGATATAATAGGTTACCGGATCGACAAGTGGAATTTGTTCCCTCTTCATCTTCGTAACTCAAGCAGAAAGCGAGGAATTTACTCGCTCAGTAAAGACATTAATTATCATTGAAAATTCCTACGAACTCCTAGTGACATTCTCTTCGTTCTAAAGCTTCGAAAATATTATTTTTGCTAATAAAATTTCAAAGTGACAATGAAAACTTAAATTAGTTTGTGAACACACCAAACACTAGTTAATGTTTGATAAGCTAACACTCTTGCTTCTTTGATCTCTCAATTATGTAGAATCATGATTTTAAACCTCTAAAATTGAAGGATTTGTCGTAAGGAATGCATAGCTTTTTTCGGTGTATTTTTCTTATTTTTTATTTAATTTGTTAAGATAATCATTTTTGACAACTGATAATTCTCCTCGTAAATAGAAATATTATTACCGACAACCATATATTGCCCTCAAAACAAGGTTGTGGTTTCCGGCAAAAGTGAATATACCCTCGGAAACAAACACAACTTTTACCGACGATGATGTGTTTGGTTGTAAATATAACCCCATTACCGAGCGGACATATTTCTTCCCGAAAGTAGTCAAACAATTACGACGGGATGAGAATCCCCTCGGAAATAATCATCTTATTGAAAAACATAAATTTTGTCGTTAATAAAGTTGGCGCCAAGTTTTCCTGCCAAATAAATTACATTTCCAACGGTCATAGAGACTTTTTTCGAGGGTTGTTCCTTTATCGGAAATAAATTTCATCCCCGTGGCATATTTCCAAATGACAACATTGTTTCGACGAGAAAAACACTTTTACCGAGGGAATTTGGGGTCCCTCGAAAAAAGTTGGTCGGTAATGAACCTTTTTTTTTTGTATTGCCATTGGTTATTTATAAATATCAATATAACAATAAACCCCTTTGAAAGTAAAGGATATGAATGATGAGGGGAATGGTTCAGGGTGATATGCGGATATCAAATAGCACAACATGGATAAATGATCAGGCGAAACATCACTCACAAGTAAGTCAAACGATGTTTCATTCTCCAAATGGGTTCCATGCTCCGTACAATTTCTTACACAATTGAGAAAGTGAATGGGATGCCCATCCACCATCCACTTAGATATAATGAATTTAATCTCATATGTCATATTTTGCTTAGTAACTGGATTACCTCTGCTAGAAGTAATAGAATTATGAGCTGTTAATTTAGTATTCCACATCACCGCAAATTCGGCTTCATTTGCAAAGAAGGAATCCCTATAACCTTTAAATACTTTCATTGCATCGTCCCCTGCAATAAAATTGGTACTGTCAAAAAACTATCTCACGACCAAAAACCCTGTTTATCATATTCTCTGGTATGTGTCTTCAATATGCACCAATAAAGACAACATGACAGCGACATCATTGTGCAAGATCCTGCAGAATAATTCTAGCTCATTGGGCAATAAATCATAATGAATGATGTTAATTACACGTTCAAACATTTCGGTATCACATTCGGCCTGAACCATAAGTTCAATTTCTGAATATTTTGGACAGCCTAATACCGTGTTTCCGTTTCTTAGCCATATGTTATCCAGGGTGACATTCTCATGCCAATCACCAATATAATTGAGCACATGCATCATCGACGTGAGAATATCTCTGTAAATAGAACAGAAGGAATGAATGATATAACTGGTTACCGGATCGACGAGTGGAATTTGTTCCCTCTTCATCTTCGAAACCCAAGCAAAAAGCGAGGAATTTACTAGCTCAGTGAAGACAACCACAGGGCCATCTAAACTAGTGTACAATGCCTTGATGGATAGCACATAGCCTGGATTGCAAGCCTTCTAAAGACACAACCACTTCTGCATGTTTAAAAAACCGGAATTCCTGATATAGTGTACTGTGGTAGGAAGGCCAGGAGGTCCTGTTGAAAACATTCGGTGGGAGAGTTTCATCTTCGCTGCAGTGGAAAATTTCATAAGGCGTAGAACTTAAATAACAGGAACTGCCAGGAGGAAACCTCTCCTGGTCATGTAGATACACACGATTCTGCACACCCTAAATGGAGAAGCAGCAAAGTCGGGAGAAATAACATAGCTTGAAATGCCAATGCCAATCTATTTGCTCCGTTGCCTTTTTTGTGTTATATTTGAATTATGTTGCCACTTTTATGTTGCCTCTTTTGTGTAATCCTACATATGATATATGTAATCCTTAAGAAACTTTATATATCAAAAAATGCTCCAAACTTGCAAACTTCATACCCAGTTCATATCAAAACACAGTTTACATTTTACATCACCTATTACATTGCAAAATACAACCATATTACATCAATCAACATATTACAACACCTCTTACATCCATAAATATAACCATATTACATCCATTAATGCATCCATATTATTCTCTCAATTTCGAATCATCTTCATGCTATGATAACAACACATGTAATCAACCATGTTAATTAGCACAAGAGCAGTAACCAGTATTCTTGATTTCAATTGAATCTTTGCATTCTCCTCTTCCAACCTATTAATTTTCCTCAGCATGTTATCACCATCTTGGAATGATCACACATTTCATCATCAGCCCATTCCCAAAAACCACATCCTTGGTTAACTCCTCCCTGCATCAACCCACCACAAAAAATTTCAATGTTTCAACCCATTAACAACGAACCCTGGATTTGAATCGATCCAAGAATCTTACCTTTGAGAGTGGACAATCTTGAAATAGTCTTCCTGGGTTTGAATCGGTCCAAGAAGTTATAATTCTTGCCACCTTTCCACAGTAACATCATGAAGCCTACCTTGCCTGCCTTGCTTCTCCCGCTTCCATATCTTCTTCAACTTTTTCAATTGAACCAAAACACAAATTCACCAAAACGCAGAACCCAATTGCCAGTAAGAAGAACCCCAATTTCCAACAACGACGACGCCACTTTTAGGGATCTTTAGTTGTTTTGTTGCAGGGGGAACCTAGGGTTGTGATTTTGGAAACAATTGGGGGAAAATTAGTGGACTCGAATGGTCTGAAATTTTTAAAACCCTAGCCCAGTATAATATACTCTCTCATGGGTTCTACCAATAGCCATGTTGAATGCCAATTTCCGATCAATTTTTGCCACTTGTATGAAATTACTTGAGTACCCCTGCCACATCAACTGAGATAACTATTTTTCGTTGAAAATTCACGGCATGGGGCAACCTTAGTAATGGAATGGGAGTTAAGGGAGTAATTTGAGCCATTACAAAAGTTAAGGGGCAATCTGAGACATTTTGTAAACCACATGAGGTATTTGAACAAATAAGCCTAAAGTATATTACAATTTGGATGAGAATTGTTGGTACTTTCATTTATGTTTATAATTGGTTTGAATGAGAGAATGATATTTCCAATTTATATTAATTTTTTGAAATTTGAAGGAATTGTTAGAGATTTCAATATATATATATGAATAGATATATGACTGGTTGCATATATTAGTGATGAGTCGGTGGGTGCATTGTGAAACAGAGTTGTTCTTTGAAAAGTATTCCAACATTTGTGAACTTTGGGTATGACAGTTATATTCAATAAGAGGCATATGTCCACCAAAAGAGTGTTTTGGCACCTCTTCACCAAAATCAAATCGATACTTTTAACTCTCACTGAATCTATGAAAACCCCACAACGTGGGACTTCAAAACACATCATAAGTCAATCTCTCTCTAACTCTTCTTCTCAATATATCATACAATTTCCTTGTAAAAATTCTAAGGGAATTTAAGTTTTTGCTAAACTCTATAATTTCAATCTTTGTTGTATCCTAAAAGTGATTTATCTGGTAACCCATTAGCAAACTTCTCTTGAGTGGGGGCAAATATCATTTTACAAATACGTATTAATCGTGCCTCAAAGCCAAATTTTCAGTATATTCTCAATTTAATTTCCAACATTAAAAACTTTACTTTCAAAGCTTCGATTATGTCTCTATTCATGTTTTTCTACTATTTTGTTTTCTTATTTGTTCGAATAATTTTCATTTTACTACGTTGAAGTTTATCGAGTTTCAGCCTTCCATACATCAAGTTTTTTTCATTTTAGTCGCATAAATAATGTTTACTTTCATATCACTTTCATATTTTCGTTAGTTTGACCGTCATCTTTTCAGTTAAACAATGTTGCCACGTGGAGTCACCCATATTTTTGCCACGTAGACTAATTAATTATTTAAAATTTTCAATATATAAAAACTAATTTAAAAAATGTTATTAAAAAAATAACACTTTCTCCCCCTCCTCATCTCCCCGACGCACCTCTCCTCGCCTCCCTCTCTCTTGTCACCCCCTTCCTCGTCATTTTTTTTTTCCGAGACATCGCTGCCGGCAGGCCACCACTAGCCATGATTTTGGTTAGGTTTTGTTCCCCTCAGCCAACCTTATACTTCCCTCTCCATCCGTGCTTCGATTAACCACTACACTCCGCCGATTCAAGCTGCAGTGGAGTGGTTTTGATTTATTTTTTTCTTCCACCGTGAATAGAGAGAGTGCAGAGAGAGATAAATACGGGAGAGAGTTGGGGAGAGAGAGATCAAAGAGGGAACGGGAGTGGAAGGTGGAAGGGGAAGGAGGGGGAGACGAAGGGGGAGGATAACTTGTAGGTTTTTTTCTTTTTTATTATTATTATTTTTCATGGTAGCTGAAGAAATGAGGATACGGATATAGAGAGGGAGAACATGCTAAACTAGGTTCATCATTGAGCTGGGCGGACCCTGACCGGCTTTTGGAGCTACATAACTTAAGAAAACAAAAATATAATAGCCAAACTCTTTTACTAAACCTAGACCAATAGCCAATATATTTAAAAAATATTATACCTAAAAATGAATCTTATGAAAATGTATTACTTTTATCTTAAACTAGGATTGACATCATGAAAATGAAATCAATTTGTGTCATTAGAATTAATAAGACCAAACTAAGCTTTCAAATTCTTTATTGAACCATTCAATTTGAACTTGACAAAAACGGGGCACTAAAAGATATAGTGTACATATTCAGTGGCGGACCTATTAAGCCACAGGGAGGTGCAACTGCACCTCTCCTCACCGGAAAATACATTGTAGGTGCTGCATATTGCCCCTCTGCTCAAGACTAGGCGGTGCACTCTAGGTGTTTGACGAAAAGGCTAAACGAAGTTTGTTGCTTTTTTGTTAGCTCTTATATATATATATATATTAAATCTTGGCCAAAATGATGTCGTTCTGGACCAAGCTTTAAAAAAAAAAGAGCAAACCTGGACTGCCAATTCGTGGGCTCTAACAACATTCTATCTAAGGCCTACATAAAAAAGGATAAAAGGCTTAAACTATAGGGATTTTAACAATAAGGCTTCTTTCTTTTTTTCTTTTTTCTTTTTCAAACAAGGATTTAAAAAACAATTTAAAAATTATAAAAATGAAAAAAAAAAAAAAAAAAAGGAAACTCTTGCCCAACTCCTTATTTAAGTGGGACTGGGAGTTTATCTCTATAAAGGATTACCAATTTGTCAAGTGTGCACCCCAAGAATTTTGCGTTTATTTTTTCTTTTTTCTTTTTTGTTTGTATTAGTGATAAAAATATAATGTGACATTTTCATGATATGAAACCTCGTCGACAACAATTGTAGGTTAATTGTAATGCTATTTTTTTATGACTTATGAATGACATTGATATTGTTTAAATTATAAGGATATTTGGTTGTCAATTTTTTTTATTATAAATTTTTTAGCCTTTCAAAATTACAACTCCGCCAAAAATTTCATGGATCCGCCAATGTATATATTGCTTATCCGTTACAAAGCTTTTATTATAAAGCTTTTAGACAACATTGAAAAAAACAACTAAATTTATAACATGTGTAAAAAAAAAAAAAATAAGTTTATTAGTTTTTCATACATATTAAATTATTTTGATTAAGTATAAAATAAGGTTATGGAGTACATCAATTAAATCTTACAAAAAGAATGGCATAGACGGTCAGACCTTGGGCGGGCTAAGGTTGGGTCGGGCCAGTTGTGAACGGCCCTAGTTGGGTTGGACCATGGGTGAGGGTTTCAAACCCTAAGTCTAAAGTAGGGATGGACCCTGGAATTGCAAATCGGGCGAGCTAAATTTACCTTAAGTACAAACCTATTAAGAAAATTTGGTGGGTTGTTGTAGATTTGTAGGCTTGGACAACATATTGTAGGAACTAAAAACAGAGGTAACATTTAGCCCAGCCTAGACCCACACTCAACCCATTTACTCATAGCTGAAAACCCCATTTAAGATCCTCACATGTTATAGCCCAGATTAGTAAGAAAATTCATGCTGGGTTAAATGTTATTTTAGGACTGAGAAAAAATAAAAGCAGCCCCCCCCAGGCTGTAGCGTAGGTTAGACTGTACTAAGGTCTATGCCTGGTCCAAACCCTACCCAACCTTAGAGCGAGTCAGGTTGAGCGAGCCTAATCATCAGGTCGGGCCGAGCTTTGGCCTCACGGGCCTCGGGCTACCCACTTCAACTCACGAGCCAAGGGCCAAATAATGATCCTTAGACTGAACAACGACTTGGAGAGAGAGGAGAGAGAGAGAGAGAGAGAGAGAGAGAGAGAGAGAGAGAGAGAGGGGACAAAAGAAAGAAAGATGGAGAGATTTTTTTTATTTTTTATTTTTACTTCTAATCCAATATCACCCAGTCATATACTTTAATAATACTCATAATAACAATAAATAAATAAATAACAAGATAAACTTCAAATATTAGGACAACACCCAAGAATATCATAACACACTATAACATAGACTCATAATCCAAACTTAATCAAAATAGTTCACAAACAGTCAAGCCTCATTTACACGGTCGTTCTAGCACTTCTTAAAGGGTGAAACTACCTCGGAAGACTCACGATCAACCGAAGGTTCAAACTTCCTAAATTGGGTCAACTGGGCCTGCGGGGCCCACGACCTCCGATTTCCAATCCGGAAGTTTCTATGAGTTCAACAAAGTTTAATAACCATGTCCTCCAGTTGGTCCAAATCGAACAGGAGGATTGCTCGCGATTGTACGGTTGGAACATATCAAACCCAGATATCGCCTAATATGCGATATTCGATCGACAATCAAACGGTAACCAAATTGAAATCCGAGTATACTGTCATGCTCAGGACGACATGAGGATCATTTTAGGACTAGAGGGACACCCAAACAGTGCCCACACGCCACCACACGCGTGAGTGTCCAAAGCGATTCCGGCGACCATAAAAAAATTCAAACCGCCGATCAAGACCTATACCTAAAAGATCAAGACATTGAGTTGAGCAACTTTTGTTCTTGGACCAACCCCAAAAAGTGGCCAAAATCTCTAGCCAAAAAGGGGCAAAATTTCAATCGCTTATTTGAGTTATCAAATGCAAAAATCGATCCTAAATAGCCCAACTATCAGCTAGAACACATTGAGAGAATGAAAAGGTAGACCTAGATCAAAGAAATGGTGGCCAGAATCGCCGGAAACGAGGGACGGAAAGTTTTGACTCTAGATTTTTCGTCAATTTTCACATCCAAAATCTGGAGACTTCTTAGGCTTTCAAGGGTAGATATCATATGGATTTTGTAGAGGATGAGGAGGAGAACAACTTTCGTGAAAGAAGCGCCACCAACCGACGTCGGACGACGACGCTGGAATCTGACCAGGAAGTAGTGGCTGCGCAAAAGGAAAAATGGAGGTGCTGTTTCGAGGAGAGAGAGTGTCGTGAGGTAGAAGAGAGAGAGAGCTGCCAGTTTTTTAAAAAAATCTGACTTCACAAAAATTATGATTATGCCACTGGATTTCTTTTGATTGTAATTTCTTCGTTACAACTCCGTTTTGAGCTCATTACGTGTCTACGAACTCATCTCAACATGCTCTACTCAACAGTACAATTGAAATTTCCAAATTCTTTCCGAACAAAAAGTAAACTATTAAAATATTATATGGGTAAAATTATCTTTTATTTGAATAAACTAATAATTAAATATTAATTTAGGATTGGGTTATTACAAAATGACATAGACAGCTTGTCCAAATGACCTTTGTCAATCTTTTATCCTTTTATAAGGAAAGTCAACAAAAACTATTATTTTATGATGAGTTTTATGGGGAAAAATAGATTCTTAAAGGGTTTTTATCACAAAACGTCCCTGAGGTTTACAAAATTATCAAGTTGTGTCATTTTATGTTTCTGTGTGTCATTAGTAGTCCCTAAGGTTAGCATCCATGCTCATAAATAGTCTCTACCGTTAGATTTCATCAAGAATTTCATTAATTTACTCATGTGTCACATATTTGGAGCCTACATATCCAATAAAATAGTGCCAAGTAGATTTAAATGGAAAAAAATATTTTCAGCATAATAGAAAAATTAAAAAATATTGAAAAATAGAAGAAGAAGAAAATATACTTTAAAAAATTGTATATTTTAAAATTTAAATTCAATTAAAAGTTAAAAATTAAAACAAAACCCTTCAACTCTCCCTCTCTCTCTTATTGGGAAGTGAAGGTGATGGTAGTGACGGTTGGATTTTCGCCGGACAAAGAGGAAGTTGGATAGGTGGACTGAGAGAATAATGGTTGGTTGAGATGTTTCCAGATTTTTGTTTAAAAAATTTTTTCATAATTTTTTAAAGAATAATATATTGGTTAAATATCCACATGGCATGTGCTCCACATATGTGCTAATTTATTTTGGTTGATTGAGAATGGTGCTATTTTTTTTTTCTTTTCCTTAATACATTTATTTAAATTCATACGGAACCTAATGGTAGAGATTATTTATAAGCAAGAGTGTTAACCTTAAGAACCACTAACGCCACAAAAAAACATAAAGACTTTACATGATAATTTCGTGAATCATGTGGACGTTTTGCAATAAAAATCCTTAATTTATTGAACACGTGCGATTTTTCAACCGCAAAACCCCACGTACAGAACACAAGCCAAATAATATATATATATATATATATATATATATATATATATAGTTATATGCTCGTTAGTATTACTTTGATGTTATGTTGAGTGTTTTGATGAAATTTTGGGATTGAGCTTTTATAGGAAGTTTTAATTCCCTTTTGTTATGTTGTAAATAAATTTTTGGTGTGTTGCTACCCTTGGCATAATAGTGAATCCCTTAAAAAAAACACAAGCGAAAAC
The DNA here is from genome assembly GCA_018703695.1 of Prunus fruticosa. NCBI lineage: Eukaryota > Viridiplantae > Streptophyta > Magnoliopsida > Rosales > Rosaceae > Prunus > Prunus fruticosa. The sequence goes on from CM031922.1 coordinate 16,985,707, forward strand.
AAATTTGATTTAGCCGTTTCCAGTGGAAATGTTGATTGTTTGACAGTCATTGAAATGGAATCTCCCCGGATACAAAATTGATTGGTCATTGTTCATATATACAGAAAGAAAATATATACCAACCAATATACCAAAACCAAGCAAGAGAGAGGAGATTTAAAATGGCTCTGGTACCATCTCCAGCTCTGGTCGCCGAGGTTGAGATGGGTGCGGACCCCTCGGCACCCACTGTTCGAGCCACCGTGGTCCAAGCCTCCACTGTCTTCTACGACACTCCTGCTACTTTAGGTACTTTCTCTGAGCCTTTTAACTTCTTAGTTTGCTTGTACTCTGAGTGTTTATGCTAATTTCCCAATCAAGAAATTTTGTTTTTTGTCTTCTGGGTTTTGGAAGACCACTGCATTTCTACTTTTTGGCTTGATCAGTTAATTGTTTCACTATATTTTTGGTAAACAACTTGTAAATCTTGCTAATCCTTTGAAAAGTTGGAACCTTTTGTTATTTTAATCACTAAGCAAATTAATATGATCCAATGTTCAAGATTATTGCGGTTTTATATATTTGACTAGTTTTGTGTGTGTGTGTGTGTAAATCTTACTCTAGTTAACTAATACGAATTAGTCTCTTCCTCTGGTCAATCCATCCTCAATGATTCGAAAGGCTAAAGTACTTTTAGAGAAAAATTGGGGAGAAGGGGTAACATAGTCACAAGGAAGTACTCTTTGCAAGTTACAATAGATATGTTTTCAGGTGCCAGCATGTAATCTATTTTCCGTTAACCAGATTTGACTAACGGAAGAACCGTCAATGAATTTAATTTTCAGAAAACAAACCACAAGGTCATGTGTCAAATGGGGTGAAACCCATGGGGGTTGCCTGTACATTTCCCAATATGGTTTTGTTTGAGGAGTCCTCTGTAAGACTAATGCAAATATGGTCTTGGTCAAGCTGACATATTTGCAAAAGAATATGCATAAATTGCAAGCCAAATTTTTTCAAGTATATTTTTCAGATGTTGTTATCTTTCTATTTTTTTGAATCCTGATCGTGTTGGCAAATAAGCTTTGGGGATATGACTCTCATCTGATTCATTTTAGCTGCTGCATCCAGGTTTCTTGGTTAAATTGAAAATATTTGTAGTTTGGTGGTTCTGATTTCTGATTGTATGCGTAGATAAGGCTGAGAGGTTATTGGCTGAGGCAGCTGGGTATGGTGCCCAGCTGGTTGTGTTTCCGGAAGCTTTTGTGGGTGGTTATCCACGTGGGTCAAATTTTGGCATTGTCATTGGGAACAGAACAGCTAAGGGTAAAGAAGAGTTCCGAAAGTATCATGCTTCAGCCATTGATGTTCCTGGTAAATCTACCTTGCCCTTTTCATTTTTGATGATCTGATGCATTGGTTATGCATAAGAAACTGAAATGAATTGAATTCATTAGAATGCACTGTTTGATTGAGTAGTGTTTTGAAGTGAACTATTAGGTGCTATAAGTTCTTTGCTTTATTCAAGAGAAGAAATTAACTTATGTTGTGTTTACTTAAACTGCAATGGGTGTGGTTAAATGTCAGTTTATGGTTAAAATTGAAATGCGACTATTGGTAGCTATAAGTTCTTAGCTTTGTTGAAGTGAAGAGAAATAATTTATGCTCTTTTTTCCTAAGGAAGTTATATTCCATGAGTCTAGTGAATATTAAACAACAAGAAAAGAAAGGGAAAAGGTTTCAATTTCTTTTGCTCTTGTCGGTTATACTATAAATTTATCTTTCTCACTTAGCAAACAAGTTATGTAAAAATTGATTTCATGGGAAAATGGCTTCTCAAAGCATGGAATGGAACTGAGCATCTTAACTCTTTTTATTTGGCAACAAGGGATGCCAGTGTTTGGCATGAGAAGTGTGGGCATATCTATGCTGCTCTTAATCAGTTAATTGCAGCCGCAGGGAACAATGTCTCCATAGGTGAAAGTTGTTAGGTATTTTGAACTTGTACAATTTCTCGCATAAGCTGTTAAATCCTGCAGCCCCGCACAAAAAATCCACATTATTTAGTCATCTTGTACTCTCCACTCCTTCTACCCTTCTGAGTTCCAATTACAGCAGGGAATGCGTTCTTAAAATTGGCATGGCGCAACAGAGTTAGACTGGCATGGGCCCAGACCATTTAAAATTGGCATAGCGCAACAGAGTTATTCCTTGCCATCTGCCCTGTATGCCATGCATGGCACAGTTGAGTCAAGCCTGCCTGTTTGTTCATATGTTTTAAACGCATATGAGTGCTGCAAACCAGCCAACCCGTTGGCCTTTTATTTTTTATTTTGTGTGTTTTTTGCTTCGTTTTTCCTTGTAAATACCCAACCCATTCATTTTCCACACAACTATCTCTCTGCCCCCCTCCCATTCTCCTGCTTTTTACACATCTCTCAAAAAAGAAATTCTGACATGGACCCTGTGCCAATAATGACATGGCATAACTAAGGCACGATATAGGCATGACATGGGAATGAATCTGCATGTGCCTCGTGCCCATGCTGGCCTAGGGCCGAGCACAAGTGGTTCATGTCAGGCACAAATGGGTGGTGTGCTCGCTCAGTTCAACCCATTCTACACCTCTATTTTAGCACATGGATCTTATCAACTAATTGAGGTAGAAGTTATCCAAGTTTGCTTATTATTCTCCTAATATATGAAATTCAAATTTTAAGTGGAACATCAAGTGTTAATAAGTCTACCGAGGCATGCTATAATTTCCTGGTCTTAAATCAAAATGAAGACAAACTATGCGTGCTAAAACTGTCATTATTTGACCCAGGTTCGGGCTGGCAATGGCACTGTCAAAGTATGAATATGTAGTTTGACTATTTTTATTAACTAATGCAGGTCCTGAAGTTGATCGATTGGCAGCAATGGCTGGAAAGTACAAAGTATTCTTGGTAATGGGTGTGATAGAGAGAGATGGATATACACTCTATTGCACTGTTCTGTTTTTTGATTCTCAAGGTTCCTACTTGGGAAAGCACCGAAAAATCATGCCCACAGCATTGGAGCGAATTATTTGGGGGTTTGGAGACGGCTCCACAATTCCCGTGTTTGAGACTCCAATTGGAAAAATAGGTGCTGCCATTTGTTGGGAAAATAGGATGCCACTGCTAAGGACAGCAATGTATGCTAAAGGTTAGTTATTTTTTCCAGGAAATTTTGAAATCCGCACTTAATTAAATTGTTCTGACTCACTTTTGTAGATACTTCAATTTTCTTCTAAGCTGCTTATGCAATTGTTTTTTTTTTTTCTCCTTTCTTCTTGTTTTGGAACTCATATTTTAACAATTTAGTTCAGTGTTATATGAGTAGGGGATGGCTTTTCATAGGTGGCACTATAGAGGCTGATATCAGGTTAAAAGGATTATTTGGTCAACTGGGTATTTGGATTAAGTATACCATTTTGCGATCTTTATGTTGGATTGAGTCAATTGCTAAGTCCCTCTGCGATATGTGGAGTATGTTGCCTTTCAGTTGTGCTCAAATTAAAATAAGATACAACCTTGATTGACACTTATTCCTTAAAACCCAGAATGGTATGCCAACATTTGTGGCATAATCTGGTTTTTCTTAGCAACTTGGCATTGTATCCAATACACGACTTTTCCCAGCTACTTTCTTTTGCAACTTAATAACTGAAGACCATCTGTAAGTGTTTTTAGTTCAAAACAGTTTTCTACTCAATGTGAATACATCTGTATGGTAGAAACGATGTATTTCTTTGTGGAGTTTAAATGCATTCTTAGCCGCTTTTGATACTATGATGCGTCCTTTTGCAATTTAATGACTGAAGAACATCTGTAAGTGTTTTAAGTTGAATAACAGTATTCTACACAATGTGAATACCGATGTATTTATTTGTGGGGTTTAAATGCGTTCTTAGTTCCGCTTTTGATTCTATTATCTTTAATACTGAGATTTGATGCAGGATGCTTTGTTGTGTGCAGGCATTGAAATATATTGTGCTCCTACCGCTGATTCCAGGGATGTATGGCAAGCATCAATGACTCATATTGCTTTAGAGGGTGGGTGTTTTGTCTTATCAGCCAATCAATTCTGTCGAAGGAAAGACTACCCCCCTCCTCCAGAATATGTATTTGCCGGCACAGAAGAGGAACTTACTCCAGATTCTGTTGTCTGTGCTGGAGGCAGTGTCATTATATCACCATCAGGGGCTATTCTCGCTGGACCCAATTACGATGGGGAGGCACTCATCTCAGCAGATCTTGGTATGCCATCTGTTTATATAGTGCTCCGGTAACATCAATTAAGTATCTATATTGCAAGGTATTTTAAGTTATATTTGGGATTTAGTGGAAATTAGAGAAACTTCAACTGCGAGTGAAATTGCAGGAATGTCCATATTCATTAAATAGTTATATTGACCTTCTCTAAGCCTAGCACGATCCCATAAAATCACCTAGTAGGAATCTAATAAATTTAGTCATGGATAAAATATGGTGTAAATTCAAACCGAAGTACTTTACCTACAGAAGACCCTCATATAGTGGACATTGCAAGACCAAGAATTCAAACAATAAAACTCCATGCGAAGGGAGGTGCATTCCGTCTGTAGTAAAACTATCTGTACTTGTCTTTTCCTGTAAATTTTGAGTTCTTTTGTTTAGGCACTGATTTTGTTACTGACCAAATAATGGTGCATAGATCTTGGAGAAATAGCGAGGGAGAAATTTGCTTTCGATGTGGTTGGACACTATTCACGGCCAGAAGTGCTTAGCTTGACTGTCAAGGACCATCCAACAAATCCAGTGACTTTCGTGTCGGCCTCAGCAAAGACTGAAGTCTCACATACTCCATAATTGGTTTTCACCTGTTTTCTATCTGGGCGTGGTTCGCAAAAATGTAGACCTGTTCACTAATAAAGGACGAGCCTTTGTAGATATATATATTATTGCTGTTGTATTTCCTCTGTAGACCGTGCCATTTCTTGCCTTGGTGTATGTTTTGCTTCCTCAAAAATGAAACCTAAGTACTGATTGGTACCCACAAAGAGTTGGTACTTACGAAGTTTAAATTGATATGGTTGTGTACTTTCCTATCTGTCTATTGAGATCAAGTTCATGGACATATTTGCTCAAACTTGTTGAGTCATTGAAATAGAATGAGTGCTGCTTGTCGAAGAATCCATTTCCACTCTCCGCCCTATTTCTCTCTCCGCCTTTTAATGAAATATTAATGAAAAGTTTACCATTTTGTGAAATGACCTCTGAGGAGCCAAGTAAATTAATAAAGAAATGAATTAGCCCCCTAAAATCATCTTCTCCATCTACCATATCATTCAATCCTCTACTGTACAATTTTTTGGGCCAGCCAAAAACAAAAGATGTTGAATGTAACTGAATTTGCTTATGAAAGAAAAGCCTGAGTAGAATTTAATCGAATTCAATTTTGATCCAGCTGTAATTTCTTAGATATGGTAGTGTGTGCATCAAATGTTGGTAAAATTACTTGACCAGTACGGTATATTTTTGGGCTCTCAAATATTTGGCATAACATTCTATTGATTTCGTTTTGCCTGGAATGTCATTGTTGTGCCTCAACCATGACGGAACAGCACTAATGCAATTTTAATTAGAGAATGAAGTTGGGGTTTATGGGAGTAAAAACAAAAGATGATGATAAAGGGGTGGGATGATAATCTCCGAGTGATAAGCCAATGGGTCCATAGCTCAATGGTACTAAGATCATTTGCATTTACTCTCAGGTTCAAACCCCAATGACACCTCCTCCCCTCCCGCTTTCAAACTTTGACCCAAAAGAAAGAAGATAATCTTCTAGAGAAAATAGTGTATTAGTAATGAGGCATTTTAAGAATAATGGTGGTGCAAAGGGAAAATTATTTTTAAAAATTCCAATTTATGGGGTGGAAAAGTAAGGTGGGTGTGGAAATAGGACATGGGAAAGAATAGAAGCACTCAATAGAATATCATAATAGGACTGTTTATTTTAAATAAGATGTCATGTAGAATGAACAAAAACTATTGAGTACATTAGGGCGCCATGCGACGCTATAAATATTTGGATACGCCGGAGTAACATTTTCCTCATAATTAGCATATGTATGGGCGGAGCAGATCTGCTAAATCTTTGATTCTATTGGCATTATATCCTGCGTATGCAAAAGATGTTGCTGATGAAGGTACGAGCTGCAGACAATGTCATGTATGCAGAATGTAAAGTCCTTATTTTAGCAAGCATGATACGGTTGACCAGATTCTTCATTCTTGATTTTCTCTTTATGTTCTGAGATTTTTATTTTAGTTGAACGTTCTTACTTGGACTAAACTTGCTCAATAATCATGCTGCAAATCTAATTCCGAAAATTCAATATAAATTATATTGGATTCATATAGCATTGTATAAAATTGTATATACAATTGTTCTATCTGTAGGAGTGACCAGTGAACATGATTGATGCAAACAATTTTATGGCAAGGTTTGAAGAATTAAAAAAAAAGCAAAGCATTGCTTTGTTGGAAGAAATAAGATAACATGCAAACATCTATATTCTATTGATCCTGCCATTTCTTCTTCCTGATAGCCGCGGGAGGGGGGCTTTCAATCACTCTCTTGCAACACCCATCTAACTTCCACACACTTCGCTTCCGGGATCCTGCTGCGGCAAGGATTGGTACTGGCAAGTTGTACCGGCAAAGCTTTGGATGGGTACCACCTTTGAATTGGATAATCTAAGGTCTGTGAGACCCTTGGCAGATCCATTTTTCTTGGTTTCAGCTTCATATTCTTGCGTTTGAGTTTGAGGAACAAGCTCGGATTTTTCCATATGATTCCCATCTGAATGTCCTTGACTTTTTATGCCAAACTGATCAACTCCATTGGAATTTTTGTTTAAGCATATGCTTTCCCACTGAATTTTTTCAGATAGAGATCTTCTTCCTTTAAATTGTTTATCAACTGAAGTCCTTTTTGAATCATATTCAGTATCATCTCCACAAGTATAACTCCACTTGTAGCTCTTGTTGGTATTGTCCATGTTTAATTCAATGGAATGAAGATCACTATCACCACCTGAGTCATCTTCGTCATCACACTCTTCTCTATATGCAGCAACTTCCATTCCATTCCCTTCTTTCTTTGCGCTCTGAAATGATCCGAAATTTATTTTCTTCAAATAAGCCTCGAGTTCTTTGATCCTTTTCAAATCTGGAGAGTCACCACTACCTTCACCCATTTTGGATCTCAAGTGAGCCTCTAGCTCATTCCTCAGCTGTTCCACAGCTGCATTTTTCTCCTCAAAATGATATTTGGCTTCTGAGAGCTTCATCTGGACTCTCTCCTCGCGCAAAACATCAGCTAGCTGAAGCATTTCCCTCTCCTTCTCCACCTCCTCTCGAACTTTTTCTGACTCTCTCTTTAGTTCTTCCACCTGTGCTCTGTCCTCCCCAAGACCTGTGGCTAACTCATCACAAACTTGCTCAAAAATCTCTTTTGCCCTCTTCTCCCTCTCAAGCTCTTTGATGGCCTTTGACAGAGCAGCCTCTTTATCAGCCAGTTCTTTTCCAAGCTTCTTGTTTAACCGTTCTGTTTGTCTTCTTAGTTTCTTCTCCACCTCAAGTTCCTCCGCTATGCATGCTATGGCAGCACGTACCCTATCTCGCTCCTTGCTTTTCCAGGCCGCCTTTTCTTCTGCAAACTGCCTCATGATGTACTCAATATCGTTGCAGTTAGACCTCTGTTCTCGGATCATTTGATGAACCTGGATACGGGCTCGATCAAGCTCAACTCGTAAGGCTGAGAGCAAGGTTGTACTTAAGGAATGCTGCTCTTCAAGACCCCAAATGCGAGTAAGAACTTTCAAGAGCTCCTTGGATGTAGAAAGGCCATTATTGACCTCCTTCAAACAGGTCTTAAATCCATTTACGCATTTTCGATCAGGTTTTCCACAATATTGATCTTTGACCTACAAATTATGATATGCAATCAACATGTGTTAAGTTTATCATCCTTGAAATTCACCCTAGAAACCCCAGGGAGCCATATGCAGGTTCATCTTAACATATTCTAAGAGATTCAAAATTTCTGTGCTCAAAAAGTTCTAGTCACAAACATTCTAGTTGATCATGCAAACAAATGCATTACAATAATAATATCAGGAGCAAGTCACAAAATTGGTTCTTCAAGGGCTCATGAAAGTGATGAAATTGATAATGAACTTTTGAAAAGGAAAATGTACTATTCAATGAAAATGACAAGGCAGGAAACTATTTTTGATATTTATGATAGAAGGGTTATTATCAGACAAATCTAATGGGGACCAATTTCTACAATCACTGTCAACATCTTGTCATTTTTTTAAAAATAATTTTGTGCACCTTTGACACAAAAGGGAAAATTAAATTCCACAAACGACACAAACATGTCTCTCTTTTACCTAATCTGATATGCCCTGATTAATATGCATTGGTTTTTTACCTCAGTTAAACTGGAACTTCTATGAGTCTCAAGACCTCCCAATTGGTAATCGGTCAGATGAAGGTTATGAGAAACGGCCGACATTCTTCTCTGGTTTTCAGCTCCTCCAGATCCATTTTTCTTCTGCAGAATTTCCAAAAAGACAGTAACTTTGAAATTCAAATTAAACAACCAAATAAATAAATAATTACCCTTCCATAATATCAGCAAGAACAGAACTCTTCCCAACTCCAAAAAAACTAATAATTCGTACAACAAAAGCTCACAGGGAAATGGTGGCACATAATATGGAAAACAAGAAACCCAGAAAGAAAGATTAACAAAATTTTCACAGCAAAAAACAAATAGAAACGAGAGAAACATAAGCACAAAAGAAAAGTAAAATAAAATAAACCCACCTCAGAAATAGGAGTATAAGATGGATCTGATAACTTTGGCGGCAAGGAACCCGCTAAAGATGGCATTTGAGCGACACCCTCTCTGATTCTCATTTCTTTAATGGCTTTAGCATCCTTCTTTTTCAAAGGCACTTCATTGATTTCCCACAAAGTAGCCGCGAGCTTTCTTGCTGAAACTGACAATGGCACACCCTTCCCTTTACCGCCACCGTCCTTCGAGGCCGGCAGCTGCTGCTGCTTTGCCAGCACCTCACCATCATCAGAAGCAGCATTCGGCATCATCACGGCGGCGCAAGGCGACGATCTGGCTGCGCTTATAGTCGTCTTCCAAGTCGGGACCGGCGTGCTCGACCCGCCGCGCTTACCCACCAGAATTGCCCGCTTCAATCTGTACCTACGGACCAGGGAAGAGGAAGACGACGAAGACCCGCCTCGCTTTCTGATTTTGCATTGCCTGTCGATGGGAGAAATGTGTGTATGCTGCTGGTTTTGCCAAGACATAGAAAATAAAATGTGCACAAAAGAAGGAAATGGTGAAGATCCAATTGGGAGATCTTGAAGATTTGGGGGATTGAATGAGAGATGGAGGAGGAGGAGGGGAAACAAAAATCAAGGGGTTGAAAAAAGTTGATGGAAGTACATTGATAATAATGATGCTGTCAAGTTTTTCTTTTTGGGTAAGTAATTCAAACTGTCAGCCTTGGATTTTGCAAAGAAGAAGAAAAAGAGTAGTGTCAAAGATTCTGGGTTGTGGAGGATTTTGGGCAGTCTTAAAGAGGATCAAAGAAGCTCAAAAAGGTGTCAAAACTATCAAAAATGGAAGGTGGGGTGAGAGAGAGAGAGAGAGAGAGATGGGAATTTTGGAAGAAGAATGGAAGCTTTTGGTTTAGAAATGTTGAGAGGGAAAAAACTAAAAAGCAAAAAAAATTGAAAAGGGGAAAGAATTGGGAAGGGATGATGAGAGAGTGATAGTTGGAAAATGGAGTTGGGATTTTTTTTTTTTTTTTTATATATAAATAAGCCATAGTCTTTTTTTCTTTTCTAAAACTAAATTATAAGGGCAAGAATTTCTCAAACACACATCAAAATTCAAACCTAAGACTGACACTAGTTCGTAAGTTTACTATTTTGCACTTGGCTAGACCCGTTAGTATGAAGTTTGGAGTTTTTTAAAATTAATTTTTTTATTTTCTTATATTAAAAAATGAGAGGAGATGACGTGGCAAACATGTGAAGCAAGGGGCATTCAATCAGGGTCGTGCATGTGTAACTGTGTATTATAAACGGCCCACAATGTTGACTAGGTTCTCAGTATTTAATTTTGTCTCCTTCCCCTCTCTCTAAGCTGGAATGTTCTCTCATTATTGTTGCTTAATTATCCTCGGATCTTGCGCCATCTGCTTAAACCCTTCCTCAAGTATTCATTTTTACTTCGTTTTAATCGACTCTGTCCATTTTAGATTACTTGATGTCAAAATTTCTATTTTATTTTTCACTTGATTTAGTCGTAATATTGGTTTATTTCCACGTTTATCTCTCAAAAAGTAATTAATTAAGTTTATGATTACATTTGACAGATAAAAAAATACCGTTTAACAAAAAATACTCCTAACGTCAAATGTAGGAGTGGGAAGAGAGATGAGTAGAACGTCAAAGTGGCGTAAGTGCAAACCTGCAATTCTAAGTTTTTGCTTTATACTTTATATTGTTTTGTATTCTTAATTTGCATTTTTTGCACTCATATCAATAGGGTTAGAAATGGGTCGAATTGGGGGAGGGTATTCCATTCCCATCCTCATTAAGCATTTTCTTTCCCCATTCGTGCATTCATACAAATCTTCAATTAGAAGATTCCCCATCCATGCCTTCATTGGGAAACGGGTTCCTCGACCTATCCCATTAAAAAAAAATAAAAAATAAAAAGCTACTTTGTTAAATGAGAAAAAAAAAACACTATGAGCACAAGATTTGTATCAATTCCATTATTATTAACTAAAAATCTAGACTAGTTAAAAAAATTAATACATGTCATAACTACATGTTCAAGACATGAACATCATTATACAAGTAGCACCACCATCATACATCTTAATAATATAATTATATGATAAAATAAATTACACACATATATATATATTATAAACGGGGAGGTTTCGGATTGGGGATTAGAAAACCATCCCCGCCTCTCTTTGAACATCATACCCTAAAAATTCCCTAAACCTGTCCCTATTCCCATTTTTTATCCTTCATACCCAATTCATTAGGCTCAAATCCCCATGAAGACCCTTATTCATGGGGAAAATTACAATCCCTACGTATCAATCAATATCAATATATCAAATACTATTTAGCATATCAATCAATATATCATTAGTTCCCATCCTAATTACTGTAATGTAATCACGAGAACTCGAATACATCAAATCCAATGCTATTCTAAAGAGAATGTTATCTTAAATTACAAGTGTCACTTATCTGTAGGTTAGTAGATATAATTCTATCTTAGTGTCAAGTTATGAAGTACTTTTAGAATACTGGAACTAAATATATCCACTAATGACAAAATAGTAACGGATGAAATAGAGTACATCTTGATTTGTGTGGAAAGACGTTCCAATGTGCAAAGACAAAGGAAGAGTGTTAAAAGCAAGAAAATAAAGATGTTTATGAAGAATACGACGTGGATTTAAATAAACCATATACTATTCAAGTTAATCTCGGATTTAAAAGAGAATGTTAACATAGTCCATTATAACTTACTTAAACAACGTAGGAGAAGTTAAGAATCATAATTATTTTAATATCTATGTGTTACTATATATACTCAATGAGGGTTGGTTCAGTTGGTAAGGTCTCTATATTATGTGTAGTCTCATAAGTATTCGAGTCGTCCTGCTGTCAGGTAATCATCATTTGTGCCCAATTTGGGTATGCTATAAGAGGGGCGGTCCTACCCTAAGGGCAGGGTAGGCAGCTGCCTACCCATTTTTAGCAAACTAAATATTTCTCAATACCAATAGCCAAACCAAATATTATTAAATACCCAATACAATCTGCCTCTCAACTGCCTACCCATTTTCAGCAAACTAAATATTATTCAATACCCACTCAGCCAAACCAAATATTATTCAATCCCAATACAATCTGCCTACTCAAACCCAAACACTCAAATTTTTCTCTTTAAGAAAGCAATAGCTCAGCCCACTTAAAAACAATTAAAAGCTTTGTCAACTCATGCTCAGCCGCATTCTCCAACTCCATGGGCCATGCCCACAATATATATTTCAAAAAAAACAAAAAAGCAAAGCAAAGCAAACCCTATATTAAGTGACGGTCCCCATTTTTCTTCTCCCCTTGAACACCGACGGTCCCCACTTTTTTCTCCTTGGCAGCAAGATCTTCAGCAGCTTCTTCTCCTTTTTGGCAACAAGTATTTCTCATTCTCCTCTCTTTAATTATCTTCTCTTTTTGGGGTTTTCCTAAAATACATGTATGCATCTTAATTTTAATTTTAATTTGAAATTGAGTATTCTAGGGTTTAATTAGAAATGAATTATAATTTGGGATTTTGTTGAAATAATTAGGTCTTTGAAATTGAGTATTGTCTCCTCTTTATTGATATGTTTGATTTGATGTTGGTATTATTGAGATGTTTGATTTGTTGTTGGTATGTTAATGTTTCATTAAAGACATTGATGTTATTATGAGAATTTGTTTGATTTTTGGTTGTGATGTTTGATTAAATAGGTTATCTTTTATTATGTTGGATCACTCGGAACCTAAGAAAACAAAGAATCTGTCTCTTTTTTTAAGAAAAGAATGATGGGTCATCATCTAGTACAATGCCTCCCCTTTGTGATGAGCAAAATCTTCCCGACTCTCCCATTGTTCGAGCCTCAAGTTGAAAGAGCTGTTGAATTCCTTGCTGATTGCATGATTCTACACATTGAAAAGAGTTTGCTAATAATATTGATAATGAAGAGATAATGAAATTTAAGCAACGGGTAAGGTTTTAGATTAAAATAGTTTAAGTGTCATATACATTTGTGTAAAGTAAGGAAGTCGTTCTAGTAATGGTAGGACTAATGGAGACTGGAACTAATGACAAACGAGTAATGGGTGAAATAAAACACTTCTTGATGTGTGTGTGTGGATCTTCTAAACATGCGAAGGAAGAACGAGGTTGCAAGAAAAAACAAAGAAAAAAGAACAAATGTGGAAATTCAAAATAAATAAATAAATAAAAACGAAAATAAAAAAAGGGTAAATCAAATATGAAGTACGGAGTAATAATTGCCAAATATCTTATCAAAATGAAATGGCAGTACAGCTCACAAATATGTAATCAGTCAATCAAGCCTTAAGAACCTCCTCTTAACAAAAAGTTATGGGAAGAGAGGAGTGGGGTCCTACTAACGGCTCAATATGTTTGGGATTGGTTGGAGTTTCCTTGCTGTGTGTTTTTGGAACTTACACTCAAACAATTCTTATAGAAAACGCCCACATAAATATAATTATAGATTGCGGCCCCCACACCTGCACCCCATGGCCAACCCCCCACCCCCCATGAACATGATCTTCATGTCTTTTGCGGCTTTAGCAATTGAAATCTTGTGTCTCATGGATTGTCATATTCACTACAAACTTGATAAATGTTGATGTGGGTGGTCCACGATGCAGCTCGATTTCAAAAAAAATTGAAACATTCAAGTCACATGCCACAAGTTGTGTTTATCGGTATTGAGGCTGCGGGAGCATAGCAATTAACCTTGTTCCTGAAATTCCTAGCACAACCAATGACATAAAATAAAACTAGCTAGGACGGTTCATTCATTCACATGCATGCATCATGTGGTGGAAATGATGTGCGAAAAGAAAGGATTAGGATAAGGGGGGAGAGCATTATTTCGAGCTATGCTACGATTAGATATCACTCATGTTACAATCAGAAAACGCTCACTCATTTACATGCACGTATGAGGATTGGTCTTAACTTACATATATCATATAGCGGAAATGATGTGCTATAAGAGATGATTAGGATAACTTAAGGGAGCGCGAATAACACTTTCCTTTTGTATTCTTGCATTTCTCTGTGAGAGTGCAAATAATTTTAAGTAGTGTTGTGGCATGTCGCTACGTGTGGATGGTTCCTAACCATTGATGCATTTGGAGGCCTTACTCAAGTGCACTACTAATCGTACAATTATTCAATAATTTTGTTGAAAAATCCGTACGGCTCTTTGAATATAGGAGATTAAAGTTGGCTGATTGAGGGATGGAAGATGAGAGTGAAAGTAAGAAACTCATTGGAAGGTGAAGTAACAAAGTGAGGTGGACATAGATATGATTGCACTATTATTGCTTTGTTTTCTTGAATCTCTTCTCAAAATTGTTGAAAGAAAAGTGAGTGACATTACTCTCCATTTGTATTAATATTCTTGCCCTTTATTCGCACTACAAACTTCTCAAGGGAGCGCTTTCAAATTTGATTGAAAAATATATTCAACAGTTCATGTGTAGTGTAGAGCTAACACGTGGTCCTATTGCGGCACAGTCATGGCAATTCTCTAACTTATTGGTAGGGCTCATTCTGAGTATATATGAGCAGAAGCAACGTCTCTTTTAACTGTTTCTTTGAATGCAAAGTAATTATATACGAGCAGAAGCAACGTATTTCAATAAAGGTTATGAGTTCAAAGCCATAACATCCGTATAATGTGTGTGAGTTTAATATATTATTGCCCCTCTCAATACAAAAGGTCTTCAAAAAAACTTTTGAATTTTCTTTAAGGTACTTGGAACAGTAATACTAGAATACTCAAATTAAAACTAAATTATGTTCAAAGTTTTTTTTTTTTTGGGTTGGTAATTTTGAATATTCAAAAGTAGATTTGTATTTGAACATCTATGTATATAAAGCAAAAGGCAAATATGGTAAAACATTCAAAATATCAGAAAATGTCATTGGTCAATGCAAACATTGAGAAGTGAAATTATTAATTAAATGACGATAATATAGTAAATTCATATTTTTTTTATATTAAAAAAATTAAAATTAAAAGCAAAATCAAATAATGGATCCTATTTTTATAGAACACAACTACCCATTATCTTTTTTAATTCTAAAATAAATTAAAAAAATTAGAAAAAACAAACCAATTGTCCGCCAAGGGGCTAGTATGAAATAAAACAAGTTTTGGTAACTATTTCCATAATATTTACCCAAAAAGCCTATTTCCATAGAAACAAAAAGTTCTTAAAATATTTGTCGACCATATAATATTCTACTCTCTTTTTTTGTCTTCCTAACCTTTAACTTGTTTGGAAACTCTTTAGGATTTATCGGAATAAGAAATATTTAATGTTATGGTTTTAGAAGTTTTACCCCTGAAGAATTCAATAATTATCTCCAAATTAGCCACATTATTTTGAGATATTATTTTGCAGTTTCACTGCTGAAAAGTTGCACCAAAGTTGGTAAAAGATTCCAGATTGACTTGCAAAGTATTTGCTTTCTTTCTGGTTCAATGAGAAGAAAGGCTAAGAAGTAGGGAATGCCTAATAAATTGATGAAGACAATATTTTCGAATATAAAAACCCCAAACCGTCCAATGGCATTACTGTGTGAACTGTTTGAAACTAGCAGGGAAGGTAGATGATAACTGTCAGCATGGTTCCTTCAAAGAACGTGCCTGTCAATTTTTCATCTCTATAAAATGACCAAGTAATTGGGGAAACCATCCTCTTTCTACTACTCAACTGACTGAGTAACAGAATAGTTCAATTCAATGAGAAAAAGTCTTGATTTGCAGATCAATGGTCTCAAGCTCGAATCCCGGGACACATTGGTAATATGTTTGTGTTAAAAACCTCCCTTCCTCTTTTACCGACTAACTTTTATCATTAGCTAGAATAATTATTTTGACACTATGTATTGTCCAGTGACATGAACAATCTCATCCTCTCTAGACTGTTGGAGAGAAGACCAGTCCCAAAATTTCAACAGATTTTGACAATACAGACCTAACCTGTGCATGTAACCATCTAATTCTACCACCTAGAGAGGGGGTTTATGACACTTACTTTTCTTCTTCCCTAACTTCAATGACAATAGATTGATATACAATTGGATTTGACAGTATATCTCTTTGTAAACGACAGGTCTTCCTACTCTCACTTTCACCCATACTGTGGATTCGGGTTGCAGTCTTCAGTATTACTGGTTTCTATTCAAAGTCATATCATATGTTTTTAGGGGTGTGTGTGGTGGCCATCGTCAACTTCAACATAATCTACAGTTGTGAGCCATGACAAGAGAACGAGCTAATTCATGGGCCATGGACAGTCTGTTGGCCCCCTAAATATTTTAATATTAAACTTTTTATTTTATTTTTAAGTAAATCAATATGATATTATTGATTAATAAAAATAATATATTCTACGACAGTGGCGATTCCAGGATTCAAAAACCAACTTGGCAAAATTTATATACTAAACTCGACGGAACGAGTGAATTTCACTAATTACAAGTGATGAGCAAAGCTAGGCACATAATATGAATATGGACAATTTTGAAGAAACAATGCTTATAATCCATTCTATGAACCATACATATTACTAACACCGTCATACCCTTGCCAACTCATGTTCTCAACTAGAATGTCCTTATTACTAAGCACTTTGCATTTCTCATTTTTAAGAGTCCAGGCATTAGTGTTTGTAATACTCAAAATATCAAAAAAGTGCTCACGAATAAAGTTATCACAATCAACAAATCTTAGAATAATAATCATTTGTTCTATACCGGATTCATCAAGTGATTCATCAACAAGAATACAAAATTTGTTCGTCCCAAGTTCTCTACAAATTGTCTTCCTCACCTTGGTAGCAAAACTATGCAAGATTTGTTTTCGTATGTTATTGGAAATGTAGTGAGCATTTTGAGAAGCCTTATCTATGACAACTTTCTCAACTTCTATATTAATTCTTGCAAAAAAGTTTACTATTTCAATGAAATTGCCCCGATTAGATGAGTCAACGGATTCATCGTGGCCTCGAAAAGCCAATGCTTGATTTGCTAGATACCTAATGCCCTCTATTGTGTTTGTAAGTTACAACTGCTTGTCCATCACTTATTGCTTTGATTGCTTATCTACCACTTTTTCAATATGAAGAGATGTGTTTTTTTTTTGGTAGTTAATCCACTTTTGCATAGTAAGATGATGTGATGAATTTAGCTTACCTACATGATGTTGAAATGCACATTTATTCCCACCAATTCTCTTCCATTTTTTATACCCATCAATAATAAAGTTTGAGTGTGACTGATTCATGTCAAAAAGGAAGGAAGGAAGGAAAACAAAATACCTTATTCTTACCAATTAAATACTCAAGCCAAGTGAATTGGCCAAACCACTTTTCATTAAATCGACGAAAGACCTACCCTTCTAAGTGGCTGGATAATCTTCTAATTCAGGTTGATATGGTCCTAAAAGAATATAGGCTCTTCGCACATTATCTTGTCCATTAACTGGATATTTGCATATTAGACGACGTAATCTTGGATCACGCTCAAGATAATTGATATTAAAATCATGATCATCATTGACTCTTTGAGATTCAACTCTTTCAACTGGAGCCTCGATAATGTGTGACTCGGGAAGATTTTGCTCTTCACATATTGGAGTAAATAAAGAAGTGCTAAAAGACAATGTACTAGATGATGACCCATCATTCGTTTTCTTAAAAAAGACAACAAATTCTTTGTTCTCTTGGGATTCTGATTGTGATCGACATAATAAAATATAGTCTATGAATAATGTGTAGAAATAATTTTAATCAAACATATCAACAAAAAATCAAACAAATTATCATAATAGCTTCTCAACAATACCAAACCAAAAAATTATAATTCATCCCCAATTAAACCCTTGAATACTCAATTTTAACAAAATCCCAAATCAAAGCCCTAGAATAATTCATCCCTAATCAAAATCCTAATTAATTTCAATAAAATCCCAAAAATTTCTAATTCATTCCTAATTAAACCCTAGAATACTCAATTTTAAATTATAATTATAACTAAAGATATATAGAAAAGGAGAGAATGAGACGAATACTTGTTAACAAAAGGAGAAGATAAGATGTTGTTGCGAAGTTGTCCATCCAAGATAATAGAAGATGTAGCCAGTAGAATTTGACCCCCCCAAAAAAAAAAAAAAGAGGTAGAAACAAGTCACTGATGTAGGGTAGCAAAGAGAGAGAGAAACAAGAAGTCACATAGTCAAAAGAGAAGGAAATAGAAGATATGGGACCACCTAGATATGCAACATGTGTGTAGGGTTTGCTTTTAACTTTTTTTAAATATTGGGCTGGACTTATAACACATGTAGGTATTTGTTTTTTTGAAAAAATTTGGGTTGGGTGCTGCCTAATGCACAACACCAACCACGTCTATGAGGAATGGTACTTGAACCTTAGTGAAAGGTGGGTGGCCTCACTGCTTTGGCCAACTAGACACCAAAGTTTAGAACAACATAAGATTTTTAGTTTGTCAGAGATCCATTGGTGGAACCATTATGTGGGCTCCAGTTAGTTGTAGCCTAGGGAAGGTTTTGGGGAAAAATATATATAAACCTATATAGTTGAGTAGCCGACTATCTTAAATTAAAAATAAAGAAAAATAAATAATTTCAAACCTTACCAACACCAATAGGCATAGTTAGAGGTCTTCCACAAATAGTACGAGAGAAACTTTATTGAAGAATTGAAAAAGTACAACGGGGATGATCAGCTTGACTCTGACTCATTAAATCATAAAAAAGAGCTTCTTGTATATCAGAGGGCTCCTCAAACCAACTAAAACAAGTCTCACTACTTAAACCAAACTCAACAATTTGACATATGGCTTCCCCATTAATAGAGATTATGACCGATGATTTCCTTAAATGTCAAGGAATGAGGTGGCATCTGATAGTGTTGCGTAGATTCAGCTGCATCAAAATGGATTCAGCTGCATCCTCAACTTGTGATACTCGCAAGTGCACGAACCGTTGGTAGTTTAGCGTATGTAAGTGCGAGGTCGATTCCACAGGGATTGGTGATTGAATGATCCAATTCAATTTTCCTACACAAAATAAAATTGAAAACAAAAGAAACAAAACAAGAAGAAAGAATGTACAACAAGAAAAATAAATTACAACTTAGAGAACATTAAAGAGAGCATTTGAGGATTTTGGAAGAGAAAGGAAAGTGTTTGGGAAGCTTGAGGAGGGAGAAGAAAGTATTTGAGAACTTGGAGAATTTGGTGAAGGAATGGGAGAAGTGTTTGAGATTTAATAAAAGAAGAGAAAGGAAAAAAATGCTTGAGATTTATAGTACTAGAATCTTGTTACAACCATTGAGAACTACAAAGGGAAACTAAAAGAATTTGAGGGAGAGAAGGGAAGGGAGCTCTAGAGAAGTGCTTGAGAGCTCCCCCCTTGGGGTGTTATTACAAGCTTAGAGAACTTCCCTATTTATAGGCCTAGGGGAAGTGAAAATCTGAATTCAATAAGACTAATGCATACAACACTTGAATTATAAAATCTGAAATGGTTGATGCACTTGTAATAGAAAATCTGAAATGGGTGATGCACTTGTATTAGAAAATCTTGAATGGTTGATGCACTTCACCAATTAATCCCACTAGCAGCCCTAGGTCATCTTCATGTCACCATGACCAAGCTTCCAACCAGAAATGATAGCTCATGCCTAGCTCACCATGACCAAGCATCCAACCAGCACATGCTGAGGTCAGCATGACCAGCAACTTCAAGGGCTTACAACTTGGGCTTCTCTTAATCAAATTATGACTTTAAGCACTTGAAATTGAAGTTCAGAATGTCTTCTTTCCAGCCATATGTTATTTGGGCCAATCCAAGGTCGGAAGAAGAAGTTAAGGCCGAAACAAATTGCTAACTCATTTTCCGCGCTGATAAGATCCATCCTGAGCATGGTTCTGTGTTTGCTAGCTAACGGACTCCACATTTATCCAATGGGGCTGAATGTTGGATATGTTATAGTAAACACCCATTGGAACAACTTTCATGAAGAATGTGGCCCTATTCGAGCTATGTAGTTTGCTGAAACAAAGCTTGCAATGTGACCTACGGAACTGGACTGGCAGGGACTGTAGCCAAAATGAATTTGTCTTTAAACTCTTATTCCCTTCATCCAAATCAGGCCTTAACATGCTTGAATTGCATGAATTATGTTCTCCAAAGCCATCATTGTTTCCTAAAGCTCAATTAACTGAAAGATAAACACAAAAAGGATTAAAAGCACAAGTTTAACTCAAAAACATAACCAAATCATAAGCTAGAAGGGTACAAAATGATATACAATTATGAACCGATCAAATACCCCCAAACCTAGATTTTGCTAGTCCTCGAGCAAAACAAAAAGGAAAACACAGATTAAAAAAAAAACAAAACAAGAAGTTAACTAGACCACTTTCGTAGGTAACTCGATTGCATTTAGCATATGCAACAAGCCTTTAAACCTCTAGGCATCCCTAGTAGGAGGAGTTGTGTCTCCTGAGGGTTTTAACAATTACGAATACCCACAAACGTTTTACAGACTCTATAAAACAAAGTAATTAGAAAACTTAAAAGATTGTTAGTCCTTAAGCAAAACCAAAAACAGAAACAAACATAAATACATTAACAAAAATAAAAAAAAATAAACAAAAAAAAATAAAAAATTACAAAAATAAAAAGAACTCAAAACAATCTTTCTGAACATTTTCTGAAGAGAATTGACTCATGCACATGACTTAAACGTTTTGACAATAAAAGCTCAATTTTTTGACATTATTTACAAAGCGGCAAAGTTCAAAACATAATATGCTCAAAGTGTAGTAGTGTGATAGCCAAATGCAACAAATTCTCCAATCTTAGTTTTCACACAATTTTAAAAATTATACAAAGCACAAGTTCAACTTCAAATCTCACCAAAGTTGTCCTCTCACAAATGAATCACTCAGAAGAGGGCTATAATGCAACACTCAGTTATAAATATGAGAATAGAGTTAAACCATAAGGACTTAACTCGAAATAGAAAGATGAAGAACTTGCATTAATATGATCTCAAGAAGGATGCCGAACACTTAAAAGTAAGAAGATGGATGCAATTCAACTACATGACATTTAAGATCAATTTAGGTCTTTAACATAGGTTGTAATGGGGCCAAGGGTGTAAGGTGAGTAAGAAATGAAAGGTATAGATAATACAAAGTCCAAGGAACTCGCAATGTAAGAGCATAAAACAATTGTTTACAAGACTTCGAATCATCACGAATAGATTTTTTTTTCTTTTACATGATCAAAACTCCTTATACCTTCATTTACAATGATTCATACTCCTTTCCTTTAATTGAACAAACACCAATTTATTTTGAAGGCCCAAAAATGAAATTTTCAATCAACCACCACTTTTCTCTTTTCTTTCACCAATTGTGTGATTTTTTGTTTTTCTTTCTTTTCTTTTTTTCAAAATGTAACACCTCTTCCCAAACTTAGCATGAAAAACACATCCCAATTAAAGCTCATGAGTTCCTTAGAAAGGTAAATATTTGTTTTTCGGGCTAAGGCGAGGAAATAAAATTGGTAAATGAAAGAAAAGGTTTACATGTAGGCTCAAAATGGTTAACAATGGAAAATCATGCTTAAGCATGCATAAGGTTAGCTTGAAAGGCACAAACGATCCAAAGAGGGCCTTAATATCACTTCTTAAATGTCATGAAATCAAATTGCATAAGAATGAATGACTTTTAAGTGTTCAACCAAATCAATGAATAATGAGATCAAACAACAACTTAGATGACAAGAAAATAAGAGTATGTATATAACACTCATGAAATGAAGGACAAGGCTCAAAAGCTCACTTTATATGGTTGGTTATATAAATCTAATTTATACTTCATACAATTCTTTAGATCATGCAAATCCTTTGATTGGAAAATTATGAAACAAATGGCAAGTGCAAAGGTTTCGAACATATCATGATAGAACAATGCCAATTTTTTTTTATTTTTTTAATAAAGAAAAAAAACACTAAAATAAAATGAAATCCAATTTTTATTTAAGTCATGCAAACATTTATCACTATCTCATCATAAGTGTTCGGAAAGTGACTCAAAACAAAAACAAAACTCAAATAGAAGAAAAACAAGCAATTTTTTTTTTAATTAAGAAAAAAAAAATACATGGTAAACTCCAATACCCCCAAACCTAGAAATGAACATTGTCCTCAATGTTTAAAAATTAGCCACAAACAATGTCATAGCAACAAATGAAAGGTATTAAAGCAAATAAAAATCACAAAACATACAAAAATAAAATAAAACAATTACAAAACAAACAAACAAATAAAAAAAAAACACGAAATAGTAAAACACTCAAAACAGTAAGCCCTAACAGATAGTCTTACACAAACTGAAACCCAAACAATTGAAAGCCCAAAGCAAAATGAAATTAACCCAACAACGGTAAAACCCGACCCCAACATGAAATCTGAAGCTCACACGTTTAAATTTAATTTTTTTCTTAAAAAGATAAAACGTGAATTATGAGTGCAAAACGGGATTTCTAAAAAGAGGGAATGTGGTCCCTGATGTCGTCTCATGGATAGTCACGGGCAGAAAGCAGGAGCCACGTGTCGACGCATAGAGGCGCCACAGTTCCACAAGCGAAAATTACGGGCCATGGAAAGTCGTGACGACTTTACTGAACGCGTCCGTTAGAAAGGTCACGTCGTGATAAGTGAGTTGGGTGTGGTTGGAAAGCGAGAAAGTTGTGGGACTCGAGGAACACTTGGGGATTCAGAAAATGCTTAGACGCTGCGATGGCTAGGGTTTGTCAAAGACTATGTCTATAAGAAGGAAAGCGAAGGGAAAAAAACAAAAAAAAACAAACTCAGAAACACAAAAGAGAAAAGAAGCAAGAAAAACTGAGAAATCAAATGGCTTCTTCCTACCCATTTTCCTTGGATCTCAACCTAGCTCCACCGACTCAAACACGAGGCCAAGCAGGAGCACCAGGTATGGATGCCCTACTTTGCCTCCGCACGGGGGCC
This sequence comes from Prunus fruticosa, assembly GCA_018703695.1. NCBI lineage: Eukaryota > Viridiplantae > Streptophyta > Magnoliopsida > Rosales > Rosaceae > Prunus > Prunus fruticosa. The sequence continues at coordinate 17,008,710 of CM031922.1, forward strand.
CTGACCGTCAATTACTCATACTCCTGGACAACGATGTTGCCATTGGAGTTGGCAGAAATTTGGTGACTCCTAAAGATATACGTGTGTTCGGGACAAGGGATGACAACCGGGTCATGAGTGATGCCCTGACACTGAGCATGAGAGTACAGCATGTGTCGCAAGTTTGGTTCATCGCCTACTTGCGAAGTCCCATGAGGTAGAGGTGCTGAAAGGTCAGTGAGCGGCGGAGCACAGGATGGTTGAAGAATGTCAAAGTGCTATAAAAAGCTTGAAAAGGGAGCGGTCAAGGATAGTTGAGGTGAATCGACACCAGCTAGAAGTGTTGCGGGACGAGAATAAAAACCTAACAAAGATTGTAGAGTTGTACTCTCGCGACATGCGAAAACAGCTGGAAGACCTAGACCGACCGGGTAAACGCAAGAAACCAGATCGCGAGAAAAGTTATACTGAAGCTAAGATTGCGATCTTTGGGAGCTCAAGTGATGAGCCCCAAGAGGCTGTGCGTGAAGCCCCCGAAGAGGACAGCCAGAGAGGGCCAAACTAAAAGCTCCTATGGTCGAGACACCGAGCGCCAAGAAGAAATGATTTCAGCTTTTATTTATTTTTTTAATTTTAAAAATGTATGTGCGTTTTTTTTTTTAATTGGGAAATAAAAACGTTATGTTATCTCAAAAGACACGAATAACCCTAAATTTAAAGAACAACGATCAAACAAAAACATGAAAACCCAAACATGCATTTTATTTTTAGTTAAGTAAACACACAAGTAACTGCTTATTTTAAGAGAAAAACTTAAGGATGACCAGTTAAGGGCCTCAGAAAACACAGCCAGGGGATCCGGAAAGGTTGGAGGGGTCACAATGGTCCCTCTTAAAACCCAAACTTCTTAGACACCGAAGGTGCCGCCTAAAGAACTCCTAGACACTGGATAGACTGCGGTTGCTCACTGGAGTTACCAAAAGTTTAGCTCCTTCAAAGAATATCCTATGAGTTTTAAATTATACTACCTAATTAAATAAAAACAAAATAAAAATAAAAACTGAAATAAACACGCAATTCAAACAAGAATTTAAAAGAAGAGTTGGGATTCTTGCACCAGGTGTCCAAGACGCATCTTTAATTTTGTCTCTTCTTCAACTTAAATTCTTGAGAAACCTGACAAACAAGAAGAAAACAATTGAAAAAAAACAAAATAAATAAAATAACAATTGAAAAAGCAAAAACACAAACATCAGAAAAACAGGAGGCAAAAGTAAGTTAAAGTGTCGACATGCTCCCTTTTAAAAAAACGTGCTCGCAATTTGCGCGGCAGAAGTGAAGGGATCCGAGAGAAAAGAACACAGGATAGCACCCTCGAGATCCGAAGTGCTTTCGGCTCCCTCGTCTATATAAGTCTATTTAAACTCATCTCGGTGAAGTAGAAGAGCACCCGCATTTCTTCCTGCAAATTTAGAAGAAAAACATCAAAAAATCCAACAACAAAACAATGGCATCCTCATGCACTCACCTTGATGATCTTAACCTTGAGTTGTCCCTTGCGCCACCGAATGCGCAGAGATAAGGGCTCGTCCAAACCTTGTCTTCCCAAATTCCACATATCATCACGGTACGGCCTCAAATTTTGCTGAGGTAATACCGAACTTTTCTGAGGCATGTGTGGAAGAGAGCAGTGCTGCTAGAAGGCATGATTGGCAGCAAGCTCACATCGACAGATCATCCTGCATATGGCAAAGAGGTCTGACAAAGCAGCGGTGGAGGAGTCCCACAACTTAACTGTGCTCCACGCGGTCTCGGCTACCAATTTGGGCATGCGATTATTGGCGAGGACACGGGAGTGTGCCGCGATGAGCGAGGAAATAGCTTCCTTGAAGGCTATGGTGGCGGACTTGCAGAAGCGGCTCTCACCGTGCCAATCAGCACGTGGAAGCACTGGAGAGAAAAATGAGGACCATGTGGAGCGCTGGAGATTCTGCAAGTAAGAGAGAATAGAGGCATGCCATGAAGATGAAGATGAAGATGAAGATGATGAAGATGTTGTTTTTATTTTTAATTTACTTGAATGTTTTTTTTTTGTTTTTTTTTTTAACTTTTTAACTTTTTTTTTTGTTTTGTTTTTTAACTTTGTTTGTAACTTTTTTTTTTTTTTTTAATGCAGTGGTTGAATAAAAATGTGTTTTTAACACTCAGAAATAAACTAACTGACCACACCACGTAAATAAATACATAAACTAACTTAACAAAACAAAAAAAAGAAAACAAAGAAGTTCCAAATTGATTTTTTTAATTTTAATTTTTATAATTTATTATTATTTACAAGTAACTGACCACACAAAGAAAAAAAACAAAGAAGTTCCAAATTGCAATTTACAAGGAAAAATAAAAACTCAAATTTCAATTTTTTTTTTAAATTTTAAATTTTTTTTTTTTTGTTTAAAACACACAAATGTACAAGCAACTCATGGATGACCAGTTAAGGGCCTCAGAAAACACAGCCAGGGGATCCGGGAAGGTTGGAGGGGTCACAAAGGTCCCACTTAAAACCCAAACTTCTTAGACACCGAAGGTGTCGCCTAAAGAACTCCTAGACACTGGTATTTGACGGAAGTGCTTACTGGAGTTACCATAAGTCAGCTCATATGAAAAATCTTTTTGAATTTCTGAATTTTGAATTTTTAGTTTTTAAGATAAGAAAAAAAAAATTAAGAAAAAATGAGACAACAAACCATAAATGAAAATGAACTAAGTACTCTAAACAAACTCAAACAAATGACATAAATTGTTGTACTAAAAGAAACAAACCAAGAAATAAACAGAATTTAAAGAAGAGAAAGGATTGAAATGCTCCCCCTTGAAGCGATTAGGTCGAGCATGGATGCACTTGGAGGCTCGCGACTTCTCCCACTGCTCCACACTTCCCATTCTTATGATTGAGGTTGTCATCTCTCTCCATTTTTATTGAGCTATTTAAATTGCTAGAACAGCACACACAAAATCTTGAAACGGAATTAAAAGGGTTAGGAAATAAAAGGAAAATCAACACACATCCAATTTCATGCTTCAAAGCAACAAGCAACAAAGTAAATTAAACTAGTTTATGAAGTTCGTTCTTTCTCAAATATGATTATCCATATGGTGTGTGGTTTTAATCAAGTATTCAGAAAAAGCATTTAGCTATGGTGTTTAGTCTAAACACAAATTCCGAACCCATTAAGAACAAGAAGAACAATAGAGAACTAAGTAGAATTTAAACATGGTGTTTGTCTTCAATATCTACCCATTCATTCACTAATCAGTCCAAGAGTCATATGGTGTTTATGTAAACTTGAACAAGGTATTTAATTAAGAGCAAGTGAATGAAACCATAAACTAGAAATAATCAACATGCTACTTGAACCTTTTTCTTGTGTTGTGTAAGCTGGGACTCAAACCCAGTTCTCTTGCTTGTCAGGCAATTGTCCTTATCCGTTGGACTACAAACACAACTTGTCAATTAACGTCATTAACTTTAAAACATGAAACTGTCTAGTTATATACAAAAAATAAAAATAATAAAAAGTAGGAAAAACAAATAGAATCAAACAATGTTACCGATCCCGGCAACGGCGCCAAAAACTTGTTGCGTAGATTTAGCTGCATCAAAATGGATTCAGCTGCATCCTCAACTTGTGATACTCGCAAGTGCACGAACCGTTGGTAGTTTAGCGTATGTAAGTGCGAGGTCGATTCCACAGGGATTGGTGATTGAATGATCCAATTCAATTTTCCTACACAAAATAAAATTGAAAACAAAAGAAACAAAACAAGAAGAAAGAATGTACAACAAGAAAAATAAATTACAACTTAGAGAACATTAAAGAGAGCATTTGAGGATTTTGGAAGAGAAAGGAAAGTGTTTGGGAAGCTTGAGGAGGGAGAAGAAAGTATTTGAGAACTTGGAGAATTTGGTGAAGGAATGGGAGAAGTGTTTGAGATTTAATAAAAGAAGAGAAAGGAAAAAAATGCTTGAGATTTATAGTACTAGAATCTTGTTACAACCATTGAGAACTACAAAGGGAAACTAAAAGAATTTGAGGGAGAGAAGGGAAGGGAGCTCTAGAGAAGTGCTTGAGAGCTCCCCCCTTGGGGTGTTATTACAAGCTTAGAGAACTTCCCTATTTATAGGCCTAGGGGAAGTGAAAATCTGAATTCAATAAGACTAATGCATACAACACTTGAATTATAAAATCTGAAATGGTTGATGCACTTGTAATAGAAAATCTGAAATGGGTGATGCACTTGTATTAGAAAATCTTGAATGGTTGATGCACTTCACCAATTAATCCCACTAGCAGCCCTAGGTCATCTTCATGTCACCATGACCAAGCTTCCAACCAGAAATGATAGCTCATGCCTAGCTCACCATGACCAAGCATCCAACCAGCACATGCTGAGGTCAGCATGACCAGCAACTTCAAGGGCTTACAACTTGGGCTTCTCTTAATCAAATTATGACTTTAAGCACTTGAAATTGAAGTTCAGAATGTCTTCTTTCCAGCCATATGTTATTTGGGCCAATCCAAGGTCGGAAGAAGAAGTTAAGGCCGAAACAAATTGCTAACTCATTTTCCGCTGATAAGATCCATCCTGAGCATGGTTCTGTGTTTGCTAGCTAACGGACTCCACATTTATCCAATGGGGATGAATTTTGGATATGTTATAGTAAACACCCATTGGAACAACTTTCATGAAGAATGTGGCCCTATTCGAGCTATGTAGGTTGCTGAAACAAAGCTTGCAATGTGACCTACGGAAACTGGACTGGCAGGGACTTGGAGCCAAATTGAATTTGTCTTTAAACTCTTATTCCCTTCATCCAAATCAGGCCTTAACATGCTTGAATTGCATGAATTATGTTCTCCAAAGCCATCATTGTTTCCTAAAGCTCAATTAACTGAAAGATAAACACAAAAAAGATTAAAAGCACAAGTTTAACTCAAAAACATAACCAAATCATAAGCTAGAAGGGTACAAAATGATATACAATTATGAACCGATCAGAGAGGCTGATTCAATAAAGGATTTGGAGTCTTAGCTTGACAAAGGATTACTTGGGGTTTAAGATAAATCATAATTCGGTTAGGAGATTCATTTATAGGAGGACATTAATTCTAGGGAGCTTAAAATTCAGGCCCAATAGAGTGGCCTGGAATAGTAGAAAACCTAACCCTATAAAAAAAAAAAACCCCAAAGCTCATTTTAAAAACAAAAGAACACTCCAAACACCAATAAATTACAACATTGCCACTGACTTTTCACAAGAAAAACCCACAATGAAGCCTAGGCCATGTTTTACAATAAAAACCCAATTAAGACAGCTGATGGGCTTATTCCTCTAACTCTAACCCAACTAGTGTGCTTTTTTCTTTAAATTTAGGGATTTTTGTAGAAATGTCATATAACTTATACATTAGTTTCAATTCGTCACTTTAAAGAAAATTTAAGCAAAATGTCACCTTAAGTTTTCAAAATTCATGATTTGTCACTTGACTTTAATATCATCCTATTTTCCATCTATTTTGAAGGGTATTTTAGTCTTTTCAATATGTAAACCCTCTTTTTTATATAATTTAAATATAAAGCTATGTAAACCCTCTTTCTTAGAAAGACTAAAATATTTATTTAAACATAAATGGACCTTTTGTCAGTATAGCCTGACTAGAATATTTATTTACATCGGGAGTGCACAATATTAATTCAAGATAATGAAGTTTGCAGTTACACTTGGAGATGAAGGGAAAGGAAGTATCGAGATAATATTGAACATTAAGCATAGATTTTACATAACCTAAAACGGATCAAATTCAAAAGTAATCTTCAGTCCTCCCCTTGAATCCAATCTGCCCAAAAGTAAGGGTGATGAAAAGCCCCAGGTGCCATGTTACCAGCCACAACCTACTCAAAAAACGTACAATAATTCAAGTCACGTTTACCCAAATGGATATATATAATTTTTTTTAAAAAAAATAAGCAGTGGAATTAATCAAATATCCCAAATGGTTAAGAACACACCCATGCAACCGAGGTCTTGTGCTCAAATTCTCATGCCCTCAATATTGTTTGTATTTAACAAAATTCTAATTAATTATGTTTTTCTTTAAATAGATTTTTTTAAACGTCATACACGTATAAATAAGAACAGTAACGCTACATTAACAACAAGAGGTCCCATGGTCTAGTGGTCAGGACATTGGACTCTGAATCCAGTAACCCGAGTTCAAGTCTCGGTGGGACCTTATTTTTTTATTTTTCTGCAATTTTTAGTGTACACGATACTATCGGAGTTGGACTCAAACGCAAGGCCTGCACTGCACCATGTTTGGCCTCTTTTTATTAATTTGCCTTTGGGCCCTAATGCATTAATTATCCCAAGGATTTATGAGTGAATTTTTCGCGTGTGTTCTCCTAATTTTTGCAGTTTTTTTTATAAAGGTTTTAGAGTTTTCTTAGGACATGAATCGACTCAATTAACTAATCTTGTTATGCTAAGACATTTTTACTTGCACAATCCAAAATCAACCTTAAATTTAATAAACAAGTTATGTCGCATTGACATGCTTTAATTCGATTACTAAACAAGCCTACCCGAATTCAACCCCGCAACAAAATTTGTGACTTCTATTCTTGGAGTAAAAATGAGAGAGCTCGTTGAAGAATTTTGTTTTTTAATATAAGTAAAAGTCTAAATTATAGGGGAGAAGGGGGTTTCTTACACACACCACTAAGGTGTCATGAGGATTCGAACCTGAGACCGCTAATTTACGAGTCAAGATTCTTTTTCATTGAGTTAGACCCATTGGCTAGAGGAAGAATTTTGATCACTTAACCTTTCGAGCTGGGATTTGATGGACATTTGGGGTTATTTTGAGGGTTGTTTTGGTGTATATATGTGGTTGGGTGGTTTATTGGGCTTAGCATTGTTTCCCCTTATTTTGGGCTGTTATTTTTTATTTGGAGTTTGCCTGTGTGTTCGATTCTGTTTGTCTCAGCATTTGTGGCTTGTTTTAATGCGCTCTTATTTTTGAACCGAAATGGAAAAGAATGAAAATTTAACATTTGATTACTATATGGTAACGCCTTGACCATAATATAAAAAAGAGACCCAAGATTAGAACAAGGCAAGTTATGTTTTGCAAATAAAAGATTACTAAGAAGGAACCAAAAAAAGAAGAACAAGGCTACTGACCAAAACTGAGAGGTGAGAGCAGGAGGTGAGGGGAAGTGAGCAAGCTCAGCTCCAATGCTCTCAAAGAAGAGCCCTGTCAAACTCTTGCCGTCGATTGCCGGTATGCTCGATGGCACCAACCATCCGATCAACCCAAATCCAATCACATTCAGATCCCTCCGCAGCCAATCTCTCTGGAAGTTGCTATTTATGCCCAACACAACACAACAAATATCAAACATCACTGATTGCATGTCATCCTTAATTGTTTGCTCAATTTAAGATCAAATCACATAAACAACAATAACGAGTAATTTTTCAGTGTGATCATTACAGAATGTGACATGCTGGTGTAATGTTATCAATGCACACTAATTAGCACCTATATGTATTTACAATTATGTACAAACAAACGGTCATGATTTTCTGAAAAAAAAGAAGAAGGATTGATAAGTAAATTACCATGTGAACCTTCCTGCAGAAGCCCTGGCTTGCCTCAGAGGGTTACCAACCGCAATAGGCTTCACAAAGCCTGTAATTAGTTAAAAAAAAGGTTGTTTGCAACATTAGTGTATGGTGCACTGAGGCGCATTTTAGAGAGAGCGGGCGCAAGTTAAGAGTGAGTGAGCATATTTGAATTGAACCTGAAGAGAGGCATGTCCTCTTTGGTGAGAGTGAGGAACTGCTCAAGCCTATCACGGTTGATGCAGTCGCCATGTTCGCTGCCATTCTTCTTCTTTTTTTGGGGTTGAGTTTTGGAGTGAGAGAGTCAGAAATGTTATTGGTGGTGGTGATGGTTGAGATTAACTTGAAAGGGGTAGGGTTTTGTCAGCTTTTGATAGAGATTTTCTGGAGAAGATAGAGTGGATTTGCATGGATGGCCTGTTCTTCAATGGCCTTCTGCCACCTGGCACTTCATGGGATAAAGTGGGGTCCTCGCTCATCTACTACCACAAGCTGTTACATTATGCTGAAGTTGCGGGCTCAGCATGGTGAGTTTTGATGCCAGGGCTTAAAGTTGAGCTTTGCAAAGTTTGATCCATTAGAGGAATTGAACTGGGCCTTTTCACAGCTAAATACACCCATGCATTTGATCGGTTCACCTGATACTTTTTCTATTTTTGTTTTACCAAAACAGATCGCTTCTTTCAATAAAGTGAAGACGGGATGCCACAACCAAATAATCATTGGATTCGGATCCTCTGTTTTGATTTTCTTTACCATGATCTGCTTGACTTTTGCTCTCAATATGCCACATCATTTAAATTTCATCCAAGGATTCTGATTAGGACAGTTTAGTTAATTAATTAGATTTTATTTTGTTTCCCTTTTCCAACTAGGACTTGAGTCCAAGTTAAACAAGGGTGGTTACCCTTTTGATGGGCCGTGAGTATTATAAAGTGGTTGGGCTCCTTTTGTTGCGTAGATTTTAGCTGCACCAAATGGATTTAGCTGCATGCTCAACTTGTGATACTCGCAAGTGCACGAGCCGTTCGGTAGTATAGCGTATGTAAGTGCGAGGTCGATTCCACAGGGATTGGTGATTGAATGATCCTGTTCAGTTTTCCTACATAAAACAAAAATGAAAAGAAAAGAAACAAAACAAGAAGAAAGAATGTACATTACAAGAAAAATAAATTACAACTAAGAAAACATTAAGGAAATTAAGAGAACTTTGAGGAAGAAAGGAAGTGTTTGAGAACTTTGAGGAGGGAGAAGAAAGTGTTTGAGAGATTTGGAGACTTTTGGAAGAAAGGAAGTGTTTGAGAGCTTTGAGGATTTTGGAAGAGAAGAGACGTGTGTTTGAGGAATTGGAGAATGTTTGGAAGAGAATGTGTTTAAGAAGTGTTTCAAGAACATGGAGACTTTTGAAGAGAATATGTTTGAGAAACTTGAGGATTTTGGAAGAAAAGTGTTTGAGATTTAGTACAAAGAAAATTTAATAGAATGATCTTATTACAACAATTGAGAACTACAAAGGGAAACTAAGAGAATTTGAGGGAGAGAAGGGAAGGGAGCTCTAGAGAAGTGTTTGAGAGCTCCCCCCTTGGGGTGTCATTACAAGCTTAGAGAACTTCCCTATTTATAGGCCTAGGGGAAGTGAAAATCTGAATTATACAATAGGTTTACCTACCACACTCACTTCACCAACTTACAACACTTAATTCACCTAACACACTATTGCATTTGAAAACAATTCTTCTTGTCTTTAGGCTTAGTGTTGCAACTCCCACTTCATCATCTTTTGGATCATTTGGCTGCTGCAAAATTCTACCCAAATATAGGTATTGAATATGCTTCACCAAACTTTCCCACAATCAACAACACTTCATCATGCATATGTCATGCATGACAATGCATTGCAGCCAGCTTGTGGGCACGTTTTGGGCTTGTGGCTCCAGTCTGAAAAATCTGGAAAAATATGGATCTTGAAGCTCTTTGTCTTATCTTTCCAAGCATATGCAGCCCAACTCAAGGAAAAATCGGAAAGACCTTCAAATGTGATTTTTGGCCCAGTAACGCAGATGCTGCCGAATTTGACCTTAAGTTGCCAAAACATGTATAACTTTCTCTAGAAGACTCGGAATCATGAACCGTAAAATTCTACAGAAAATAGACTTCCGTATCTTTCCAATGATGTATGGATCATTATCTGGCTCTTCTTGAGGAAGTACAGTCCAATCCGTGAAGTTGACTGATCTGCAGACACCGTTTTGAGCTAATTTGTCCCCAAAATGCAATTAGTGAGTCTCAAGCTTATAACACTGAAACAAGCACAAAACTTATTAAAAGCACAAATTTAACTCAAAAACATAACTAAATCATAAGTTAGAAGGGTACAAAATGATATGTAAATATGCACCGATCACCTTTATTGTAAGGTTAGACAATATCAACGTGAACAACACATTAGACCAAGGAGCGAGAGGCAAAGAGACAACGACAATAGAGGAGGAATTCAATTCTAGGGTTTTTCTTATGCAATTTTTCATTGTGATTTCAATTATGACTACGAGGAACTAATTTTCTTAGCTAGGGCTATGATATAGCCTAATCATGAATACTCAATTTCTTAGTTAATATTAATTTCAAGTTTTTCTCTTTTTATTGAGTATCTTTTGATGTGTTTAATGTTTAATTTGGTTTGGATGTGTAATCACCATCTAAGTTGAATCAGTGTGATGCAAGTTAGAATAGATGTCATACTTAACTTGAGTTTTGCTTCTTGCAATTGGTACCATGAATGACTAATTGTAGATACCATGTAATTAGGGTTTGTGTGATCTCTACATAATTTCCATAGAGCTTAAGAGGTCTTTATGTGTCGAATTCATCTAGATGCCATAGAGAATTGCATGTAAAGATACTTTTGATGTAACCATATGCCATGGCAATTGAATAGATTAGGGAAATTGATCATCAATAAGGGGGACTTACTTGGAATTGCTATGCTAAGGGATTGGGTAGGACTGGTTACGGTGAATCGGATGCTCTAGTGTCTTTCTAACTTGGTTTTCCTAAATCTCTTATGTCGTGCAACTCTATCTGTCATTTAATTGCTTTCTTTAATTTAACCTTTTCTCAATTACAAATTCAAATCAAGTTCATCCATTAAAGTTTCTCAATTTAAATTAGTTTCAGTTTAATTGGTAAGAATATTAAGAATTCAAACAATCCTTCTGGGACGATGTTGTGCTTACTTAGCTATACTGTTTTTTGATTTGTATACTTGCGAGCATTAAAATTTGATTAATTTGGTAAACCTAAATTTCGTAACAGACATCTCCCTCATCTCCTTTTCCTCTCATCCCTACACATTGGTCCATATCTCTCCTCCCACTAAATCTCAAACCCTAAAATCTATTGACGTGAGTTAACCTTCCTAATTATACATGGATATGTAAACTATATAAAATACAGAAGTAAATCACCTAATTAATCAAGGAAATAAATCTCCTTGATTAATTAGGATAACTCACGTCAACACTCCCCCTCAAGTTTGTGCATACATGTCACCAATGCCCAACTTGGTAAGTGAGTCATAAAACACTCGTCCACAGACAGCTTTTGTTAAGACATTCGCTAATTGATCTTCTGATTTTACAAAGGGTAGACATATGATCTTATTCTCAATTTTTTTTCTTTGATGAAATGTCTATGTACCTCAACATGTTTAGTTCGATCACGTTGAACTGGATTGTGAGCAATATTGATAGCTGACTTGTTATCACAATGTAACTTCATATGCTTTTCTGGTTTAAAACTCAATTCTATTAAGAGTCTTCTGATCCATAATAATTCACAAACTCCTTGAGCCATTCTTATGTACTCTGCCTATGCACTAGACCGAGAAACCATACTTTATTTTTTACTCTGCCAAGTGACTAGGTTACCTCCAATGAATGTGTTGAAAAACATTGTGGAAATGCCCAAAGACTTTATGGAAATTTCAGGCCAACTAAATGGTCCAAGTCTCTCGTTGGTGCCGACAAACGTTTTGGACTATTATGGTGTTTCAGCATGCATATAGTATAACAGCTGTATTTTAAGTTTTGACTAATTTAATGTGTTGTTGATGGGAGTGGACCAAGAATTATTTATTTGGACATCTCCCTCATCTCCTTTTCCTCTCATCCCCACACATTGGTCCATATCTCTCCTCCCACTAAATCTCAAACCCTAAAATCTATTGACGTGAGTTAACCTTCCTAATTATACATGGACATGTAAACTATATAAAATACAGAAGTAAATCACCTAATTAATCAAGAAAATAAATCTCCTTGATGTTAAGCTCATAATTTCATACATATACGTACCCTATTTACTTACTTCTTTTGCTTAGTTTCTTAGAATTTTGAGTTATTTGCCTCTCTTTGTGTGTTTTGTAGGCCAATAGAGCAAGAGAGCATAATTCATGCAATTAAAGCATGTTAAGGCCAATGAAGCAATATGGTGCAAAAACGTGCAAGAACTAGAGACTGAGGTAGAAGTTCATTTCGGCGTTATCTTCTTCATCCGAGCTTGGATTGGGCCAATACTTATGTGGTTGGATCAGAGACATTCTGAACTTCAAGTTTGAGTACTTAAAGTCGTCATTTGCTTAAGAGAAGCCCAATTCGTAAGCCCTTGAAGTTTCGGATCATGCTGACATAAGGATGAGCTGATGGATGCTTGGTCATGGTGAGCTAGGCATGAGGTATTGGTTTCTGGATGGATGCTTGGTCATGCTGACATATTGATGAGCTAGGGCTGCTGGTGGAAGTTATTGGTGAAGTGCAACAACCATTTCTGATTATCTAATGCAAGTGTGTTAGGTGAAATTTGTGTGGTTGGTGAACTTAATTGTATAATCTGATTCACCTAACCCTTGTGCCTATAAATAGGGAGTCTCTAGAGAGCTTAAAGAGCGAGAGTTTCATTCCATAATTTACACTTCTATTGTACACAAAGAGAGGGAAAGTTGAGAGTCACAAAGGGAGAGAAGGGAGAAGGCAGCAGCTGGGAGGCTTTGGCCTCCTGGCAGCCATGGAGATGAATCTTTTCCATCTCTAGCATGCTGTCCTTATCTTCTTCTCCTCCCTTTGTCTTTTATTTTATTCTTGTATTTCCTTTGTTTTACTTTATTTTTCTGTTATTAGTTTTAATAAACATCTTGCTAGTCTTGTATCATGGTTTGAGTTTATAAAGTTTGATTTCATTCATGAATTCTTCTTCACTATTTTAATGGAGCTGTTTTGCATCCTTTGATTGATCACCTGAGGTTTTATGCATTTTGCTCTTGTTGGGAAGGTTTGGGGATCATCTTCATTCCATCCATTAGCAACTCATGTGATTTGGTTTCTAGGTCTCCTAATGTAAACACCATGCTTGGGGTCCTTGTGATGTTCAATGCAATTTGATCCAAACACCATGGACTTATTTGTGAGCATCTTCATGAGTGAATCAATTTGTTTACTTGCTGCCATAACATAACCAGATCAATTAGGGTGGATTCTAAAACCTCACCATCTTGTCTTAGTTCTTTTCTTTCTTCTTGTTTTGTTTCTCTTGTTTCCATTTCTGTTTTGTGTAGGAAAACTGAGTTGGATCATTCAATCACCAATCCCTATGGAATTGACCTTGCACTTACATATGCTAAACTACCAACGGCTCGTGCACTTGCGAGTATCACAAGTTGAGGATGCAGATGAATCCATTTTGGTGCAACTGAATCTACACAACAAGTTTTTGGCGCCGTTGCCGGGGATTGGTAACATTGCTTGATTCTATTTGGTTTTCCTACTTTATTTTTTTTTTTTATAACTGGACTGTTTCATGTTTTAAAGTTAATGAGGTTAATTGACAAGTTGTGTTTGTAGTCCAACGGACAAGGACAATTGCCTGACAAGCAAGAGAACTGGGTTTGAGTCCCAGCTTACACAACACATAAAAAAAGAAAGGGTTCAAGTAGCATGTTGATTATTGCTAGTTTCTGGTTTCATTCACTTGCTCTTAATTAAATATCTTGTTCAAGTTTACATAAACACCATATGACTCTTGGACCGATTAGTGAATGGATGGGTAGATATTGAAGACAAACACCATGTTGAAATTCTACTTGGTTCTTTATTGTTCATCTTGTTCTTAATGGGTTTGGAATTTGTGTTTAGACTAAACACCATAGCTAAATACTTGTTTTGAATACTTGATTACAACCACACACCAAATGGATAATCATATTTGAGAAAGAACGAACTCCATAAGCTAGTTTGATTTACTTTGATGCTTGTTACTTTGAAGCATGGAATTAGATGTTTGTGGTGAAGTTGAATCCCTAATCTTGATGTTTTAGTTTAGTTTATCCTTTTCATTTATGTTCTGGTTCCTAATTCAATAAATCTAAAAATCTGTTTCAAGTTTCCTTGTCTTTCTTTAAGCATTTCTGAAGTAGCTCAATAAGAAAGAGGGAGAGAGAGGAGACAACCCAATCCATAGAAACATGGAGTATGGAGCAGCGGAGAAGTCGACCTCCAGCCTGCTATGGCCAACCACTCTCCAGCTAATCACTTCAAAGGGAGCATTCCGATCATATCTCTTTCATTTGTATAATAATTGCTACTCATGCCTAGTTTTTTTCTCATTTTCTGTTTTGTTTTTGTTAGGGTTTTCTTTTCCTTGATGTGGGAGAAATATGATGAGCAGCTGACCCAAATACTCAAAGAAGAACATGTGCTGCCATACTATGTGCATTTCCCTCTCATTGTCTTCAAGGGGAAGTTCTAAACTCTCTTTCTTTTATTTCTTCCATTTCATTTCTTTACCCTGGATTTCATGTCCATTTCATGCTTTTCATGGATCCAAACATTGAGGACAATGCTTCATTTAAGTTTGGGGGTGCAGGAAAGTTTTTTTAGTTTTTTAGTTTGTGTTTGAAAACGTAGGCTTCTTCATTGCTACAAAATTTTTATTTTCTGCTACTGTTTTGAAATTTTGGTCCGCGTTGTGATCTTCATTTTTTCATGCTGAATCCAACGACATAAAGAGCGTTAAATTTGACCAAGTGGTTTGAAAGTTACATGTCAAAACAGATTATACATTGAAATTGAGCAAAACAGCAATTTGAAACCTCTCGTTTTTCTTTTCTGTTTCTTTTCTTTGAGTCATTTTCAGTTTTCCTTCCCACACCAATGATAAACCTTGAGTTTAACTTCTAATATGGCTCTTAGGAATTTGATAAGCATTGTGTTAGGTCTGAATCTTATTCTTTTGCTAGCTAAGTCTCACATAATTATTCTTGAGCTTTCTATGCACTTTAGCCATGATTATACAACTCTTGCATGTCTTACCCAATTGTATGCCTTTTTGCTTGTGTGATTCACTGGAATGTTAAGTTATAACTAAGATATGATTTAGGCCATCTTTGTTAAACCTATTTCTTTTTCCTCCATCAACCCATACAATAAATATTCCATTGTAAACCCTTTTGTGCCTAAACACTTAGCCATTTCTTTCTATCACCTTATCATCCATTAAACACCCTACCATCTAAGGGACTTGTAGAGTGTGTTTGTATTTCAGATTGTAATGTATTCAAGGCAACAAATGAGCTATTAAAAAAAAAAATTCAAAAGAGAAAAGAAGTGTGGCCAATGTAGTCACGACCCTAGGGTGATATAAGGAGAAATCAAGGTGATCTAGGGTGAAGAGCCTCAAAATTGGGCCAAATATTATACAAAGTGTGTAAATGTCAAAATCAAATTGTGAAGTGATTCAATTGCAAAATCTGGTGTTGTGAGCTTTTCAATTTATGTGCCTTACATTTCAAACGTCCATGATCTTGTTTACATATTATGCTCTACTTTGTTCCTTAGACTTTGTGTTTTCATATCCATTCTTTGTCTAACCATTACCATAACCCCATTACATCCATGAGTAAAGTCCTACTGATCTTGGTTTAGCTTTGCAAACTTGTGCTCATTCTTGCAAGAATTCATATCGTTGTTTGAGAAGCATGAGTTGTATCTTCATGGCTGTTTCACACACACACCTTCAGCATGATTTTTGTGAGATTGTGGTAGCACTTGAATAATGTTTAGAACTTCCTTAGTGCTTGTTTTGTTCCTTGTTGAGCCATGTCTATGAAGTTTAACATTTTTGACCGGTTGGAAGGTTAACGTCTTTGTTTTTGTTTTTGTTTTTGTTTTGCTTAAGGATTAACAAATCTATTAAATTTTCTAACCATTTTGTTTTGTAGAGTCAGGTAAAACATTTGTGGGTATCGTATCTGTTAAACCCTCAGGAGACGCATCTCCTCCTACTAGGGATGCCTAGAGGTTTAAAGGCTTGTTGCATACGCTCAATGCAATCGAGTTACCTACGAAAGTGGTCTAGTTAACTTCCTGTTTTGTTTTTATCTTTGTTTTTCTTTTGTTTTGCTCGAGGACTAGCAAAATCTAAGTTTGGGGGTGTGTTAAGCTCATAATTTCATACATATACGTACCCTATTTACTTACTTCTTTTGCTTAGTTTCTTAGAATTTTGAGTTATTTGCCTCTCTTTGTGTGTTTTGTAGGCCAATAGAGCAAGATAGCATAATTCATGCAATTAAAGCATGTTAAGGCCAATAAAGCAATATGGTGCAAAAACGTGCAAGAACTGGAGACTGAGGTAGAAGTTCATTTCGGCGTTATCTTCTTCATCCGAGCTTGGATTGGGCCAATACTTGTGTGGTTGGATCAGAGACATTCTGAACTTCAAGTTTGAGTACTTAAAGTCGTCATTTGCTTAAGAGAAGCCCAATTCGTAAGCCCTTGAAGTTTCGAATCATGCTGACATAAGGATGAGCTGATGGATGCTTGGTCATGGTGAGCTAGGCATGAGGTATTGGTTTCTGGATGGATGCTTGGTCATGCTGACATATTGATGAGCTAGGGCTGCTGGTGGAAGTTATTGGTGAAGTGCAACAACCATTTCTGATTATCTAATGCAAGTGTGTTAGGTGAAATTTGTGTGGTTGGTGAACTTAATTGTATAATCTGATTCACCTAACCCTTGTGCCTATAAATAGGGAGTCTCTAGAGAGCTTAGAGAGCGAGAGTTTCATTCCATAATTTACACTTCTATTGTACACAAAGAGAGGGAAAGTTGAGAGTCACAAAGGGAGAGAAGGGAGAAGGCAGGCAGCTGGGAGGCTTTGGCCTCCTGGCAGCCATGGAGATGAATCTTTTCCATCTCTAGCATGCTGTCCTTATCTTCTTCTCATCCCTTTGTCTTTTATTTTATTCTTGTATTTCCTTTGTTTTACTTTATTTTTCTGTTATTAGTTTTAATAAACATCTTGCTAGTCTTGTATCATGGTTTGAGTTTATAAAGTTTGATTTCATTCATGAATTCTTCTTCACTATTTTAATGGAGCTGTTTTGCATCCTTTGATGGATCACCTCAGGTTTTATGCGTTATGCTCTTGTTGGGAAGGTTTGGTGATCATCTTCATTCCATCCATTAGCAACTTATGTGATTTGGTTTCTAGGTCTCCTAATGTAAACACCATGCTTGGGGTCCTTGTGATGTTCAATGCAATTTGATCCAAACACCATGGACTTATTTGTGAGCATCTTCATGAGTGAATCAATTTGTTTACTTGCTGCCATAACATGATTAGAACAATTAGGGTGGATTCTAAAACCTCACCATCTTGTCTTAGTTCTTTTCTTTCTTCTTGTTTTGTTTCTCTTGTTTTCATTTCTGTTTTGTGTAGGAAAACAGAATTGGATCCTTCAATCACCAATCCCTGTGGAATTGACCTCGCACTTACATACGCTAAACTACAAACGGCTCGTGCACTTGCGAGTATCACAAGTTGAGGATGCAGCTGAATCCATTTTGGTGCAGCTAATATCTACACAACAAGTTTTTGGCGCCGTTGCCGGGGAAAAGATTCATCTCCATGGCTGCCAGGAGGCCAAAGCCTCCCAGCTGCCTGCCTTCTCCCTTCTCTCCCTTTGTGACTCTCAACTTTCCCTCTCTTTGTGTACAATGGAAGTGTAAATTATGGAATGAAACTCTCGCTCTCTAAGCTCTCTAGAGACTCCCTATTTATAGGCACACGGGTTAGATGAATCAGATTATACAATTAAGTTCACCAACCACACAAATTTCACCTAACACACTTGCATTAGATAATCAGAAATGGTTGTTGCACTTCACCAATAACTTCCACCAGCAGCCCTAGCTCATCAATATGTCAGCATGACCAAGCATCCATCCAGAAACCAATACCTCATGCCTAGCTCACCATGACCAAGCATCCATCAGCTCATCCTTATGTCAGGCATGATCCGAAACTTCATGGGCTTACGAATTGGGCTTCTCTTAAGCAAATGACGACTTTAAGTACTCAAACTTGAAGTTCAGAATGTCTCTGATCCAACCACACAAGTATTGGCCCAATCCAAGCTCGGATGAAGAAGATAACGCCGAAATGAACTTCTACCTCAGTCTACAAGTTCTTGCACGTTTTTGCACCATATTGCTTCATTGGCCTTAACATGCTTTAATTGCATGAATTATGCTATCTTGCTCTATTGGCCTACAAAACACACAAAGAGAGGCAAATAACTCAAAATTCTAAGAAACTAAGCAAAAGAAGTAAGTAAATAGGGTACGTATATGTATGAAATTATGAGCTTAACACTTGATTAATTAGGATAACTCATGTCAACACTCCCCCTCAAGTTTGTGCATACATGTCACCAATGCCCAACTTGGTAAGTGAGTCATAAAACACTCATCCACAGACAGCTTTTGTTCAGACATTCGCTAATTGATCTTCTGATTTTACAAAGGGTAGACATATGATCTTATTCTCAATTTTTTTTCTTTGATGAAATGTCTATCTACCTCAACATGTCTAGTTCGATCATGTTGAACTGGATTGTGAGCAATATTGATAGCTGACTTGTTATCACAATGTAACTTCATATGCTTTTCTGGTTTAAAACTCAATTCTATTAATGGCATGTTTACTAATCAGGAATTGGAATTCTCATCTGGAATTGAATTCCGTCTATGGAGAATTCCTCGTTTACTTCACATCAAGGAATTGAAAAGTAAGTGGGGCCCACACAAAATTAGGAATTGAATTCCTGATTTTGGAGGAATTCAATTCCGGAATTGGATGTGGTATTCTAATTCCTGGAGAATTCACCCATAAGGAATTCATCTTTTTTACCCATTATATCCTCACACAATTTTCAAAATTCCAAATATGCCATCTACTTTAACCAAAAAATGTGGACATTTTAGTAATTAGTACCACTCCTACCCCAATTCCATATGGTTTAGTAAACAACTTCAATAGGAATTCGGAATCTAACTCCCCTCAATCCATATGGTTTAGTAAACAACTTCATTAGGAATCCGGAATCTAATTCTCCTCAATCTAACTCCTCCTCAATTCAATTCATCATCAATTCAATTCCCCCTAATTCAATTCCAGATTAGTAAACATGCCATAAGAGTCTTCTGATCCACAATAATTCAAAAACTCCTTGAGCCATTCTTATGTACTCTGCTTCTGCACTAGACCGAGAAACCAT
The DNA here is from genome assembly GCA_018703695.1 of Prunus fruticosa. Lineage (NCBI taxonomy): Eukaryota > Viridiplantae > Streptophyta > Magnoliopsida > Rosales > Rosaceae > Prunus > Prunus fruticosa. The sequence continues at coordinate 17,027,991 of CM031922.1, forward strand.
ACTTTATTTTTTACTCTGCCAAGTGACTAGGTTACCTCCAATGAATGTGTGGAAAAACACTGTGGAAATGCCCAAAGACTTTATGGAAATTTCAGGCCAACTAAATGGTCCAAGTCTCTTGTTGGCGCCGACAAACGTTTTGGACTATTCTGGTGTTTCAGCATGCATATAGTATAACAGCTGTATTTGAAGTTTGACTAATTTATTGTGTTGTTGATGGGAGCGGACCAAGAATTATTTATTTGGACATCTCCCTCATCTCCTTTTCCTCTCATCCCCACACATTGGTCCATATCTCTCCTCCCACTAAATCTCAAACCCTAAAATCTATTGACGTGAGTTAACCTTCCTAATTATACATGGATATGTAAACTACATAAAATACAGAAGTAAATCACCTAATTAATCAAGGAAATAAATCTTCTTGATTAATTAGGATAACTCACGTCAACACTCCCCCTCAAGTTTGTGCATACATGTCACCAATGCCCAACTTGGTAAGTGAGTCATAAAACACTCGTCCACAAACAGCTTTTGTTAAGACATTCGCTAATTGATCTTCTGATTTTACAAAGGGTAGACATATGATCTTATTCTCAATTTTTTTTCTTTGATGAAATGTCTATCTACCTCAACATGTCTAGTTCGATCATGTGGAACTGGATTGTGAGCAATATTGATAGCTGACTTGTTATCACAATGTAACTTCATATGCTTTTCTGGTTTAAAACTCAATTCTATTAAGAGTCTTCTGATCCACAATAATTCACAAACTCCTTGAGCTATTCTTATGTACTCTGCTTATGCACTAGACCGAGAAACCATACTTTATTTTTTACTCTGCCAAGTGACTAGGTTACCTCCAATGAATGTGTGGAAAAACATTGTGGAAATGCCCAAAGACTTTATGGAAATTTCAGGCCAACTAAATGGTCCAAGTCTCTCGTTGGTGCCGACAAACGTTTTGGACTATTCTGGTGTTTCAGCATGCATATAGTATAACAGTTATATTTGAAGTTTTGACTAATTTATTGTGTTGTTGATGGGAGTGGACCAAGAATTATTTATTTGGACATCTCCCTCATCTCCTTTTCCTCTCATCCCCACACATTGGTCCATATCTCTCCTCCCACTAAATCTCAAACCCTAAAATCTATTGACGTGAGTTAACCTTACTAATTATACATGGATATGTAAACTATATAAAATACAGAAGTAAATCACCTAATTAATGAAGGAAATAAATCTCCTTGATTAATTAGGATAACTCACGTCAACACTCCCCCTCAAGTTTGTGCATACATGTCACCAATGCCCAACTTGGTAAGTGAGTCATAAAACACTCGTCCACAGACAACTTTTGTTAAGACATTCGCCAATTGATCTTCTGATTTTACAAAGGGTAGACATATGATCTTATTCTCAATTTTTTTTCTTTGATGAAATGTCTATCTACCTCAACATGTCTAGTTCGATCATGTGGAACTGGATTGTGAGCAATATTGATAGCTGACTTGTTATCACAATGTAACTTCATATGCTTTTCTGGTTTAAAACTCAATTCTATTAAGAGTCTTCTGATCCACAATAATTCACAAACTCCTTGAGCCATTCTTATGTACTCTGCTTCTGCACTAGACCGAGAAACCATACTTTATTTTTTACTCTGCCAAGTGATTAGGTTACCTCAAATGAATGTGTGGAAAAACATTGTGGAAATGCCCAAAGACTTTATGGAAATTTCAGGCCAACTAAATGGTCCAAGTCTCTCGTTGGTGCCGACAAATGTTTTGGACTATTCTGGTGTTTCAGCATGCATATAGTATAACAGTTATATTTGAAGTTTTGACTAATTTATTGTGTTGTTGATGGGAGTGGACCAAGAATTATTTATTTGGACATCTCCCTCATCTCCTTTTCCTCTCATCCCCACACATTGGTCCATATCTCTCCTCCCACTAAATCTCAAACCCTAAAATCTATTGACGTGAGTTAACCTTCCTAATTATACATGGATATGTAAACTATATAAAATATAGAAGTAAATCACCTAATTAATGAAGGAAATAAATCTCCTTGATTAATTAGGATAACTCACGTCAACACTCCCCCTCAAGTTTGTGCATACATGTCACCAATGCCCAACTTGGTAAGTGAGTCATAAAACACTCGTCCACAGACAACTTTTGTTAAGACATTCGCTAATTGATCTTCTGATTTTACAAAGGGTAGACATATGATCTTATTCTCAATTTTTTTTCTTTGATGAAATGTCTATCTACCTCAACATGTCTAGTTCGATCATGTGGAACTGGATTGTGAGCAATATTGATAGCTGACTTGTTATCACAATGTAACTTCATATGCTTTTCTGGTTTAAAACTCAATTCTATTAAGAGTCTTCTGATCCACAATAATTCACAAACTCCTTGAGCCATTCTTATGTACTCTGCTTCTGCACTAGACCGAGAAACCATACTTTATTTTTTACTCTGCCAAGTGATTAGGTTACCTCCAATGAATGTGTGGAAAAACATTGTGGAAATGCCCAAAGACTTTATGGAAATTTCAGGCCAACTAAATGGTCCAAGTCTCTCGTTGGTGCCGACAAATGTTTTGGACTATTCTGGTGTTTCAGCATGCATATAGTATAATAGTTGTATTTGAAGTTTTGACTAATTTATTGTGTTGTTGATGGGAGTGGACCAAGAATTATTTATTTGGACATCTCCCTCATCTCCTTTTCCTCTCATCCCCACAAATTGGTCCATATCTCCCCTCCCACTAAATCTCAAACCCTAAAATCTATTGACGTGAGTTAACCTTCCTAATTATACATGGATATGTAAACTATATAAAATACAGAAGTAAATCACCTAATTAATGAAGGAAATAAATCTCCTTGATTAATTAGGATAACTCACGTCAACACTCCCCCTCAAGTTTGTGCATACATGTCACCAATGCCCAACTTGGTAAGTGAGTCATAAAACACTCGTCCACAGACAACTTTTGTTAAGACATTCGCTAATTAATCTTCTGATTTTACAAAGGGTAGACATATGATCTTATTCTCAATTTTTTTTTCTTTGATGAAATGTCTATCTACCTCAACATGTTTAGTTCGATCATGTTGAACTGGATTGTGAGCAATATTGATAGCTGACTTGTTATCACAATGTAACTTCATATGCTTTTCTGGTTTAAAACTCAATTCTATTAAGAGTCTTCTGATCCACAATAATTCACAAACTCCTTGAGCTATTCTTATGTACTCTGCTTATGCACTAGACCGAGAAACCATACTTTATTTTTTACTCTGCCAAGTGACTAGGTTACCTCCAATGAATGTGTGGAAAAACATTGTGGAAATGCCCAAAGACTTTATGGAAATTTCAGGCCAACTAAATGGTCCAAGTCTCTCGTTGGTGCCGACAAACGTTTTGGACTATTCTGGTGTTTCAGCATGCATATAGTATAATAGTTGTATTTGAAGTTTTGACTAATTTATTGTGTTGTTGATGGGAGTGGACCAAGAATTATTTATTTGAACATCTCCCTCATCTCCTTTTCCTCTCATCCCCACAAATTGGTCCATATCTCCCCTCCCACTAAATCTCAAACCCTAAAATCTATTGACGTGAGTTAACCTTCCTAATTATACATGGATATGTAAACTATATAAAATACAGAAGTAAATCACCTAATTAATGAAGGAAATAAATCTCCTTGATTAATTAGGATAACTCACGTCAACACTCCCCCTCAAGTTTGTGCATACATGTCACCAATGCCCAACTTGGTAAGTGAGTCATAAAACACTCGTCCACAGACAACTTTTGTTAAGACATTCGCTAATTAATCTTCTGATTTTACAAAGGGTAGACATATGATCTTATTCTCAATTTTTTTTTCTTTGATGAAATGTCTATCTACCTCAACATGTTTAGTTCGATCATGTTGAACTGGATTGTGAGCAATATTGATAGCTGACTTGTTATCACAATGTAACTTCATATGCTTTTCTGGTTTAAAACTCAATTCTATTAAGAGTCTTCTGATCCACAATAATTCACAAACTCCTTGAGCTATTCTTATGTACTCTGCTTATGCACTAGACCGAGAAACCATACTTTATTTTTTACTCTGCCAAGTGACTAGGTTACCTCCAATGAATGTGTGGAAAAACATTGTGGAAATGCCCAAAGACTTTATGGAAATTTCAGGCCAACTAAATGGTCCAAGTCTCTCGTTGGTGCCGACAAACGTTTTGGACTATTCTGGTGTTTCAGCATGCATATAGTATAACAGCTGTATTTGAAGTTTTGACTAATTTATTGTGTTGTTGATGGGAGTGGACCAAGAATTATTTATTTGGATATCTAAACTACACGACCATTCAAATACAAAGGGGTAAAATATCTATTTGAGTTTACTTCACAATGTTATCACATGATTTGAATCATTCATTTTTCAGTTAATCATCGTTTATAAGAAGTATTGAGTTCATCTATTTATTTAGGTAACTTTTTGTAAGGATCATCTTTGAGTAATGACCTAAATCGTGAATTTTTTGATTAATAAGATGACACTGTGGACTGGGCATAGAGTAATGGCTAGTGGTGTAATAACTTAATAATAAGAGGTTAGAACTTTTGGATAAATATTTGAAAATAATAATTAAGTAGAGGGGTTCACAAGAAATGTTGACGTACTCTCATCTAAATATTACACTTAAAAGTCTTCCTTTTGGAAATTTCATTAGTCTTCACCTGAAAGGAAATTCGCTTCAAGTTTAGCGGAGAGAATGGTCTGTTCGCTTGAAAACAATATATAACCTAATTTATTGTCAAGTTGATGGGAGTGGACCAGAATCATTTATTTGGAGATATAAATTCAATGGCTCTATGCTTAACCCGGTTTGTAGGCTAATAAGAAAAAATTAACCAAATCAAAAATCTTTTCTTCATTTAGTAATTATTATCTAGAATTTTTTTATATTGTTTATAGAAGTATTGGGTTCGTCTAATTTTATTTTTAACCACAATTAGATGACTGATGACTGATGACTATGTGTAATTTTTGCCACAAACCTTTTCTCTTCTAAAATACTTTTTATCAATACTTAGTACATACCATGACTCTGACTTTCAATTTAACATTTTGAGGATGCCCAACCACTATTGAAACCTCATGAGAACCACATAACATAAGTATACGGTCAAAGTGTTCCCCAATAATCAAAGATGGAAAAAAGAGAAGTGAAGTAATTAGCCAAGTAGTGTTGGTGGACAAAAATTCAAGCATTCACACATTGAAGAAAGAAAAGGGATGGGAGTGTCAGGCTATCAGCACAATGGTCCCCCTCCTAAACACTTTGCGTACAAAGTTTCTGTTGATTTTTGTTGAGTTCAATTCTAGTGGGAGTGACAAGACGTTACACAATAGGCCCCCCAATTTACATGTTTTATGTACAAACTTATGCTTTTCAATTTTCTTGTTGGGTCCATGTAGGAAGACCATGCATATGGCCCTAATTTACAGATTACAAGTTTCACCGGAAATGAAATTTCCTAGGGGTGTCTCAGAATGTGGACAACGATAAATAGACAAGTACCTCTCATAACAACTGTGTTTGAATATTAGTCAATAGTTTTGAGCACATACTTGGTATCTTCTGCACCTTTGAGTTTAGCGGAGAGAATGGACTATTCCCTTGAAAACAATATATAGACTAATTTATTGTCATGTTGATGGGAGTGGACCAGGAAAATTTATTTGGAGAACTCAAGGGCTATATGCTTAACCCAGTTTGTGGGCTAATAAGAAAAAAATTAGTCAAATTGAAAATCGTTTATTCATTTAATTATTATCATGAATATATATTTTTAAAATTTATAGGAAGTATTGTGTGTTAGCGAGATATCCCTATTCTATTAGGATATTATTTTATTTATTTCCTTTTGTATAGATATTATGTAATTAGGATACCACTTCTTTTCCTAGTTTAACCCTACTAGGGTTTACAACCTTGTATTATAAATACCTCCTTTCGGAGAATGAAATATATCTGAAAATATTATACCCATATTGTTTGACTTTGTGTTTGTCTATTATTTTTTTATCGCACTTAGATGCCTGAATGTTTTCAAATTTGGTAACTTTTTGTAAGGGTGATTTTTAATTCATGACCTAAACAATGAACGATTCGGATCATTTTAATGATATTGTTAAGTTGACCCAAACGATTGGTTACCATTGTATTAACTGTTTTTTTTTAAATATCCAGCAAATACATATTATGTGGTGTTTATATCGGAACGGTGGTGACACCCTAGCTAGGTAAAGATATTCAATTCGTTATAGTGTGGCTATTCCCGAAAGCGATATCTTGCAACTAAAGAATGAATTCTTATTCTATGTCATCTTTTATAATTTAAATCAAAATTAGAAAGTAACAGGTTTTATCGTATGAGAATTAAATGTGGGACTCATATTTCTTCTTTGAAGTCGATATAATTCATAACAGTTGGAAAAACATTGTGGAGTTTTCAGGCCAACTAAATGGTCCAAGTCTCTCGTGGTTTCAACAATAAGTAGACAAGTACCCTCTCATGCAGTATGACAGTTGTGTTAGAAGTTTCGAGCATAATACATGGACTCTTCTGCACCTTTTGGACTAATTTATTGGCATATTGACGGTAGTGAACCAAGAATTATTTATTTGGATATCTAAACTACACAACCATTCAAATACTAAGGGGTTAAATATCTATTTGGGTTTACTTCACAATGTCATCACATGATTCAAATCGTTCAATTTTCTACACAACATTGAGGTCATCATCGTTTTTGTAAGAAGTATTGAGTTCATCTATTTATTTGAGTGGAGTGGGCATAAAGTAATGGCTAATTTTGTAATAACTTGATAATAATAGGTTAGAGCTTTTGGATAAAAACTTAAAAATAATAATTAAGTAGAGGGGTTAACAAGAAATATTGACACACTCTCATTTAAATATTACACTTACATGTTGAAGAAAAATTAATATTACAAGGAGTTTATAGTTCTAGTGACTAAGATAATTTATTTTTACTCCGGGAGATCAATATTCGACTCTTCTTCCTTCATAAGCGTTTGTATGAAAAAAAATATAAATACTAACAATTTTATTCACTTTGGTATATGGTCAACCATAATATATGGCTTCATATCCTCAAATTAATTATAGCATGTATCATGGGTCACCCCATTTTTCCTTTCTATAATTCAAAATACACCATTATATATGAATATATAGCAAAAGAGACACTATATCTTAGTCTCAATTATAACATGTACTGCACGTTTGATGAATTATTGCTATCTAATTAATACTTTACATTGAAATTTATTGAACTCAAACCAGTTTCTTAATTAACTAGTACTATCTGCTTAACACGCGACAATACAATAACAATCTTATTAATTATAAGAACAGTCGAAGACTCATCTCATAAGTGAGCGGTATAATCCATGCAGACATAGCTGCTTCTTATGCGTCGAGGTCTGTTCATTATATTCTCCTTCAACTCGAAATGCTGGCAAAAGGATTAGGAGGCATGGCGAGATTCTCACCTTCTCTTTCCAACATTTGAACTACAACTTTCATTGAAGGACGATCTATTGGATGCCATTGGATGCACCATAGACCCACAATTGCAAGTTTCCTAGCAATTGTTACATCTCCTTCGTCGTCACCGATATGGATTCGTAGGTCGTTGCCTTGCTCTAAAAGGTTATAGATCCATTCTGGGAAGTAGACTTGGCTAGTGGAGTCCTCCATGACTTTAAAGTTTTTTCTGCCTCCAACCATTTCAAGCAACAATATTCCAAAACTATAAACATCCAACTTATAGGAGACATTGCCGAAGTTCCTTGAGAAGATTTCGGGTGCAATGTAGCCCATGGTCCCCCTGGCTGTAGTCATCGATATTGCACTTTGATCCTTAGCACAAAACTTCGCTAAACCGAAATCAGAAACTTTTGGAGTGAAATCTTGGTCTAGCAATACATTATGTGGTTTGATATCGAAGTGCAGGATTCGTTGGTCGCATCCTTGGTGAAGATATTCAATTCCTTTAGCTATTCCTAGAGCGATATCTTGCAACTTATCCCAACCAATGAATGAATTCTTATTATCTGCTGATGATAAGAAATTTTGCAAAGAACCATTTGGTAAGTATTCGTAAACAAGAGCACGAATGAATCCGTCAGCACAAACTCCAACCAAGCGAACCACATTGACATGATGGATTTGGCACATTGTTCCCACTTCGTTTATGAAATCTTCCCCATTTTCATTTGAATTGTTGAGGATTTTCACAGCAACAAGTAACTCAGAGGAAAGCTTTCCTTTGAACACTGTTCCGTAGGCACCTTGACCCAACTTTTCCTTGAATTGACTTGTTATCCTCTTAATATCAGCATAGGAATATCTACTTGGCTTCATCGCTCTGTATTCATCCAAAAATCTTTCAATTCTAAGCCCATTTTATTTTTCCTTTTTGTTTGAGTTGTAGACATAGTAGATTGTCGTCCCCGTCGCTATTAGAACTAAACAGAGTGCCGAAATACCTGCAAATATTTTCTTTTTGTGTCAAACGTTTTTTAAAGCATTTTTAGCCATTTTAAACTCTCTTCCAAACATACCCTTATTAACTTCCTCCCCATTATATTCATAAAAGAAATAAAAAGGAAGAAAAAACTATGAAATGAAATGAAATGAAGGTCTGCGGATATAGCTCACCTAATATCTTCAGATTTGTCCTTCTAAGATTACGACCTGTAAAAGTTGTTCATGAAATAAGGGCCGGTTTTCAAATCAATGAAATCCAAAATTATAGTTTGCATAGAATCTTCAATTAATCTTGAAATTATAGTTGGAAAGTAAACTTGGAGTGTAAAATACCTCCGCAATGTTCACATGATGGAACGGACCAACGCAATGTTCCCCAACTCTCATATGATGTGTAGTCATGCACCTTGATACATGACACTAGGGGCATTTCATCAATGGAATAATAATCAATGACAGCGTAAATATGGTTACCAGAATTGTTGCCATGGCATGGGCTCAATCTCGCCAGACAAGTATCACTGGAACAATATTTATCTCTTACTGTTGACGGTGGACAACTGAATAAGGTTGCGTTGCCTACGAATTCAAAGGGATAAGAACCATTACTGTAAAACAACTCCCTTGGCAAGCAACCATCATAAGGAATTCCTCTAATTCCATGAGATCTGTAGTTAATCTCATAAACACGGAGCTTAGCTGACGACGATGGTAACTCAAGTATAGTCTGGTTGTCGTCAGTGCATGAAACATCAAATCCCCGGAAGCCACAATGGATTGGCTGCCTACCTTTAAGTCGAAATGGGTATCGGATGGCTGGGTCGTAGGGGCGACATCTTGTTTCTCTGCAATCTTCATGGCCTACTCCTCCATTGACTGCATCTACTACTATTACGACTATCATGAGCAACCACCGTGAGAAATTCATGATGGCAAGAAATTATTTGCAGAGTACAAGTATCCTTGAAGATGATATGATATGATATGATATGGACTTGGGTTTCTTTTTTTGTGTGTGGATTACTTCAGATGACATGGGCCCCAGTCCTTCTGGATATTTTAGTCAATGGCCGACGGGTACGGTGATCTCTTAATTCTTATCTGATTATGCAAAAAAAAAAAAAAAAAAAAAGACTTTATATTATATCTTTAAAGAGTTAAACTGCACTAAATTGGAAATTTCCCTTGTGCTCTGACAGCATGTCTGGAGGAAGTCTCCTATTTGCTGCTTACACAGTGCTCCTTCTTCTTCTTCTTCTTGTTCCTTCCTCTTGTTCCCAAACAGCTTCTGTTGTGAATTTCTGATAAACTCACTGCCCTTAAAGATCTTGTTGTTGATGGACTTTAACAAAGAACTCAATGATGGATGAGTCTTACACACACACACAAATTAACCAAGCACAAATGACACAAGTGTTTATAGAGGTTCAGCAAATTGCCTACATCCTCTTTGGTGATCACCTTGAGAAATTTCACTAATGAAGATAGGTTACAACTTTGGTTTACAAAAGGAAACCCCCTTAGAACACTACCCTCACAATCTATTTCTCTCTCACCCTTGCTCAATACCTTGATACACTTAGAGAACTCTCTTGCTCTCCCCTTGGCTATCTTGACAAAACTGAAAACTCTATCTCTGACAACTCAGAATTCCAGCTTATTCCACTTACAATTATTCAACTTGTTTTCTCCTCTTATGTTATCTTACTTCACCCCATTTCCTACACAAGCCAATGGACATAAGATAAGGCACCATCTTTGTCCTCCACGTTCCTCCTTTAGTCAATAACTTAGACTAAATGTCAGATCAAGTAGGTAAATAACATTCCACTCAGCCACCTCCCACTTACACCAGAAAATGGGAGAGTGATATCTTTGAAATAAGATAACTAATTTGCCATGAGTGCTCTCCCAACTATTCAGCAGGTAGTCAACGTTCTTACACCTCAGAAGTGACCCACAAGCCTCTGAAATCATGTGGAAAGCGATAGCCATCGAAAACACAGTTGAAAACACGTAAAAAAACGTCACAGCACGCTGGACGACGGTCGCCAGGAGCTGGCGACGGTCGCTTTTGAAGCAGAATGCTCCAATTCGTTTCTGTGACAAACGACGCGGTCGCAAATGGCGTGCGACGGTCGCTGCTATCGACGACGGTCGCAAGGAGATAGCGACCGGTCGCTCGTCGACTTCCTACAGACTTCGTTTCTGTGTAAAAACGACCGGTCGCAAATGTCCAGCGACCGGTCGCTTTTAGGCAGATTCAAAATCTTCATTTTTCAGCGCCAAAACATCCTTGTATCTTTAGGTGAGCCATTTTTTTCAACAGCTTCCAATAATATTACAGCTAATAAAGCTCATGATAACTCTGATTGTACCCGTTCTTGTGGAAATATTAACATAAGCTCTCCATTCCGATTGCAAGGAGACTCTAAACATTGCGGCGTTAGCGACAATTACAATAGCTTCGAGCTATCTTGTGAGGCCAAGGGAAATGGTACTACTCATCATGCAGTGCTATACTTGTTATCAAGAAAGTATTATGTACAAGCAATCAATTACAATAACGCCACAATCCGACTTGTGGATGCTGGTGTTCACAAGATCAAGGACAACTACTTCTCCCACCCACTCTACTCCTTGACCCCCTTCAACCTTTCTTCTCATTACTCTAAATATACAGGTCCTTATGATTACATCGGTTATTATGATTACCCAAAAGCATTATCAATGTCTATAATCTTCCTGAGCTGTGAAAATCCAATGAATCCTTCCGATCTCATTGTTGAAACAGCTCCATGCATCAGTGGGGTCAACAACTATTCTTCTTTCTCCAATTTAACAACATATTCTTATTTCATAAAATTTCGGGCTGGGTATGGCTATATGAATTCCCCTTACTCAGACAATATTAATTTGGGGGATTCCTGCAAAATAACACTAATGGTTATGGTGTCCCCTTCAACTGAGGAGCACATGACGTCTTGCAAAGGAATATATAATGAAATAGCGCATGGCTTTCAACTCTCATGGCTTCGGTATGCATGTCCAGAAAGTTACGCGTCTTATTGCAAGCTGAACAGCAACGGCACTGGAATTCAATGCTCAGAACAAGGTTAGACAATTGCCAAACCTTTAAATTATAAATTATATATTAAAGAATGCTTATTTACTTCTCTGAAACTATGGTGAAATATCAGTTTTACCCCTCGAAATCAAAGTGGTTTGACCCACTTCGATGACTATGATAGCATGTTGAACTGTAATTTCCAACAGTTACAGTTTTCTTTTCAATAATTTGTGTATAATTTATGTTGGTCTAACCAGTTACTGTCTTCTTTCGCAATGTAGAAATAATCCCTTGGTACGACAAGGTCATGATGTACATAATCAATAGAATAGGCGAGTGGATCCCTCAACTCTGTAAATAGACGTTTACTTTTCTTTGGCCTTTTCGCTTGACTAACCACCTTACTCATTCCATTGATCGATTCATTTCTTTACTTCTGTTGCAGGAGGCGGTCTTAAACCCATATATAGGCTCTTCCAATTTGAAAGGCTTTTCCCTATGTATGTTGAAGGACGAGGTAATGAGAGATTATACCTTGGCCAGCTTCTGGGATGTGCAGTCGCTTCCCTATGTAAGAGAATACTCGTGTGGATCACTGGAACATTAATATTCTTATTTTGATTGAGATGGATATTATTATACTTCGTGTTCATTAATTCCATTTTTGTGAACCATGCAGCAATATACCTGGCAGCCAAATTTTCATTGGGTTTTTGTTGTTTAATTGCACTGCTATTATATAAATGGCGAAGAAGGCACTTGTCAATGTATGAGAATATAGAAGACTTTCTACGGAGTAATAATAATTTCATGCCAATAAGGTACTCTTACTCGGACATCAAAAAGATGGCCAGAGGTTTCAAGGACAAATTGGGGGAAGGAGGCTATGGCTCTGTATACAAGGCAAAGCTCCGCAGCGGTCGCCTTGTAGCCATCAAGATGTTGGGTAAGTCCAAAACTAATAATGGGCAAGACTTTATCAATGAAGTTGGTACCATTGGAAGGATTCGCCATGTTAATGTGGTGCGACTTATTGGCTTCTGTGTTGAAGGTTCAAAACGTGCTCTTGTATATGATTTCATGCCTAATGGGTCTCTTGAGAAATACATCTTTTCTCAACAAGGAGATGTGTCTTTAAGTTGCCAAAAAATATTTGAAATCGCACTTGGAGTGGCTCGTGGTATTGATTACCTCCATCAAGGCTGTGACATGCAAATTTTGCACTTTGACATCAAGCCTCACAACATTCTTCTAGACGATAATTTTACTCCCAAGGTCTCTGATTTTGGGTTAGCAAAGCTATACCCATTGGATAATAGCATTGTATCTTTGACTGCAGCAAGAGGAACCATGGGATACATTGCTCCAGAGCTATTCTATAAAAACATTGGAGGTATTTCGTACAAAGCCGATGTGTATAGTTTTGGAATGTTATTGATGGAAATGGCTGGTAGAAGGAAGAACCTGAATGCGGGTATAGAACAATCAAGCCAATTTAGCCAAATTTACTTTCCGACATGGGTTTCTAATTAGTTGAAGGCAGGAAATGACATAGAAATAGGAGATGATGCAACAGATGAGGAAAAGAAGATCGTAAAGAAGATGATGATGGTGGGATTGTGGTGCATACAAATGAAGCCTATCGAACGCCCTTCAATGAATAAAGTAGTGGAGATGCTTGAAGGAGAAATTGAAAGCCTCCAAATGCCTCCAAGGCCTTTCTTATACCCACAACAAATTCCTGGAGATGAAGTTGGTGTGGACAATCTAAGTCCCTGTGCATCAAGTGCTTTAGAATCTGAAGAGAGTACTTTGATTGCGGATGCAAATTAAGTGAATTAATATTAGTCACGATGTGGATCTATGTGAGGGAAAGTTAGCAGCTCTACTATGTATTTGATCATAGCACAAATATGTTTACATGTTGTAATTGATTTTGTAACATCCCGGTCCTAAAAAGAAGTAAAATAATTAAATTAAGAGGAAATAAATTGGAGTAAACAATAAAATAAAATGATTTGAATTAATTAAGGTTTTTGAAAATTTAAAATATTATTTAATAAAGAAAGGGGCAAAAAGGTCATTTTAAGTTCGGGAAGGAATTTGGGACTTCCGGTTGTACTGTTGCGGAGAGCACGTCGAGATGAGTCCGTAGACATGGAGTGGGCTCGATTTCGGAGTTGTAACGAAGGAGTTACGATCTAAAAACTCTCAGTGGTACAACCGTAATTAATTCGAAGTTCAATTTTAATAAAAACTCAGAATTCTCTCTCTCTCTCTCTCTCTCTCTCCCTCCCATGCGATTCCCCCTCCCCTTCAGAATTTTCCAGCCGCCACTCACCCTCGCAGCCACCACCTCCGGCAGCCACCGGCCACGGGACCGCACCGGATCACACCCCCGCCACTCCCTCTTCCTTTCCCGGCCAACCCTCGCCCTTGGAGACGCTGGAATCTCAAGGAAAACAGCCAAACGGGCTGGTTTTTGACAGAACTTCCAGCTGCTCGTTCTCCTTCATTTCTCAACCAAATTGGACGAGTGAGGTATGAAAATTCATCTATTTTTCGTACTCTAGCTGCATGTTGGTTAGGTTTCCAGAAATTTTGAGAGATTATAACTCGATTTTCGAATTGAAAAAAACTGGTAGTTTCGGCCTCCATTTCCGGCCACTTCCGGCCACTTTTTGGCCATAGCTCAAGAACAAAAGTGACTCCAAATTAGGTGTATTACCTAGGGTAGGAGTTTGGAGTCAAGATGTTAAGTTTTTCCGGCGAGTGGTTATCGCTTTGGACACCCACGCGTGTGGCGGCGCGTGGGCACTGTAGCAGAGAGATCTTTATTATCCTAAAATGATCTCCTGGTTGTCACGAGTGCGTAGGAATTTACGGAACTCAATTCGGATAACGTTTGAACTCCGAACGGATTTTACATATTGTGTGAATTCCGGGTTCGATATGTTAGAACCGTTGGATCGCTTCCAATTTAATATATGTTAATATAGGCATTCCTAGGATTGTGTAGGATTTTACGGATCGTGAATCGGAGCCCCGGATGTTTCCGATTCAATAAGTTAAAGTTTGTATTTTTACGATAACCGTCTAATTCGTATAAATCGTGAGTGATCCGATCGTCCAATTCGGACCAAACCTGAAGGATAGATTTATTAAACCTTGTGGAACCCTTAGGGGCGTTCGAATCGTAAAACGGAGGTCGTGGGCCCGCGTGCCCGGTTGACCAAATTTGGAAAGTTTGACCCTCGGTTGCCACCGTGAGTCTTACGAGGTAGTTTCACACCTCGAAAAGTATTAGGATGACCTTGTAAACGAGTCTTAATTGTTATTTGAGTTATTTGGATTATATTGGGAGTATGAGTTTGTTTATAATATCTTATGGGATTCTTGGATATTATTTGATAATTGAAATTATGAAATGAATAGTTATGGGATACTCAATTTGTAGAGTTGTGAAAGTGAGTCTTGGGACTCGGTTATGATTATTAGGAAGAGAATGGGTATTGCTTTCAAATAAATGGCATGGTTTTGAGATGGAAATGTTATGCATATGAATTAAATGGTTTATTGTAATGCACTTTATATTTAACAGTTCGAGATTATTATTTTGTAAAGTAGTTGTGATATATTTGTGGATTTGATATGTTCGAGTGTCTTGGAGTTTATATATATAATATTTGAGAAAACACTATCTTAAGTACTTCCCCGGTTATGGGTTTTATGTTTGAGAGTTATTTATCTACTATGAATATGTATTTTGTTTTGGGGAAAATTGAACTAAGGATGAGAATATTATTTATATAATATTTATATAAGGATTACGAACTCCACCATCATACGTACCTCCCCCTTGGATGATGATATTTGGAAACAGTGGATATGAACACTGGGATACATGGAAATGGATATGTTTTGGATATACTATTCACACACCTGCCGGGTTTCGGGCGTGTGAGCTTATTTGGTCATGGATCCCGGAATTGTGGGATGTTGGAAAAATTGTGGATATGGTATGGATATGACGGAACACGGGCATACCTTAACGGGTGTCGCTGTAGACCCTTAATTGGGTAGTCTGCGCGCGAGGGCTGTTTTCAGACGTACGGGTCTTGATTCTTCGTCCGTACGGGCTGGTTGAGTTCAGTCCCCCAGTTGGACGGCTCGTCCCTAGCCACATAGTCCGTTTGAGGGCTGATAATTGTGAGCTAGTTAACAATCCCCTGTTGGATTGTTTCCCCCAGTACATGATGTGCAACATCGCATGTACCTCCCCTTGGATCCTGATACATGGAAATTATGGATATGGTCTGGATATGACGGAACCCGGGGCATACCTTAACGGGGTGTCCCTGGAGACCCTTAATTGGGTAGTCTGCGCGCGTTGACTGTTTCAGGCGTACGGGTCTTGATTCTTGGTCCGTACGTGCTGACTGAGAGTTAGTCCCCCAGTTGGACAGCTCGTCCCTAGCCACATAGTCCGTTTGAGGGCTGATAATTGTGAGCTAGTCAACAATCCCCTGTTGGATTGTTTCCCCTGGTACATGATGATGGTGAGAGGTGGGCGTTATTATATTACATATATGTATATTTGGTTTTGATTCTGGATTTGAGATTCGTAGGCTTGTATTTGGTGAGTACTCTGTTTATATATGAATGTTTGAGCCCTGGATTGGGAAGTGTTGTACGGCAACATACGCCTTGAATAGGGTATGGTTGCAGGATTGAATGGATATAAATGAAAGAAATTGATGATGTGTTTAATATACATACGCCTTGGATAGGGTATGGTTACGGGATTGAACCTTTATAAAGAAGAATTCGAGAATTCGAGAATGTGTTCATTGTGTTTTTGTCGGATTTGGATTTGTGTCAGATCTGAAATGTATAGATGGTTCTGTTGTAAATAATTGTTTATTATCGGAGTTGTGACCGTTGAAATGAGAACTACGTGTGGCTTGATCCCTTGTCCAAGGGTACGTAGGCAGCCTCGGGTCTCACCAGGTGCAGCTGCGAAGTATTAATGTGTTTAAAAGGTTTGTTTGAATTCTGCGTATGTGATTGGATTCCTGATGTGGTTCGATGTGATTGTTGGATTTGAATCCAGTTTAATGATTTCTGTGGTGTTTGTAAAGTTGTTTGAAGACTTTAAGTACATGGTTTATGTAGTAATTGACTCGAGAATATTGTTGGTTCTATTTCGAATTATCTGAAGGCCGGAGGCCGATTATATGAATTGCATGAAATTATATTGTGTGTGCTGCCTGTTGGGATATTAAAATGTGAATTTTGTGCAGGTTAAAATTTGGGAAATGTTCAATTTACAGGGGAGACTCTGCCGAAATTTCGGTAGGAAGTCTCGTGCCCTTAATCCTTTTTGGGAAAAGAGGTTATAGTTTCAGTGAGTGGGCCCGACATCGAGTGATGTCGGGAATTCACAGGATTCGTCTCGAGTTCCAAGGAATTTGGGGCGGGTCCTGCGAGATTTAAGCAAATAATCAGCCTCTGCCTTTGGTTATTGTTTGAGAAACTGCCTCCCAGAAATGCAATGACTTGAACTTTGATGACAATTAGGTTAACAAAAATGAATTGCCCAAGAGAAACAATTCATTTGTATATGGATATGTTATCGAGTGGGCTTATTATGCTTCAATCAAGGGTTCAAAATTAAACAAGGCCCTACACGTCAAATAATCTCCATATCTGAATTAGAATCCAGTTCCACTGACAATGACTAAACCATATGTAAGAGTTTTACAGACTAGAGCAAAGCTCCAGACTTGAATTTGGACCAAAGTGAAACTCAAACTCAAAACTCAAAACCTTAGTCCAAGTCCCTAACCTCCTTAATTTCTAGGACTGAAATCGATGCAACTCTAATGTGGAAATACCATACCCCTTTTGTGAACTAGAGCTTAATGGAGTCAGCAATTTGTGCTAAAAGATTGAAAAGTGCAAGCTACATGACTAAATCACAGACAGGAACAAAGAAAAAGCTTAAAAAACATTAGCATAAGCTGCACAATCCACGTGGGCCGACCGTGGAGACCTTCCAAAGAAAAGTGCCAGTTTCACAAAATTCTAAATTCTTAACATAGGAATATGGCAGACAAACTTGATTAACAAATTAATTAAAAGAAAAAACCGCAACTAAACCAATCTGATAAGTGGTAGAGTGCTATAATCTTCTCTTTGACATAGATAGATAGCACACATCACAGAAGTAGAAGACATTGCTGTTAAAACTTAAAAAAAAAGCTCTGTTATTATATCATTGATCCCATCCTGAATCCTTAAAAAAGCTCTTGATTTTTGAACATATATCCCATCCATTTCCAAATCCACTAGGATCGGCAAAGCCTATAGATGTTGTAAACAACCACTCGTAAGGTGGATTCAACGAGTTTAATAACCAAAGCCAAAACAAGCATGAGACAGATGTTCTAAGCAACTACTCTGTTTCTTTCTAGTTTCTACTAAATAATGTTGCCTCCATCCATTTTCAAATCCTCAAAAAAGCTCTGTTATTAGATCATTGATCCCATCTTCAATCCTCATAAAAGCTCTTGATTTTTGAACATATATCCCATCCATTTTCAAATCCACTAGGATCGGCAAAGTCTATAGATGTTCTAAACAACCACTCGTAAGGTGGATTCAACGAATTTAATAACCAAAGCAAAAACAAGCATGAGACAGATGTTCTAAGCAACTACTCTGTTTCTTTCCAGTTTCTACTAAATAATATCTTATCCTCTAGGATAAGCAAGCCTCCATCAAAAAACACCAAGAGCCATTAAAGGCAAATGAGCTCTACTTGACCTTTATCAAAAACACAACAATAATCAACTGAGTAGAACAAGCAAACAAGCTCAGCTAAGATGTAGTATTTTGGGACGAGAAACGAAAAAAAAAACTCAATTGCAACCATCACTAACCAGAAACAACAAAAGAATTGTGGTTAAAAATATATACAACTTAACCTAAATCCATAAACTCATCTTACTACTAATTATACAACAACACATTCCTCGTTCCTAACTTGTCACAATTTCAAAGACTTCAATTGAAAAGTGAGAGATTTAAAAAATTACCATTTGCACCACACGCATTGCCCCCATCTCAAACAACAACTTGGCAATCTCTTGACCCACCGCCCAAAGTACCCAACCCGCCTTTCGACGAAACAGAAACCTCCACGCCACGGCACAAAACCCTCAAGAGCCTCCGCCTCAGCCTCCACCCTCCGAAATTCAAACCTGCCCTGCGTCGATGCCGTGCGCCACCGAAGCGCCAACGAACGAATTCGCCGCCGAGAAAGTTGTGATGACAGACGTCCGATCCTTAGTCCCCTGATCGAACGACGGAATTAGACGACTTGTGCGTTCCTAATAACAAGACCTGATGCCGAATCACCATTTAATAAAACATAACCGTCAAAATTGATTTAATGTTATATTGCTAATATTCCTTTTGTATCTATAGCAACCTTCTCTCTAACCGTCTCTTTTGGACATTTTCCCTTCTTTTTATAGCCTCTTTGCACGCGCTTGCGAGAGGCTTTTTTTAAAAATTTAAAATTTTTATTTTAGAATTAAAAAAGATAATGGGTAGTTGTGTTCCATAAAAATAGGATTTATTATCTAATTTTTCTTTTAATTTTATTTTTTTTAAATATGAAAAAGTGTGAATTTACCATATTATCTTCATTTAATTAATAATTTCAATTCTTAATGTTTGCATTAACAAAGGGCATTTTTTGGTATTTTGAATATTTCACCATTCTCTACCTTTTGCTTTATATATATAGATAACAAGAGCCATTTTGCTTACATTTAAAACAATGTCATTAATGCATCACACAAATTAGTTTTTATTTTCCAAGTTTACCCTTATTAAATATTTTTTGTTTTTTTAATAACAAGCTTGTTTTTGTGTAACTTTCTTACTACCTTATTAAAACATTTAAAAATAAATAAATACTGAAGTTTTTTAAAATCTTTCTTTTTTTCAAAGAGGACATATGCTTTGTTAAACCAAAAAGAAAGATGATATATGTCATGAAACAAACTTTATTATTTTAAAGAAAAATGGCGTTTTTTCTTCTTTTTTTTCTTATTTAATTTTTAACAACGTGCTAAGGAAGTTGTAATAAAATTTGGATAAATTGAAAGAATATAAAATCCAATATATTTAATAAGAGTAAATTTGGAAAACAAAAACTAACTTGTGTGATGCATTAATGACATTATTTTAAGTGTAAGGAAAGTGACACTTGTCATGAAAAGAAGGGAGAAAGTTAGAGAAAAGGTTGCTAGCATTCCTCATATCTATATAGTAAAACATTCAAAATACCATAAAATGTCATTGGTTAATGCAAACATTAAGAATTGAAATTATTAATTAAATAAGAATAATATGGTAAATTTTACTTTTTCATATTAAAAAAATAAAATTAAAAGAAAAATAAGATAATGGATTCTATTTGTATGGAACACAACTACCCATTATCTTTTTAATTCTAAAATAAATTTAATTTTTTTAAAAAAAAAGCCTCTCGGAGGCGTAGAAACTTGTGCGGAGAGGCTAGTTCTCTTATAAACCTGAAAAATATAATTTTGTAATAATTTAAAATATACGTATTGAGTTATCAATCCATGGTGGATCCGCCATGGTCTTTATCTGTAAGGTCTCCACGCCGTGTAACCCACCCTTGCTGAAAAACCGTCCACATGGCGTCCTTTGGGGGTGTATTGTTTTCATGGTAAGATGATGATGACCGTGCTATAAGGGTAATGTTGGAATAGAATTTGTAAAATAATATAAATAAGGACCGGCTTACTATATGATAGTACTTTTTAGCATTTGAAGCTGTTAGGGAGTTTTTTATTTATATTTTTTCAAAAAGAAGCCAATGGTTAGACTATTGTTTGAGTTTAAAAAAAGATATTTTAAAATTTTATTATTAGAAAGAAAAAAAGGGGTTAAATTTTAAGATATATATTAATATTTTTATGTAATATTTAGGGTCTTAAAACAAATATAATAGTCATCGAATGTTTGCATTTTCCATTCATATATCATTGAAATTTACATTGCATATCTACTGAATACAACTCCGTGGTGTTGTGAATTTCTGATAAACTCACTGCCCTTAAAGATCTTGTTGTTGATGGACTTTAGACAAAGAACTCAATGATGGATGAGTCTTACACACACACACAAATTAACCAAGCACAAATGACACAAGTGTTTATAGAGGTTCAGCAAATTGCCTACATCCTCTTTGGTGATCACCTTGAGAAATTTCACTAATGAAGATAGATTACAACTTTGGTTTACAAAAGGAAACCCCCTTAGAACACTACCCTCACAATCTGTTTCTCTCTCACCCTTGCTCAATACCTTGATACACTTAGAGAACTCTCTTTCTCTCCCCTTGGCTATCTTGACAAAACTGAAAACTCTATCTCTCGACAACTCAGAATTCCAGCTTATTCCACTTACAATTATTCAACTTGTTTTCTCCTCTTATGTTATCTTACTTCACCCCATTTCCTACACAAGCCAATGGACATAAGATAAGGCACCATCTTTGTCCTCCACGTTCCTCCTTTAGTCAATAACTTAGACTAAATGTCAGATCAAGTAGGTAAATAACATTCCACTCAGCTCACCTCCCACTTACACCAGAAAATGGAGAGTGATATCTTTGAAATAAGATAACTAATTTGCCATGAGTGCTCTCCCAACTATCCAGCAGGTAGTCAACGTTCTTACACCTCAGAAGTGACCCACAAGCCTCTGAAATCATGTGGAAAGCGATAGCCATCGAAAACACAGTTGAAAACACGTAAGAAAAAAAACGTCACAGGCACGACCGTCGCCAGGAAGCTGGCGACCGGTCGCTTTGAACAGAATGCTCCAATTCGTTTTCTGTGACAAAACGACCGGTCGCAATGGCGTGCGACCGGTCGCTTGCTATCGACGACCGGTCGCAAGGAGATAGTGACCGGTCGCTCGTCGACTTCCCTACAGACTTCGTTTCTGTGTAAAACGACCGGTCGCAAATGTCCAGCGACCGGTCGCTTTTAGGCAGATTCAAAATCTTCATTTTTCAGCGCCAAAACATCCTTGTATCTTTAGGTGAGCCATTTTTCCAACACGTGGAGCACCACAAATCAACATAGATAGCACTACAAAAACCTATAGAAAGATATAATAGCCCTATATGAAACTCTGTGTCACCCGACGTTATAAAAACCCCAACTCTACCATAGCGTTTTTGATGTGCTATCGTAGACCCCTTTTCCATAGCGTTTTTCCAATGCTGTGTTTGCATTTTCAATAGCATTCCATTAATGTTATCAGTTATTGTATAGCCGGATGGGGAAGAAAACTCTTATAGCTATAAGGAAAGATCATACAAATCATATCTCCAAGGATATAAAATGAACGCCCAAATATACCCTGACATAATTCCGGGGCAGGATCTTTGGAAAGCACCAATACAATTGGGCATGGGTTGCGACTAAACCCTAAACCCTAAACACTGAGACAACATTCTCAAATGAAATGGAAAAACAAATTGAGTGGTGATCATGTCATTCGGAGCCATTAGATTAGAGTCTAGAGTGTGGTATATTAGGATTGGGAATCTTTATGAACCTTCAAAAGATGAAATGAAACTTAGGTAAAACAAGCAACCTGTAAATGAATTGCAGGTGCTGATGAAGCGGCACTGAAGAATAAAGGACTTTTATCTTCTTGTCACAAATTGTTACAGTTGTCTCTTATACAAGAACGGCCGGCAGCTTTTTATCTTATACGTTTAGCCCAACATTATTTGATTCTTGAGTAGAATGCCCTGCTTAATTACCAAAAATAGGGAATTGCAGAAATTGTGAAGCATAGGAAAAGCTAGCAGATCGAAAATTCTTCATCCTTCAGCCGTAAAATACAAAATAGATGGAATGTGTACAAAACAGTGCTTTTCTTGCTCTTTTGGCAGCCAAGCAAAGAGAGCTGTGTTAACTAGCTACCAGCGGGGCTTACCTTCAGTATCCCAACTACGTGGAACAAAGTGGGCACTCCCACTGGCTTGGGATGGGATGAACGGTTAGCAGCGAAAGGTGAATAATGCTTCGAGGAGTCCTGATGGCCTCTACCGCGACACTGACCATGTTGCCAAGCATGGTTTGTGTCAGGTGTGAAGCCATTTCTAGACGACCAGAAAACATTGTTTGCTGACTGAACTCTTCCATTAGGCCTCCAGCCCTGGCTTGATGACGACTTCGATATTTTCAAATCCCTAAGGGTTCGTATTTGATCTCCTGAACCAGAACCAGCAACTCTCCACTTTTCATGACAAACAACTCTTTCACAAGGTATTCTTCCTGGAGCATGAAATCGGTCTCCAAAATCAGGACTTGCAATTGCTTTCCCTCTACCACAACCACATCCAGTGCTAGAAAATTTGTGTATCATATTCGGAGAGTTAGAAGTGAATCTAGCATTGTTCCGGAAGCCTCGATTTCCCATATTATGTGGTTTTCTAAACCTTTCCTGAACAAGCTGACTGCTGCATTGCATTTAGTTCTTGAAGAATGAGTTTAAAGAGAAATTAGTAGATATAGATGTGAATAACAAATGGAAGATACAGCAAGAAGCCAAAGAACCTGGAGCTGGGTGTGCTTCCCTGATATTCGTGCCATAGTTTTGTCTCCATAAGATCGTCTTCAGTGATTGTCTGCAAATGTAGATGGAAAATGTTAATCTACCAAGATGAGCTTCACACAATGAAGCTTTGTTGAAACTTGCAAAGTTAGATTTCAATTTTGTTCAGTCTTTGCACAAAAAGGAGCCCTTTCATTGATATGGTTATTGAGTCTGATAAGTCCATGTTTCAAATAATGTGTACTGTTTTCTCCTAAAATATGGTTATAGTAACGCCGTGCCGCGCGGCTATATTATTTTGACCAAAAAGAGGAACCGCCTAGTCACATAAACTATAAAACTTGCGCTGCATCATAATTTGGAAAATCCTGCAGCAGCTGCAAATATGGTGGGGCTGCAGGTAATTTAGATACTTTTATCTTTGAAATTTTTGTTGGTTTGAGTTTTCTGTTTTCTACTTTGTATGAATGCATCCTCTAGTTTTACTTGAATCCCCCTGTTTTTCTTTAGTCTATATTGACCGTAGCTTATCTTTTAATCTCTTTGTAGTTGAATAAAGATGTATGGTTTGAAATTGTTAGTAGATAGGTAAGTCTTTTCTAGGTTTCCATCAACGAGAAGGTTTTGTCTATCTTGGAAAAGACCAATTTATCATCTCAGAACTTGCAAACCTTACATATTGAAAGAGACTCAACAAGTCTGAATTAGGTACGTGTCCTAATTTTTTTTTGAAATTTTAGGGAGATTTTCAGTAACCATTGGAACCTTTACCATTTTCCTATCAATAACATTCAAATCTTTTCCCAACAAATTTTGAGACAGTAGGTTTCTAAGCATTGTGTCCATATCACTCTTGCTCATTCATGTGGACAATCACATTAGCAAGTGGATTTTCTGTGTATGAGGTTAGATATGGTATCGGGCAACTTTCTTGTTAGAAATTAAGTTCAGAAGACTTTTGAAAATACTATCTACAGAAGCTTTTTAAATTTATTTTAATCTTACCGGAAACTCACTTTCTATGATATGCTTCTTTCGTAATAGTAGAAAAAGTATTGGATTATTTGTTATTTTCTTTCTTGAATGTTTTCATACTTATTTTTTGTTATTGGTGTCATTTTGATCTTGTAGATCATGGGAGACAATATTTGTCACACCTTGAGCATTGGAACAACTTAAACACCTTATGCTGGGCAATAGGGTCCATATCTGGTTCCATGATGGAAGAACAAGTATTGTTTGCTCTTTGTTCATCAGTTTATTTTTATGCTTAACTGAAGTCTTAATTATCTTGGATTTGATGTACAGCTCTGATTTAAGTTTTGAGTTTCGTGAAATTTTCAATTATTGTACAATTCTTTAATCTAAATTTCATTTGCTCTGCATCTGCACATGGGTGGTTTCAGTCATTATTTCTATATCAGTTTGTGTTTCATGAATATAACGATTGTATATAAAAAAAAATTTCTTTATTTTTTATTCTCTTATGAAAGAATCAGTATTAACTGATCATTCCATTAGCTGATCCTATATTTATTCTCTTGATGGTATGCAGGTCCTATATTTTCGTTTTCACCATTGGCCATCCATATACGGAATCTGTTAGCTGATCCAAGATGCACACTTGCAGTGCAGGTTAGTTATTTGATATGCATGTTTAGCTGAAATATGTGTATGGTAGACAATAGAGAAGAGTTTAGTGTAAATATTGTTGTAAATAATTATTCTTTGTTTGGTGCAGGTCTGATGGATAAGTTTCTTCTAGTATCAGCATGGTTGAAGTTTCCAGGTATTTTTTTATTCTTCTATTTTTTTTCTTGACTTTATCTTCAATATTAACTTTCAGTTGTTCTATCTCTCTCTCTGTCTCACCATGAATTTTTCTTTTTGTTTAATGGTCCTCTCTTTCTATTTGTTAAGATGATGATTCACTCTTTTTATTTGTTAAGATGATGATCCATTATTATTAGTTTGTCTTTCACGTTGCTGTTTTGTTTTTTCCTTTATTTTTTTGTTTTCTTTGTTGATAGTCTAAAAATCTTGTTTTTCATTTGAAATTATCTTTTTGTAAATAATTATTCTTTGTTTATGCAGGTCTGATGGATAAATTTCTAGTGTATCAAAGGACAAAGGACAGAAGACAATCTACTAGTGATGAATCTTATGGTCTTTGTTTTTGGGAATCAATTGACATTTAGGTTGAACTTAAATGTCTAGCATTTTGTTTTTGAGACATCTTGTGAATTTGTTGGAAGAATGTTAGATATATGGATTGCTTTCGAATACAATGAATTATGTGATGCTATAAACTTTATCTACAGCACTGTCTAAAAGAAATTAATTGTGTCGTTTCATTTCCAAAAAAAAAGAAAAAAAGAAATTAATTGTGATTTCATATTGAATACAATAAATAAAGAACATGGAGAGGTAAACCTAATTAGTTACCAATTTTTTGAAATACATTAGTGACCAAGCAAGTAGGTCACTAATCTGGGCACGTGACCTAGTTTCAGTGACCAAAAGGCATGTTTTGGTGACCAAATTGTAAGCCCTTTAGGGCTCGTTTGGTACACGGGATTGACTTGGACTGGCTTGGACTAAATTTAGTACCATGTTTGTTTTATCTAATCCTAGTCTTAGATGAGATTGCTAATACCGGGCCCATCAAAAACACCTCCTTAGGAGGGGACTACTAATCCCATGTGGAAGGGGAGGATTAGCTAGTCCTAATGCTCACCAATGTATAAAATGCATATATTATATTGTAAAATTAATAACATATATTATTATTATTAAACTTACTTACACATATACTCTAATGTACATATATACATGTATATGCACATAAATATATAATATATGTATATATATACATATATACATACACATATATACATATATAATATACATATACATATATACATGTATATTATTATTATAATATACCCATATACACATATACATATTAATATTATAATAATAGCATTAGTGTATATATGTAATATATATTATATATTATATATTATAATACATATATATACGTATATATACATATATGTGTATATATATTATACCCATATATGTATTATAGTATACATATACACACATATATACACATATACATTATATATGTATTATATATATTGTAATATACATATATACATGTATATATATATGTATATATATTATAAAATACATATATATAAATATATATAATATACATGTATACATGGGTATAATACATACATATATATATGTATTTTATAATATATATATACATGTATATATATATGTGTATAATGTATGTATATATATAATATACATATTTACATGGGTATAATACATACATATATATGTATTTTATAATATAATATATATGTATTTTATAAATATATACATGTATGTGTACATATATATACATACATATGTTTATATTATTTATAATATACATATATACATGTATATACACATACATGTCACATATATTATAAAATACATATGTACACATACATAATATATGTATTTATACATATATACATATACATAGATAGTTTTGAAAAAATAAAAAAAATCTAGTCCTAGTCCAAGCGTACACCAAACAGGATAAGTGTTATCCAACTTAGACAAAGCCAAGCCAAACCAAGACAGTCCCTAAGCATAGTCCATGCCAAGACGTCATGTGTACCAAACAAGCCCTAGTGACCAAAGTTGTGGTCCCTAATAGCGTTTTTATTAGTGACCAGACATGGATAGCCACTGATTCTTTGTGTTGCAGTGACCAATAGTTGACATTGGCCACTAAGTAGAATTTGTGACGAGCTTCTAGTGACCACCCAGTGACCACCAATATTTGGACACTGATTGCATTTAGTGACCAAAAGGGTAGTTCCTGTGACCAAGTGGGTGGCCACTAATACCTGTTTTTCTTGTAGTGATATATACGATTTAACCAATCTGATAACACATCAATCAATTATTGCTGATTAGAATTTAAATGTTCTTTTTCTTTTTCTTTTTCTTGTCTTTTTTTGTTTTTGTTTTTCTGTTCTCTGGCAGATTCCCATTACATCCAATCAATCAATCTTATAACTCTTTAAAAATAACATAAGGAGAGAAAAAAATTTCCAAAATCGCCAACGATATTTCCACCTGATAACCTCCCTCTCTCCCCTCTCAGCCAATAATTGCTGAAAATATCATGAGCATATATGATGTGACACTTACAATGCGTTTGGATGAGGAAATTTATAAGTACAAAGAATTTCATAAATGACGGAAATTAATGTTCTAGAATTTGTAAAGTTTCTTATTTGGGTGACGGATTTAAAAACACGGAAGAGATTAGTTTGGTTGCAGATTCGAATTAAGTGATTTAATATTAGTCACGATGTGAATGTATGTAAGGTAAATTTAACAACTCTACTTAAGGGCCAGTTAAACATGTTTTTCGTATTTGATCATACCACAAATATTTTTAATTTACATGTAATTGAGTTAAGCAAATAATTTGCCTCTGCCTTTGGTTATTGGTAGCTATGTTGATGTGCAAAGAACAGGATAGACATTGTTTGAGAAAATGCCTGCCAATTAGGAATGCAATGTAAGGTCTTTCTAGCAATAATGAGAATGAAAAATACGAACAATGGAAAATAAGGTGTTGAGATTTTGACACAAAAAAAAAGGTGTTGAGACCAAAGCAAAGGCATATAGAGTGAGAGGAAAGTTTGCATCAACGGCAACGGCGAAAGCCGGCAACTCAGCTTGTATTCTGCCCTTTATGGCATTTATACATGCTTCCCCTATCCTCTGTTTTCTTCTTAAACCTTGTTGAGTTTCAGTTTTGCGGACAGAGCTAGTATATTTGCCTGTCCCATCAATAATCGAAACCAACCTTCAGCACTATAGGAATATGGTAGAGTGGTATAATCTCTTCTGAATTTGGGCTAAAAGATTGAAGACATTGCTATTAAAACTAAAAGTTACACTCTCATTCCATACACATCTCAGTTATTAGATCATTGATCCTAAAAATATCTTTTGATTTTTGAACACATTTCCCATCCATTTTCAAATCCGTTAGCATCGCAAAGCCTAGGTGTTCTAACCAACTACTCGTAAAGTGGATTCATAGAATTTAATAACCAACTAACGCAATGTAGCCCAAACCAGCCAAACTAAATTCTACCAGATAAGTTCAAGCCTTAATGGCTCTGTCTGTGCAGGCCGAAGTACCAAAACTCATACCCAAGCCAAATTAGCCTAAAGAAATGCTTAAATCATAAAAGCTCAACACGGCCCAATGATAGAAGGCCATATGATCCACTTTACATCAATAATTGAACTCTCACTCTCCCTCTTCAATGTATTTATTTGTCTAGCATTTTTTTTCCTTGAAAGTTATAGTTTTCAATGCAATTGAATGGGGTATCTTTTACTCCAAGCTACATTAAAAGGCCAAAAGTTATTTTTAACCGAATTATTGGAGCATTAAAATTTCACATTTTCTCATAACACTTCTTTTCTTGAGGATTTTTTTTTTTAAGGACTTTTTTTTTTATTCACGGGGGTGATAGTACTAAACTCACACACACTACACGAATGTTAGGAGTCTTGTGCTATTGCGTAACCTAGGTGGCTCTTTGATATTAAAGTTTGTTAGCTCAAAAAGTTCAACCACCGTTGAAATCGCATCAGTCTTTTCTTACTTTTTTGTTTTTTGTTTTGTTTTAAATAATTTAAATAAAGATAAAAGGAAACATGTTTTATCATTAAATATATATGTGGGACTCAAATTGCTTCCATGAAGTCCTGTTGTTGAGCAACTGTTGAATTATCATTGCACTTTCTTTGTTTGTTTTTTCTTTGGGAATAGGATGAGAACAATCAGACATGATTTTCTTTCCGTGTGCTTGGTGTTGTGGTGAGGAAATATACCAACAAGTATATGGTCAAAGTCTTCCTCTACGTTGCCTGCTTAGACTTGGATTCTTGCTTCACTAGACTTAAAAGTTTTCCTTTTTGGAAATTTCATTAGTCTTCACCTGAAAGGAAATTTCCTTTGAGTTTACTGGAGAGAATGGTCTATTCGCTTTGAAAACAATATATAGACTAATTTATTATCAAGTTGATGGGAGTGGACCAGAATCATTAAATTGGAGACATAAATTCAATGGCTCTATGCTTAACCCGGTTTGTAGGCTAATAAGAAAAAAATTAGCCACATCAAAAATCATTTCTTCATTTAATTATTATCTTGAATTTTTTTATTGTTTATAGAAGTATTGTGTTTGTCTAATTTCTTCTTACCACAATTATCACTGATGAATGTTTTCAAACTTGGCTAACTATTTGTAAGGATGATATTTGATTCACGACTTAAAACATAACGATTTAGATCATTTTAATGATATTGTTAAGTGGACCCCAATACTTTGTTAGCATTGTATTAACTTTATTTTTTTATATCTAGTGTCATATTAACTTAATAATGGGTTGTGCTGTAGTGTTTCTGATCTAAACAAACTTTCAAACAACTTCTTAAATACTAACATAATATCACGTAAGTTAGGCTTAGCACACTGAAGCATTACATATTTACCCTTACCACATATTGCTCATATTACATATAAAGATAATAAATATTGTATTCACTTTCATATCCTCAGCCACAATATTAATTAACCAAAACTTGGCCAAACCAAAATCAGAAACTTTTGAAGTGAAATCTTGTTCTAGCAATACATTCGCGATATCTTGCAACTAAAGAATGAATTCTTATTATATATTGATGATAAGAAACTTTGCAATGGACCAATTGGAACACTAAAATTTCACTTATTCTCATAACACTTCTTTATGATCTAATAAGGGAAAAACGAGCCTTCTTCTTCTTCTTCTTCTTTTTTTTTTTTGCTAAAAACCTTCTCTCTTCTAAAATACTTTTTATCAATATTTAGTACATAGATACTATGACTATAACTTTCAATTTAACATTTTGAGGATGCCCAACCACCATTGAGAGCAAGTCCACCCATGAAGGCTAAGGCAAGGCAAAGGCTTGCCTTTTTTGGTTACACCCCAAAAGGCTAGGGCAAGGGCAAATACTATTCACATGAGATATGAGGAGATGAATTTGTATAGAGTTTTTGGTGTGGGAACTAAAGAATATGCCTATGTATTTATTTAAAAAAATTCTGAATTTTTTGGTTTTTTTTTTGGGAGTTTCATAAAAATACCCGAAAATGGGGGCTGAAATTATAAAAATACCCAACACCCAAAACACTTTTTAAACATACTCAAAACCCATCATTACACACACTCAAAATCCATTTATAAACCTACCCAAAAAATATACAATTGTTGATTGTGGGGTTGATTTTGGGTATGTTTCTATGTTTAAATAGTATTTGGGTATTTTTATAAATACATGTCTAGGATTGGGTATTTTTATAAATATCTATTTATTTTTTTTGGTTGCTGACGTCATTATGACGTCGACATTGCATCATTCTGCCCAGGCAGCAGCTCGGGCTAAATTTGCCCATGGGCTTGCCTGGGCTCGTGGGACCCTGCTCTTGCCAGGGCGGGCCCTTGCGCGCTGGAGCTGCTTCCTTCCCCCCTGGGCTGCCTTTTGCCCGGTTTTGAAGCAAGGGTGGACTTGCTCTGAAACTTCATGAGAACCACATAACATGAGTATATGGTCAAAGTCTTCCCCAATAATCAGAGATGGTAAAAAAATAAGTGAAATAATTAGCCAAGCTGTGTCGGTGGACAAAAATTCAAGCATTCACACACTGAAGAAAGAAAAGGGCACATGGGAGTGGCAGCATAGTGACCCCCTCTTAAACGCTTTACGTACAAAGTTCTGTTGATTTTTGTTGAGTTCAATTCTAGTGGGAGTGAAAACACATTACAAAATAGGCCCCCAATTTACACGTTTTATGAACAAACTTGTGCTTTCTATTTTCTTGTTGGTCCATGTAGGAAGACCATGCATATGGCCCCAATTTACAAATTACAAGTTTCAACGGAAAGGGAATTTCCTTGGGGCGTCTCAGAATGTGAACAAGTACCTCTCATAACAACTGTGTTTGAATATTAATCAATAGTTTTGAGCACTTGGTATCTTCTGCCAAGGTCTAAAAAATATGAAATAATTCACAATCATTCAATCCTGTGTTTTAAATCAAAAGTCCAGCGATAAAGTTCAATCCTTTATTTTTTTAAAGTCCAATGAATTATATAATTTAAATCAAAATTAAAAAGTAACAAGTTTTATCATATGATAATTAAATGTGGGAGTCATTTTAATGATATCGATATATAATTCATTTCATCAAATTAATGCAGAAAATATTGCTTCCTCACTTGAATGGGTTGGAATGAAGTAGTTGACTGGGT
Organism: Prunus fruticosa; assembly: GCA_018703695.1. Classification (NCBI taxonomy): domain Eukaryota; kingdom Viridiplantae; phylum Streptophyta; class Magnoliopsida; order Rosales; family Rosaceae; genus Prunus; species Prunus fruticosa. The sequence continues at coordinate 17,059,761 of CM031922.1, forward strand.
TGGAAAGGCATTGTGGAAATGCCCAAAGACTTTATGGAAATTTCAGGCCAACTAAATGGTCCAAGTCTCTTGTTGGTGCCGACAAACGTTTTGGACTATTACGGTGTTTCAACATGCATATAGTATAACAGCTGTATTTGAAGTTTTGACTAATTTATTGTGTTGTTGATGGGAGTGGACCAAGAATTATTTATTTGGATATCTAAACTACACGACCATTCAAATACAAAGGGGTAAAATATCTATTTGAGTTTACTTCACAATGTAATCACATGATTTGAATCATTCATTTTTCAGTTAATCATCGTTTATAAGAAGTATTGAGTTCATTTATTTATTTAGGTAACTTTTTGTAAGGATCATCTTTGAGTAATGACCTAAATCATGAATCTTTTGGTTAATAAGATGGCACTGTGGACTGGGCATAGAGTAATGGCTAGTGGTGTAATAACTTAATAATAAGAGGTTAGAGCTTTTGAATAAATATTTAAAAATAATAATTAAGTAGAGGGGTTCACAGGAAATATTGACGTACCCTCATCTAAATATTACACTTAAAAGTCTTCCTTCTGGAAATTTCATTAGTCTTCACCTGAAAGGAAATTCCCTTCAAGTTTAGCGGAGAGAATGGTCTGTTCGCTTGAAAAGTCTTCATTGTCAAGTTGATGGAAGTGGACCAAAATAATTTATTTGGAGATATAAATTCAACGGCTCTATGCTTAACCCGGTTTGTAGGCTAATAAGAAAAAATTAACCAAATCAAAAATCTTTTCTTCATTTAATAATTATTATCTAGAATTTTTTTTATTGTTTATAGAAGTATTGGGTTCGTCTAATTTTTTTTTAGCACAATTAGATGACTGATGACAGATGACTATGTCTAATTTTTGCCACAAACCTTTTCTCTTCTAAAATACTTTTTATCAATACTTAGTACATACATACTATGACTATAACTTTCAATTTAACATTTTGAGGATGCCCAACCACCATTGAAACCTCATGAGAACATGAGTATATGGTCAAAGTCTTCTCCAATAATCAGAGATGGAAAAAAGAGAAGTGAAATAATTAGCCAAGTAGTGTTGGTGGACAAAAATTCAAGCATTCACACACTGAAGAAAGAAAAGAGCAAATGGGAGTGTCAGGCTGTCGGCACAATGATTCCCCTCCTAAACGCTTTGCGTACAAAGTTTCTGTTGATTTTTGTTGAGTTCAATTCTAATGGGAGTGACAAGACGTTACACAATAGGCCCCCAATTTACATGTTTTACGTACAAACTTATGCTGTTCTATTTTCTTGTTGGGTCCATTTAGGAAGACCATGCATATGGCCCCAACTTACAGATTACAAGTTTCACCGGAAATGAAATTTCCTAGGGGTGTCTCAGAATGTGGACAATGATAAATAGACAAGTATCTCTCATAACAACTGTATTTGAATATTAGTCAATAGTTTTGAGCACATACTTGGTATCTTCCGCACCTTTGAGTTTAGCGGAGAGAATGGACTATTCCCTTGAAAACAATATATAGACTAATTTATTGTCATGTTGATGGGAGTGGACCAAGAAAATTTATTTGGAGAACTCAAGGGCTATGCTTAACCCAGTTTGTGGGCTAATAAGAAAAAAATTAGTCAAATTGAAAATCCTTTATTCATTTAATTATTATCATGAATATATTTTTTTAAAATTTATAGGAAGTATTATGTTCGTCTATTATTTTTTTATCGCACTTAGATGCCTGAATATTTTCAAATTTGGTAACTTTTTGTAAGGGTGATTTTTAATTCATGACCTAAACAATGAATGATTCGGATCATTTTAATGATATTGTTAAGTTGACCCAAACGATTGGTTAACATTGTATTAACAGTTTTTTTAAAAAAAAATATCTAGCAAATACATATTATGTGGTGTTTATATCGGAACGGTGGTGACACCCTAGCTAGGTAAAGATATTCAATTCTTTATAGTGTGGCTATTCCGAAAACGATATCTTGCAACTAAAGAATGAATTCTTATTATATGTCATCTTTTATAATTTAAATCAAAATTAGAAAGTAACAGGTTTTATCGTATGAGAATTAAATGTGGGACTCATATTTCTTCTTTGAAGTCGATATAATTCATAACAGTTGGAAAAACATTGTGGAGATTTCAGGCCAACTAAATGGTCCAAGTCTCTCGTTGTTTCAACAATAAGTAGACAAGTACCCTCTCATGCAGTATAACAGTTGTGTTAGAAGTTTCGAGCACAATACATGGACTCTTCTGCACCTTTTGGACTAATTTATTGGCATATTGATGGTAGTGAACCAAGAATTATTTATTTGGATATCTAAACTATACAACCATTCAAATACTAAGGGGTTAAATATCTATTTGGGTTTACCTCACAATGTCATCACATGATTCAAATCGTTCAATTTTCTACACAACATTGAGGTCATCATCGTTTTTGTAAGAAGTATTGAGTTCATCTATTTATTTGAGTGGAGTGGGCATAAAGTAATGGCTAATGTTGTAATAACTTGATAATAATAGGTTAGAGCTTTTGGATAAAAACTTAAAAATAATAATTAAGTAGAGGGGTTAACAAGAAATATTGACATACTCTCATTTAAATATTACACTTACACGTTGAAGAAAAATTAATATTACAAGGAGTTTATAGTTGTAGTGATTAAGATCATTTATTTTTACTCCGGAAGATCAATATTCGACTCTTCTTCCTTCATAAGTGTTTGTATGAAAAAAAATATAAATACTAACAATTTTATTCACTTTGGTATATGGTCAACCATAATATATGGCTTCATATCCTCAAATTAATTATAGCATGTATCATGGGTCACCCCATTTTTCCTTTCTATAATTCAAAATACACCATTATATATGAATATATAGCAAAAGAGACACTATATCTTAGTCTCAATTATAACATGTACTGCACGTTTGATGAATTATTGCTATCTAATTAATACTTTACATTGAAATTTATTGAACTCAAACCAGTTTCTTAATTAACTAGTACTATCTGCTTAACACGCGACAATACCATAACAATCTTATTAATTATAAGAACACTTGAAGACTCATCTCATAAGTGAGCGGTATAATCCATGCAGACATAGCTGCTTCTTCAGCGTAGAGGTCTGTTCATTATATTCTCCTTCAACTCGAAGTGCTGGCAAAAGGATTAGGAGGCATGGCGAGATTCTCACCTTCTCTTTCCAACATTTGAACTACAACTTTCATTGAAGGGCGATCTATTGGATGCCATTGGATGCACCATAGACCCACAATTGCAAGTTTCCTAGCAATTGTTACATCTCCTTCATCGTCACCGATATGGATTCGTAGGTCGTTGCCTTGCTCTAAAAGGTTATAGATCCATTCTGGGAAGTAGACTTGGCTAGTGGAGTCCTCCATGACTTTAAAGTTTTTTCTACCTCCAACCATTTCAAGCAACAATATTCCAAAACTATAGACATCCGACTTATAGGAGACATTGCCGAAGTTCCTTGAGAAGATTTCGGGTGCAATGTAGCCCATGGTCCCCCTGGCTGTAGTCATCGATATTGCACTTTGATCCTTAGCACAAAACTTGGCTAAACCGAAATCAGAAACTTTTGGAGTGAAATCTTGGTCTAGCAATACATTATGTGGTTTGATATCGAAGTGCAGGATTCGTTGGTCGCATCCTTGGTGAAGATATTCAATTCCTTTAGCTATTCCTAGAGCGATATCTTGCAACTTATCCCAACCAATAAATGAATTCTTATTATCTGCTGATGATAAGAAATTTTGCAAAGAACCATTTGGTAAGTATTCGTAAACAAGAGCACGAATAAATCCGTCCGCACAAACTCCAACCAAGCGAACCACATTGACATGGTGGATTTGACACATTGTCCCCACTTCGTTTATGAAATCTTCCCCATTTTCATTTGAATTGTTGAGGATTTTAACAGCAACAAGTAACTCAGAGGAAAGCTTTCCTTTGAACACTGTCCCGTAGGCACCTTGACCCAACTTTTCCTTGAATTGACTTGTTATCCTCTTAATATCAGCATAGGAATATCTACTTGGCTTCATCGCTCTGTATTCATCCAAAAATCTTTCAATTCTAAGCCGATTTTCTTTTTCCTTTTTGTTTGAGTTGTAGACATAGTAGATTGTCGTCCCCGTCGCTATTAGAACTAAACAGAGTGCGGAAATACCTGCAAATATTTTCTTTTTTGTGTCAAACGTTTTCTGAAGCATTTTTAGCCATTTTTAGCCATTATATTCATAAAAGAAATGAAATGAAGGTCTGCGGATATAGCTCACCTAATATATTCAGATTTGTCCTTCTGAGATTACGACCTGTAAAAGTTGTTCATGAAATAAGGGCCGGTTTTCAAATCAATGAAATCCAAAATTATAGTTTGCATTGAATCTTCAATTAATCTTGAAATTATAGTTGGAAAGTAAACTTGGAGTGTAAAATACCTTTGCAATGTTCACATGGTGGAATGGACCAATGCAATAATAATCCCCAATCATCATATATATATTTCGGATCTGATGTGCAGTCATGCACCTTGATACAAGAGACTAGGGGCATTTCATCAATGTAACAATAATCACCAAGGACAGCATAAATATGGTTACCAGAATTGTTGCCATGGCATGGGCTCAATCTCGCCAGATCATAATTATTGGAACAATATTCATCTCTTACTGTTGACGGTGGACAACTGAATAAGGTTGCGGGGCTTACTAATTCAAAGGGATAAGAACCATTACTGTAAAACAACTCCCTTGGCAAGCAACCATCATAAGGATCATAAGGACGTCCTCCAATTACATGAGATCTGTAGTTAATCTCATAAAGATGGAGCTTAGCTGACGACGATGGTAACTCAAGTATAGTCTCGTTGTCGTCAGTGCATGAAACATCAAATCCCCGGAAGCCACAAGGGATTGGCTGCCTACCTTTAAGTTGAAATGGGTATCGGATGGCTGGGCCGTAGGGGGAACATCTTGTTTCTCTGCAATCTTCATGGCCCACTCCACCATTGACTGCATCTATTACGACTATCATGAGCAACCACCGTGAGAAATTCATGATGGCAAGAAATTATTTGCAGAGTACAAGTATCCTTGAAGATGATATGATATGGACTCGGGTTTCTTTTTTGGTGTGTGTGGATTACTTCAGATGACATGGGCCCCACTCCTTCTGGATGTTTTAGTCAATGGCCGACGGGTACGGTGATCTCCTAATTTTTATCTGATTATGCAAAAAAAAAAAACAAAAAACAAAAGTTTTAATTATATCTTTAAAGAGTTTTTTTTTTTTTTTTTTTGGTCGAAAATCTTTAAAGAGTTAAACTGCACTAAATTGGAAATCTCTTTGTTGTGCTCTGACAGCATGGGCCTCACTCCTTCTGGATGTTTGAGTCAATGGCGGGCGGGTCACTCATGACTCGTGCAACCCCTCTTTTTTTTTTTTTTTTTTAATCTGATTATCTCTTTAAAGGTTTAAATTATAAATAATTCGGTATAAATCTAATTCTTATGACAGAATTTGGGTGCAATCAACACATTTATTGTTAGTAATCCAAGTTCTTTGATTTTTGTGCAACATAAGATTAGCTATTTTTTTTTTAATTTCTGACATTTATATTTTTTATTTTTTATTTTTTTATTTATATTGTGGTTCCAAATTTGCCCCTAAATATAAATCAGGTAAGAAGTGTTTTCATGATTTTATTTACCCATTACAAGGCACCCTTTTTGTAAAATTGGACCTATATCTAAGAGTCCCTTTAAATTAACTGTACTAAATTGAAAATCTCTTTCTTCTGCCCTGACATCATGTTTAGAGGAAGTCTCCTATCTGCTGCTTACAGAGCCCTCCTCCTTCGTCATCATCTTCTTCTTCTTCTTCTTGTTCCTTCCTCTTGTTCCCAAACAGCTTCCAATAATATTACAGCTCATGATAACTCTGATTGTACCCGTTCTTGTGGAAATATTAACATAAGCTCTCCATTCCGATTGCAAGGAGACTCTAAACACTGCGGCAACAAAAGCTTGGAGCTCTCTTGTGAGGCCAAGGGAAATGGTACTACTCATCATGCAGTGCTATACTTGTTATCAGGAAAGTATTATGTACAAGCAATCAATTACAATAACTTCACAATCCGACTTGTGGATGCTGGTGTTCACAAGATCAAGGACAACTACTTCTCCCACCCACTCTACTCCTTGACCCCCTTCAACTTTTCTTACTCTGGTTATGCAGGTCCTTATGATTACATCGGTTCTCCTTACCCTGGTTATTCTTACCCAACAGCATCATTATCAATGTCTATAATCTTCCTGAGCTGTGAAATTCCAATGAATCCTTCCGATCTCATTGTTGAAACAGATCCATGCATCAATGGGGTCAACAACTATTCTTCTTTCTCCAATTTAACAACATATTCTTATTTCACAACAATTCTGTCTCATAATAATCGCCTAAGGTTAAACAATTTGGGGGATTCCTGCAAAATAACACTAATGGTTATGGTGTCCCCTTCAACTGAGGAGCACATGACGTCTTGCAAAGGAATATATAATGAAATAGCGCATGGCTTTGAACTCTCATGGTATCGTCGAGCATGTGAAGTAACGTGCAGATTACGGGAATATTGCGTTCTGAACAGCACCGGCAATGGAATTCAATGCTCACCAGTACTAGAAGAAGAAAAAGGTTAGACAATTGCCAAACCTTTAAATTATAAATTATATATTAAAGATGGCTTATTTACTATAGTGCCCTCTGAAACTATGTCAAATATATTAAAGAATGCTTATTTACGGTAATGTCCTCTGAAATTCAAAGGCACCCACTTTGATGACTATGATAGCATGTTGAACTGTAATTTCCAACAGTTACAGTTTTCTTTTCAATAATTTGTGTAAAATTTATGTTGGTCTAACCAGTTACTGTCTTCTTTCGCAATGTAGAAATCCCTTGGTACGACAAGATCATAATGAACATAATCTATAAAATAGGCGAGTGGATCCCTCAACTCTGTAAATAGACGTTTACTTTTCTTTGGCCTTTTCGCTTCACTAACCACCTTTGTCATTCCATTGATCGATTCATTTCTCTACTTCTGTTGCAGGAGACCGTCTTTACCCCATATATTGGCGCCTCGGCTTTGATGGGCCTTTCCCTATGTATCGTTTCGGATTATACCTTGGCCAGCTTCTGGGATGTGCAGTCGCTTCCCTAGGTAAGAGAATACTCGTGTGGATCACTGGAACATTAATATTCTTATTTTGATTGAGATGGATTTGCAAAGGAGTATATTATTATTATCATCATTATTATACTTGGTGTTCATTAATTCCATTTTTGTGAACCATCTCCAATGTTTTTATAGAATAGCTCTGGAGCAATGTATCCCATGGTTCCTCTTGCTGCAGTCAAAGATACAATGCTATTATCCAATGGGTATAGCTTTGCCAACCCAAAATCAGAGACTTTGGGAGTAAAATTATCGTCTAGAAGAATGTTGTGAGGCTTGATGTCAAAGTGCAAAATTTGCATGTCACAGCCTTGATGGAGGTAATCAATACCACGAGCCACTCCAAGTGCGATTTCAAATATTTTATGGCAACTTAAAGACACATCTCCTTGTTGAGAAAAGATGTATTTCTCAAGAGACCCATTAAGCATGAAATCATATACTAGAGCACGTTTTGAACCATCAACACAGAAGCCAATAAGTCGCACCACATTAACATGGCGAATCCTTCCAATGGTACCAACTTCATTGATAAAGTCTTGCCCATTATTAGTTTTGGACTTGCTTAACATCTTGATGGCTACAAGGCGACCGCTGCGGAGCTTTGCCTTGTATACAGAGCCATAGCCTCCTTCCCCCAATTTGTCCTTGAAACCTCTGGCCATCTTTTTGATGTCGGAGTAAGAGTACCTTATTGGCATGAGATTATTATTACTCCGTAGAAAGTCTTCTATATTCTCATACATTGACAAGTGCCTCCTTCGCCATTTATATATTACCAGTGCAGTTACAAAGGGAAAACCCAATGAAAATTTGGCTGCCAGGTATATGTGTATAGTTTTGGAATGTTATTGATGGAAATGGCTGGTAGAAGGAAGAACCTGAATGCGGGTATGGAACAATCAAGCCAATTTAGCCAAATCTACTTTCCGACATGGGTTTCTGATCAGTTGAAGGCAGGAAATGACATAGAAATAGGAGATGATGCAACAGATGAGGAAAAGAAGATCGTAAAGAAGATGATGATGGTGGGATTGTGGTGCATACAAATGAAGCCTATCGAACGCCCTTCAATGAATAAAGTAGTGGAGATGCTTGAAGGAGAAATTGAGAGCCTCCAAATGCCTCCAAGGCCTTTCTTATACCCACAACAAATTCCTGCAGATGAAGTTGGTGCGGACAATCAAAGTCCCTATGCATCAAGTGCTTCAGAATCTGAAGAGATTACTTTGATTGCGGATGCAAATGAAGTGAATTAATATTAGTCACGATGTGGATCTATGTAAGGGAAAGTTAGCAACTCTACTTTGTATTTGATCATAGCACAAATATGTTTACATGTTGTAATTGATTTAAGCAAATAATCAGCCTCTGCCTTTGGTTATTGTTTGAGAAACTGCCTGCCAGAAATGCAATGACTTGAACTTTGATGACAATTAGGTTTACACAAATGAATTGCCCAAGAGAAACAATTCATTTGTATATGGATATGTTATTGAGTGGGCTAAACCATTACGTCAAATAGTCTCCATATCTGAATTAGAATCCAGTTCTACAATGACTAAACCATATGTAAGAGTTTACAGACCCAGAGCAAAGCTACAGACTTGGATTTGGACCAAAGTGAAACTCAAACCCAAACTCAAAAACCTTAGTGCAAATCCCTAACCTCCTTAATTTCTAGGGCTGAAATCTGATGCAACTCTGATGTGGAAATACCATACCCCTTTTGTGACCTAGAGCTTAATGGAGTCAGCAATTTGGGCTAAAAGATTGAAAAGTGCAAGCTACATGACTAAATCACAGACAGGAACGAAGAAAAAGCTTAAAAAACATTAGCCTAAGCTGCACAATCCACATGGGCCTACTGTGGAGACCTTCCAAAGGGAAGTGCCAGTTTCACAAAATTCTAAATTCTTAACATAGGAATATGGCAGACAAACTTGATTAACAAATTAATTAAAAGAAAAAACCGCAACTAAACCAATCTGATAAGTGGTAGAGTGCTATAATCTTCTCTTTGACATAGATAGATAACACACATCACAGAAGTAGAAGACATTGCTGTTAAAACTTAAAAAAAAAAGCTCTGTTATTATATCATTGATCCCATCCTCAATCCTAAAAAAAGCTCTTGATTTTTGAACATATATCCCATCCATTTCCAAATCCACTAGGATCGGCAAAGCCTATAGATGTTGTAAACAACCACTCGTAAGGTGGATTCAACGAGTTTAATAACCAAAGCCAAAACAAGCATGAGACAGATGTTCTAAGCAACTACTCTGTTTCTTTCTAGTTTCTACTAAATAATGTTGCCTCCATCCATTTTCAAATCCTCAAAAAAGCTCTGTTATTAGATCATTGATCCCATCTTCAATCCTCAAAAGAGCTCTTGATTTTGGAACATATATCCCATCCATTTTCAAATCCACTAGGATCGGCAAAGCCTATAGATGTTCTAAACAACCACTCGTAAGGTGGATTCAACGAATTTAATAAACAAAGCAAAAACAAGCATGAGACAGATGTTCTAAGCAACTACTCTGTTTCTTTCCAGTTTCTACTAAATAATATCTTATCCTCTAGGATAAGCAAGCCTCCATCAAAAAACACCAAGAGCCATTAAAGGCAAATGAGCTCTACTTGACCTCTATCAAAAACACAACAATAATCAACTGAGTAGAACAAGCAAACAACCTCAGCTAAGATGTAGTATTTTGGGAGGAGAAACGAAAAAAAAAACTCAATTGCAACCATCACTAACCAGAAACAACAAAAGAATTGTGGTTAAAAATATATACAACAACTTAACCTAAATCCATAAACTCATCTTACTACTAATTATACAACAACACATTCCTCGTTCCTAACTTGTCACAATTTCAAAGACTTCAATTGAAAAGTGAGAGATTTAAAAAATTACCATTTGCACCACACGCATTGCCCCCATCTCAAACAACAACTTGGCAATCTCTTGACCCACCGCCCAAAGTACCCAACCCGCCTTTCGACGAAACAGAAACCGCCACGCCACGGCACAAAACCCTCAAGAGCCTCCGCCTCAGCCTCCACCCTCCGAAACTCAAACCTAGCCAAAAGCCTCACGTTGAAGCTCACGCTCCCACGCGCCCTGTCCGCGCGTCGATGCCGTGCGCCACCGAAGCGCCAACGAACGAATTCGCCGCCGAGAAAGTTGCGATGACAGGACGTCCGATCCTTAGTCCCCCGAGCGAACGGCAGAATTAGACGACCTTGTGCGTTCCTAATAACAAGACCTGATGCCGAATCACCATTTAATAAAACATAACCGTCAAAATTGATTTAATGTTATATTGCTAATATTCCTTTTGTATCTATAGCAAGCTTCTCTCTAACTATCTATTTTGGACATTTTCCCTTCTTTTTATAGCCTCTCTCACGCGCTTCCGCGCCCGAAAGGTTTTTTTTTTTAAATTAAAAAATTTTATTTTAGAATTAAAAAAGATAATGGGTAGTTGTGTTCCATAAAAATAGGATTCATTATCTGATTTTTCTTTTAATTTTATTTTTTTTAAATATGAAAAAGTGTGAATTTACCATATTATCCTCATTTAATTAATAATTTCAATTCTTAATGTTTGCATTAACAAAGGGCATTTTCTGGTATTTTGAATGTTTCACCATTCTCTGTCTTTTGCTTTATATATATAGATAACAAGAGCCATTTTGCTTACACTTAAAACAATGTCATTAATGTATCACACAAATTAATTTTTATTTTCCAAGTTTACCCTTATTAAATATTTTTTGTTTTTTTAATAACAAGCTTGTTTTTGTATAACTTTCTTACTACCTTATTAAAAAATTTAAAAATAAATAAAAACTGAAGTTTTTTTAAATCTTTTTTTTTTCAAAGAGGACATATGCTTTGTTAAACCAAAAAGAAAGATTATATATGTCATGAAACAAACTTTATTATTTTAAAGAAAAATTGCGTTTTTTTTTCTTATTTAATTTTTAACAACATGCTAAGGAAGTTGTAATAAAATTTGGATAAATTGAAAGAATATAAAAGCCAATATATTTGATAAGAGTAAATTTGGAAAACAAAAACTAACTTTTGTGATGCATTAATGACATTATTTTAAGTGTAAGGAAAGTGACACTTGTCATGAAAAGAAGGGAGAAAGTTAGAGAAAAGGTTGCTAGCATTCCTCATATCATCAAAACACAAAGAGAGGAAAGTGACACTTGTTATGCTCTAATATTCATACATACAATTATGAATACAAAGAGAGCATCAATCATCAAAACACAAATCCGGAAACTCAAAATCCCAAACAACCCCTTTCACTTCATTTGATTTTTATTTAATCAAATCAAAATAAATCAAGTATAACTATTATACTTTTAAATGAATTCACAACCCATATATGCATCTCTAAACCCCAAAAACATATCAAGTTCATGACCTATGGCTCTGATACCAATTGTAGGAATTTCAAAATATTTTTCCAAAGTTCATTTGAATATTAAACATGCATTTAATCAAATTAATCGCAGCGGAAGTCTAAGGTGGTTGTTTAAATTCAAAAACAAAACTTTCTTCCAAGTATCTTAAGCCATGAACATTGATATGTTTTTCATAAATGAAAATTCAAGAGAAAGGATAAGATCTAATTACCCTTGAAGCAATTATATGAACCAATTTGTGTTTGGTCTTCTCTTGATGATTTCCTCTTTGTTGATCTCCTCTTTGATCTTTGATCTTTCTCCTCCATGTGAGCCACAAAAGTATATGGCCTCTAAGTCTCCACACCAATGGAACCTTGAGATGAGAAGAAATATCTTGAGAATACTTGGATGCTAGTGCAAGATTCTCAAGATTGGTTTCAATCTAAACCACTTTGAAAAATGAAAGTATTTCACTCTTGAAAACTCTCCCTTTTCTCTCTTTGATCTCCCAAACCTATTTGGTTGATGTTGGATTGTGTTTGTGTGTTAATGAGCTTATGGAAACAATTCCCATACATATTCACTTAACCATTTTCGGCCAAATCCCATTGGGCTTCCAAAATTAGGCCTTATGACACTTAAACCATAATATTTATGTGTCTTAAGCCCTTGGGCTTGATACCCAACCATTTGGACTTTCCTTAACTATTACCGAGGCCCAAATACGTTTTTACATGTAGTAAATCATCCACATCAAATCAATCAAATTGATTTCCTCATTCTCATTTGCATTACTCAAAGTTAACCATTTAAGGTGTGCGATCCATTAGGTTCTAATTAACAAGGCAGTGGGAAAATATTAGAACTCTTTCTAACCAACTGGAATTAAAACCCCTTTTTAATTCTTCCTTTATTTGGATCGATCACAATCAATCCTAGGACTTCCACAAGCCAAGAGTGACATCTAGCAATATATCAAGGCTACCCAAGCTAACCAGAATTGATGAAGAACCTATTCAGTTGGAATTGCAATGCAATACGGACCTTCTCTTATACAATGTTTCAAATCATATTATTAGGGTACGGATTGATTATGTCAAACCCCTAATATGATTTACAACCTCATGTGATTCAAAAGAACATGATTAAGAACAACTTTCTCAATCAAGCTCAAAATACTTTGGCCAAAGATTTCCTGAATCACATCTTGAAACATTCTCCTTCTTTATCGAAAGTAGAGATTCCTTATTGTACATTCACATGTCCCTATGATGAATTAAGAGATCCCAACAACACTTAAGACAAATCTTTTACGGCTTGCCTTTAAGAGCTATCAAAGATCAATAACGCATCACAGGACAACCATGATGCCTCAGGTCTAAGGACTAATTTGCATTATTGCAACTATGAGTTCTCGTTTGACATATAGATAAATACTCCATACGAGAACTACGGTTGATCGCGTTCAGTGTACTCATTCACTAATGAGCACCCACATACTTGTATTAGTGTCAACTACACAAATGGTTTGAGACTAACCATCCTCCCAATTGAGCATACATAATATGTGCTAATCTTGACGGTTTATCAATGCCCATTTGATAACCTATGATTAGGAACATTTTGGGATGCTACAGTTAGAGATTAAAGGTCTCCGAATCTAATCTTCTTTAGATTACTTTATCTCTTATTTAGCATACCTTGGACATTTGTTTCTTTACACGATGTAAAAGATAACAAATAAGTTTGCCCTTTATATATCATATATGAAATGTATTCTAAGGAGATGACATCAAATGTATTGGCTCTTAGGGCACATTTCTAACAGGATTCCCACACCATCCTTCATCTTTTGCTGCTGCACAAGCTTTCTTCACATGGGTTCAAAGGTGATCAGATCTGCTGCCAACCCATGTGGTGTCTTTTGCTGCCAACCCATGTGGTTGCCTTTTGCTGCTGGAAAAACGAGTTTCTGAACCAGGCATGGTGTAGGAAGGCCTTAGGTCTCAACACGTATCCAATGGGGCTGAAATTTGGATATGTTATACTAGACACCCATTGGAACAACTTCTATGAAGAAAGTATTCCCATCGGAGCAGGAGAAGTGTGCGTTTTGGACCTTGAAAGTTGGCTGCCGAACAGAGACTGAAATTGACTTCATTTCATTTCATTTCTTTCTTTTTGCTTTACATGCATGCACATGCTTCTCTTTAATAGCTCAAAATCTGATCTCCAGCTCCAAAGTGATCTGCTAATTTAATTCCCATGTTCAAAGGTTGAGCAAAAATTCCTCTCATCATTCCTCATTCTTCTCTCTCTCCTTTCCACCATGGCACTTTAACCTTTGTCTCTTCCTTGTCCCCTTTGCCATGATGAATTTTTGTCTTCACAAATATGCTCTTGCTTTCTCTTTAATAGCTGGAATGCCTCCCCACTTCACTCATTATGTTGAGTACAAAGTCAGTTATAGCTAGGGAGAGGCACATGGCTAAAAGGAGGCACATGGCAAAAGCTGGCAGCTGGAAATCCTGCTGAGCATTGTTGGGTGTTGGATGGGCTGAGCACTCCACAAATGTCCAATTGGGCTGAAATTTGGATATGTTGTAGTAGACACCCATTGGAACAACTTTCATGAAGATCTTCACCTCATTAGAGCCCCATAGAATGCTTATCCAAGTCCAAGAAGCTGACCTACGAAATTGGGCTGGAAATGGGTTGTAGCTAAAATGAGTTTGTCTTTAAGCTCTTCTTCCATTCACCCAAATCGGGCCTTAACATGCATGAATTGCAGCATTTCCTATCCAAATTCATCATTGTTACCTAAATCTCAATTAACTGAAACATAAACACAAAAAGAATTAAAAGCACAAGTTTAACTCAAAAACATAACCAAATCATAAGCTAGAAGGGTACAAAATGATATACAATTATGAACCGATCAAATACCCCCAAACCTAGATTTTGGTAGTCCTCGAGCAAAACAACACAAAACAAAGTTAAAAACAAAACAAGAAGTTAACTAAACCACTTCCGCAGGTAACTCGATTGCATTGAGCATATGCAACAAGCCTTTAAACCTCTAGGCATCCCTAGTAGGAGGAGTTGTGTCTCCTGAGGGTTTAACAGAAACGATACCCACAAACATTTTATTAACTCTACAAAACAAAGTGGTTAGAAAATTTATTAGAATTGTTAGTCCTTAAGCAAAATAAAAGAAAAACAAAAACAAAAATAATTACAAAAAGCAAAAAGTAAAAATAAGTAAAAAGAAAACTCAAAACAATCTTTCCGAACATTTTCTGAAGAGAAATGACTCATGCACATGACTCAAAAGTTAAAAGCTCAATTTTAGACATTATTTACAAAGCGGCAAAGTTCAAAACACAACATGCTCAAAGTTTAGTAGTGTGATTTCCAAATGCAACAAATTCTCCAATCTTAGTTTTCACATAATTTCAAAAATCATACCAAGCACAAATGCAACTTCAAATCTCACTAAAGTTGTCCTCTCACAAATGAATCACTCAGAAGAGGGCTACAATGCATCACTCGGTTATAAACATGAGATTAGAGTTCAACCGTAAAGGACTTAACTCAAAATTGGAAGATGAAGAACTTGCATTAATATGATCTCAAGAAGGATGCCAAACACTTAAAAGTAAGAAAATGCATGCAATTTAACCATATGACATTTAAGATCAATTTAGGTCTTTATTATAGGTTGTAATGGGGCAAAAGGTGTAAGGTGAGTGAGAAATGAAAGGTACGGATAATACAAAGTCCAAGGAACTCAGAATGTAAGAGCATAAAAAAAAAATTGTTTACAAGACTTCGAATCATCACGATTAGATTTTTTTCTTTTACATAATCAAAACTCCTTATACCTTCATTTACAATGGTACATACTCCTTTCCAAACACCAACTTATTTTGAAGGCCCAAAAAATGAATTTTCAATCAACCACCACATAATGACAACTTTTTTTTTCTTTCTTTTCTTTCACCAATTGAGTGAAGTTCTCTTTTTTTTTTTTTTTTTAAAGTAATATCCCTTCCCAAACTTAGCATGAAAAACACATCCGAATTAGAGCTCATGAGTTCCTTAGAAAGGTAAATATTTGTTTTTCGGGCTAAGGCGAGGAAATATAATTGGTAAAATGAAAGAAAAGGTTTACTTGTAGGCTCAAAATGGTTAACAATGGAAAATCATGCTTAAGCATGCATAAGGTTAGCTTGAAAGGCACAAACGATCCAAAGAGGGCCTTAATATCATTTCTTAAATGTCATGAAATCAAATTGCAAAAGAATGAATGACTTTTAAGTGTTCAACCAAATCAATGAATAATGAGATCAAACAACAACTTTGATGACAAGAAAATAAGAGTATATGTATAACACTCATGAAATGAAGCACAAGGCTCAAAAGCTCACATTATATGGTTATATAAGTCTAATTTATGCTTGATACAATTCTTTGGGTCATGCAAATTCTTTAATTGGAAAATTATGAAACAAATGGCAAGTGCAAAGAATGTTTCAAACATATCATGCTAGAACGATGCCAAATTTTTTTTTTTTTGAAAAAAAAAAAAAAAATATTAAATAATAAATAAATAAAATTCAATTTTCATTTAAGTCATGCAAACATTTATCACAATCTCATCAAATGTGTTCGGAAAGTGAATAAAATCGAAATAAAATAAAAATAAAAATAAAAGCAAGAGTTAAAGAAAATAAAATTAAAATAAAAACAAGCAAATAAAAAAAATTTAAATTAAGGAAAAACCAAATTTACATGCTAAACTCCAATACCCCCAAACCTAGAAATGAACATTGTCCTCAATGTTTACAAATTAGGAACAAGCAATGTCATAACAAGAACGGAAAGGTACTAACGTAAATATAAAATCACAAAACACACAAGAATTAAAATACAAAAATAAAATAATTACAGAATAAAAATTACAAAACAAACAAACAAATAAAAATAAAAGAAACGAAACAGTAAAACACTCGAAAACGAAAGCCCTAAACAAACAGTCTTACGCAAACCAAAACTCAAACGATTGAAAACCCAACCCAAAAGAAGTTAACACATTTTGAAACCTAACAACGGTGAAAACCCGACCCGCAATGAAATCCGAAGCCCACATGTTTTTTTTTTTTTTTTTTTTTTTTTAAAATAAAATGAAACTTGAATTGGGAGCGCGAAGACGGGATTTCTAAAAAGAAAAAGTGTGGTCCCTGATGCCTTGGTTCCTGGGAAGTCACGGGTGAAAGGGGTGAGGGACGTGTCGCGCGCAGAGGCCACTTTCACATCCCCCAAGCCTGAATTGTTGGCTCCCTAACTAAAATAGAATAAAGATGATAACCGAAAGGTAAAGGCAAAAAAAATACAAAGCTCCAGAAAATGAAAGTAACGGGCAAAAACACAAAACACCAGAAAACACGGAAAAAAGAAAAGTAAAGTGAAAGTAAAGGTGCTCCCCCTTGAAGCGATTAGGTCGAGCATGCCCGGGAAATCCGAAGTGGTGATGGCTCTCTCTCATCAGCATATGTCTATTTAAACCACGCCTCTAAACGGATGATACCCAGCATTTCTTCCTGCAAACTCAAAGAAAAACATCAAAAAATTCAGAAGCAAAACAAATGGCATCCTCATGCACTCACCTTGATGATCTCAACCTTGAGCTGTCCCTTGCACCATCAAATGCCCAGATAAGGGCTCCTCCAACCCCTGTCTTCCCAAACTCCACATATCATCACGGCACGGCCTCAAATTTCTCCTGAGCCAATACCGAACTTTGCTGAGACAATGCCGAACGAGAGCAGTGCTGCTAGGTGGCATGATTGGCAGTATACTCACACCGGCAGGATCACCTGCATGTGGCACGTAGGTCTAACAAGATGGCGGTGGATGAGTCCCACTCTTATCCGTGCTCCATGCGGTCTCGGCTACCAATTTGGGCATGCGATTCCTGGCGAGGACACGGGAGTGTGCCGCGCTGAGCGAGAAAGTGGCTTCCTTGAAGGCTATGGTAGCGGACTCCAGAAGCGGCTCTAAAGTGCCAACCAGCATGTAGAAATACTGCAAAAGAGAAATGAAGACCATGTAGAGCTGCTGGAGATTCTACAAGTAAGAGTAAATAGAGACAAGCCATGATGAAGATGAAGATGAAGAAGGTGAAGGAGAAGATGATAATGAGGAATGATGATGAATGATGATGTTGTTTTTATTTTATTTTTTTATTTTTAATTAAACTTATGTACTTTTTTTTTCTTTGTTTGTAATGCAACGTTTGAAATGAAATAAAGATTTGTTTTTAACACTTAGAAATAAACTAACTAACCATACCACATAAATAAATACATAAACAAACTTAACAAAACAAAAACAAAAACAAAACAAAAATAAAGACTAAACAGAAAAGAAAACAAAGAAAATAATTTTTTTTTTTTAAACTTAATTTTAAAAAAAACACACGAATATACAAGCAACTCACGGATGACCAATTAAGGGCCTCAGAAAACACAGCCAGGGGATCCGGGAAGGTTGGAGGGGTCACAATGGTCCCGCTTAAAACCCAAACTTCTTAGACACCGAAGGTGTCGCCTATAGAACTCCTAGACACTGTATTGACGGAAGTGCTCACTGGGGTTACCATAAGTTAGCTCATATGAAAAATCTTTTTTAAATTTTAAGATAAGAAACAAAAACAAATTAAGATAAAATGAAACAACAAACCATAAACGAAAATGAACTAAGTACTCTAAACAAATTCAAACAAACAACATAAATTGTTGTACTAAAAGAAACAAATCAAGAAACCAAAGAAAAACACAAACAGCACTTTCTATTACCTATTTATCACCCTTTTGTTATTGGTGTCATTTTGATCTTGTAGATCATGAGGGAGACAATATTTGTCACACCTTGAGCATTGGAACAACTTAAACACCTTATGCTGGGCAATAGGGTCCATATCTGGTTCCATGATGGAAGAACAAGTATTGTTTGCTCTTTGTTCATCAGTTTATTTTTATGCTTAACTGAAGTCTTAATTATCTTGGATTTGATGTACAGCTCTGATTTAAGTTTTGAGTTTCGTGAAATTTTCAATTATTGTATAGTTCTTTAATCTAAATTTCATTTGCTCTGCATCTGCACATGGGTGGTTTCAGTCATTATTTCTATATCAGTTTGTGTTTCATGAATATAACGATTGTATATAAAAAAAAAATTCTTTATTTTTTATTCTCTTATGAAAGAATCAGTATTAACTGATCATTCCATTAGCTGATCCTATATTTATTCTCTTGATGGTATGCAGGTCCTATATTTTCATTTTCACCATTGGCCATCCATACACGGAATCTGTTAGCTGATCCAAGATGCACACTTGTAGTGCAGGTTAGTTATTTGATCTGCATGTTTAGCTGAAATATGTGTATGGTAGACAATAGAGAAGAGTTTAGTGTAAATATTGTTGTAAATAGTTATTCTTTGTTTGGTGCAGGTCTGATGGATAAGTTTCTTCTAGTATCAGCATGGTTGAAGTTTCCAGGTATTTTTTTTATTCTTCTATTTTTTTTTCTTGACTTTATCTTCAATATTAACTTTCAGCTGTTCTATCTCTCTCTCTGTCTCACCATGAATTTTTCTTTTTGTTTAATGGTCCTCTCTTTCTATTTGTTAAGATGATGATTCTCTCTTTTTATTTGTTAAGATGATGATCCATTATTATTAGTTTGTCTTTCACTTTACTGTTTTGTTTTTTCCTTTATTTTTTTGTTTTCTTTGTTGATAGTCTAAAAATCTTGTTTTTCATTTGAAATTATCTTTTTGTAAATAATTATTCTTTGTTTGATGCAGGTCTGATGGATAAATTTCTAGTATATCAAAGGACAAAGGACAGAAGACAATCTACTAGTGATGAATCTTATGGTCTTTGTTTTTGGGAATCAATTGACATTTAGGTTGAACTTATATATCTAGCATTTTGTAATTTTGAGACATCTTGTGAATTTGTTGGAAGAATGTTAGATATACGGATTGCTTTCGAATACAATGAATTATGTGATGCTATAAACTTTATCTACAACACTGTCTAAAAGAAATTATTTGTGTCGTTTCATTTCCACACAAAAAAAAAAGAAAAAGAAAATAATTGTGTTTTAATATTGAATACAATAAATAAAGAACATGGAGAGGTAAACCTAATTAGTTACCAATTTTTTGAAACACATTAGTGACCAAGCAAGTAGGTCACTAATGTGGGCACGTGACCTAGTTTCAGTGACCAAAAGGCATGTTTTGGTGACCAAATTGTAAGCCATTTAAGGCTCGTTGGTACACGGAATTGGCTTGGACTGGCTTGGACTAAATTTAGTACCATGTTTGTTTTATCTAATCCTAGTCTTAGATGAGATTGCTAATACCGGGCCCACCAAAAACACATCCTTAGGATGTGATTACTAATCCCATGTGGAAGGGGAGGATTAGCTAGTCCTAATGCTCACCAATGTATAAAATGCATATATTATATTGTAAAATTAATAACATATATTATTATTATTAAACTTACTTACACATATACTATAATGTACATATATACATGTATATACACATAAATATATAATATATGTATATATGTACATATATACATATACATATATACATGTATATTATTATTATAATATACCCATATACACATATACATATTAATACTATAATAATAGCATACGTGTATACATGTAATATATATTATAAAATACATATATATATGTATGTATTATACCCATGTATACATGTATATTATATATATATAAATATACATATATATAATGGGTATAATGTGTATATATATAATATACATATATACATGGGTATAATGTGTATATATATAATATATTTATATATATATAATATACATGTATACATGGGTATAATACATACATATATGTATATTATATAGGTATAATACATACATACATATATGTATTTTATAATATATATACATGTATATATATGTGTATAATGTATATATATATAATATACATATATACATGGGTATAATACATACATATATATATGTATTTTATAAATATATACATGTATGTGTACATATACGTATACATACATATGTTTATATTATTTATAATATACATATATACATGTATATACACATACATGTCACATATATTATAAAATACATATGTACACATACATAATATATGTATTTATACATATATACATATACATAGATAGTTTTGAAAAAATAAAAAAAATCTAGTCCTAGTCCAAGCGTACACAAACCAACAAGGATAAGTGTTATCCAACTTAGACAAAGCCAAGCCAAGCCAAGACAGTCCCTAAGCATAGTCCATGCCAAGAGACGGTCATGTGTACCAAACGAGCCCTAGTGACCAAAGTTGTGGTCCCTAATAGCGTTTTTATTAGTGACCAGACATGGATAGCCACTGATTCTTTGTGTTGCAGTGACCAATAGTTGACATTGGCCACTAAGTAGAATTTGTGACGAGCTTCTAGTGACCACCCAGTGACCACCAATATTTGGACACTGTTGCATTTAGTGACCAAAAAGGGTAGTTCCTGTGACCGAGTGGGTGGCCACTAATTCCTGTTTTTCTTGTAGTGATATATACGATTTAACCAATCTGATAACACATCAATCAATTATTGCTGATTAGAATTTAAATGTTCTTTTTCTTTTTCTTGTCTTTTTTTGTTTTTGTTTTTCTGTTCTCTGGCAGATTCCCATTACATCCAATCAATCAATCTTATAACTCTTTAAAAATAACATAAGGAGAGAAAAAAATTTCCAAAACCGCCAACGATATTTCCACCTGATAACCTCCCTCTCTCCCCTCTCAGCCAATAATTGCTGAAAATATCATGAGCATATATGATGTGACACTTACAATGCGTTTGGATGAGGAAATTTATAAGTACAAAGAATTTTATAAATAACGGAAATTAATGTTCGAGAATTTGTAAAGTTTCTTGTTTGAGTGACGGATTTAAAAGACGGAAGTTTGGTTGCAGATTCGAATTAAGTGATTTAATATTAGTCACGATGTGAATGTATGTAAGGTAAATTTAACAACTCTACTTAAGGGCCAGTTAAACATGTTTTTCGTATTTGATCATACCACAAATATTTTTAATTTACATGTAATTGAGTTAAGCAAATAATTTGCCTCTGCCTTTGGTTATTGGTAGCTATGTTGATGTGCAAAGAACAGGATAGACATTGTTTGAGAAAATGCCTGCCAATTAGGAATGCAATGTAAGGTCTTTCTAGCAATAATGAGAATGAAAAATACGAACAATGGAAAATAAGGTGTTGAGATTTTGACAAAAAAAAAAAAGGTGTTGAGACCAAAGCAAAGGCATATAGAGTGAGAGGAAAGTTTGCATCAACGGCAACGGCGAAAGCCGGCAACTCAGCTTCTATCCTGCCCTTTATGGCATTTATACATGCTTCCCCTATCCTCTGTTTTCTTCTTAAACCTTGTTGAGTTTCAGTTTTGCGGACAGAGCTAGTATATTTGCCTGTCCCATCAATAATCGAAACCAACCTTCAGCACTATAGGAATATGGTAGAGTGGTATAATCTCTTCTGAATTTGGGCTAAAAGATTGAAGACATTGCTATTAAAACTAAAAGTTACACTCTCATTCCATACACATCTCAGTTATTAGATCATTGATCCTAAAAATATCTTTTGATTTTTGAACACATTTCCCATCCATTTTCAAATCCGTTAGCATCGCAAAGCCTAGGTGTTCTAACCAACTACTCGTAAAGTGGATTCATAGAATTTAATAACCAACTAACGCAATGTAGCCCAAACCAGCCAAACTAAATTCTACCAGATAAGTTCAAGCCTTAATGGCTCTGTCTGTGCAGGCCGAAGTACCAAAACTCATACCCAACCCAAATTAGCCTAAAGAAATGCTTAAATCATAAAAGCTCAACACGGCCCAATGATAGAAGGCCATATGATCCACTTTACATCAATAATTGAACTCTCACTCTCCCTCTTCAATGTATTTATTTGTCTAGCATTTTTTTTCCTTGAAAGTTATAGTTTTCAATGCAATTGAATGGGGTATCTTTTACTCCAAGCTACATTAAAAGGCCAAAAGTTATTTTTAACCGAATTATTGGAGCATTAAAATTTCACATTTTCTCATAACACTTCTTTTCTTGAGTTTTTTTTTTAAGGACTTTTCTATTCACGGAGTAAACTCACACACATTACACGGATATTAGGAGTCTTGTGCTGTTGCATAACCTAGGTGGCTCTTTGATATTAAAGTTTGTTAGCTCAAAAAGTCCAACCACCATTGAAACCCCATCAGTCTTTTCTTACTTTTTTGTTTTGTTTTAAATAATTTAAATAAAGATAAAAGGTAACATGTTTTATCATTAAATATATATGTGGGACTCAAATTGCTTCCATGAAGTCCTGTTGTTGAACAACTGTTGAATTATCATTGCACTTTCTTTGTTTGTTTTTTCTTTTGTTCTTTTTTTCTTTGGGAATAGGATGAGAACAGACATGATTTTCTTTCCGTGTGCTTGGTGTTGTGGTGAGGAAATATACCATACAAGTATATGGTCAAAGTCTTCCTCTACGTTGCCTGCTTAGACTTGGATTCTTGCTTCACCGACTTAAAAGTCTTCCTTTTGGAAATTTCATTAGTCTTCACCTGAAAGGAAATTTCCTTTGAATTTAGCGGAGAGAATGGTCTATTCGCTTTGAAAACAATATATAGACTAATTTATTATCAAGTTGATGGGAGTGGACCAGAATCATTAAATTGGAGACATAAATTCAATGGCTCTAAGCTTAACCCGGTTTGTAGGCTAATAAGAAAAAATTTGCCACATCAAAAATCGTTTCTTCATTTAATTATTATCTTGAATTTTTTTATTGTTTATAGAAGTATTGTGTTCGTCTAATTTCTTTTTACCACAATTATCACTGATGAATGTTTTCAAACTTGGCTAACTATTTGTAAGGATGATATTTGATTCACGACTTAAAACATAACGTTTTAGATCATTTTAATGATATTGTTAAGTGGATCCCAATACTTTGTTAGCATTGTATTAACTTTATTTTTTTTATATCTAGTGTCATATTAACTTAATAATGGGTTGTGCTGTAGTGTTTCTGATCTAAACAAACTTTCAAACAACTTCTTAAATACTAACATAATATCACGTAAGTTAGGCTTAGCACACTGAAGCATTACATATTTACCCTTACCACATATTGCTCATATTACATATAAAGATAATAAATATTGTATTCACTTTCATATCCTCAGCCACAATATTAATTAACCAAAACTTGGCCAAACCAAAATCAGAAACTTTTGAAGTGAAATCTTGGTCTAGCAATACATTCGCGATATCTTGCAACTAAAGAATGAATTCTTATTATATATTGATGATAAGAAACTTTGCAATGGACCAATTGGAACACTAAAATTTCACTTATTCTCATAACACTTCTTTATGATCTAATAAGGGAAAAACGAGCCTTCTTCTTCTTCTTTTTTTTTTTTTTTTGCTAAAAACCTTTTCTCTTCTAAAATACTTTTTATCAATATTTAGTACATAGATACTATGACTATAACTTTCAATTTAACATTTTGAGGATGCCCAACCACCATTGAGAGCAAGTCCACCCATGAAGGCTAAGGCAAGGCAAAGGCTACTACTATTCATGTGAATAGTGGCAGCCTTGCCTTTTTCCTGTTCTACCCCAAAAGGCTAGAGCAAGGGCAAATACTATTCACATGAGATATGAGGAGATGAATTTGTATAGAGTTTTTGGTGTGGGAACTAAAGAATATGCCTATGTATTTATTTAAAAAAATTCTGAAATTTTGGGTTTTTCTTTTTGGTTGCTGACGTCATTATGACGTCGACATTGCATCATTCTCCCAGGCAGCAGCTCGGGCTAAATTTGCCCATGGGCTTGCCTGGGCTCGTGGGACCCTGCTCTTGCCAGGGCGGGCCCTTGCGTGCTGGAGCTGCTTCCTTACCCCCGGGCTGCCTTTTGCCCGGTTTTGAAGCAAGGGTGGACTTGCTCTTAAACTTCATGAGAACCACATAACATGAGTATATGGTCAAAGTCTTCCCCAATAATCAGAGATGGTAAAAAAATAAGTGAAATAATTAGCCAAGGGTGGACAAAAATTCAACCATTCACACACTGAAGAAAGAAAAGGGCACATGGGAGTGGCAGCATAGTGACCCCCCTCTTAAACGCTTTACGTACAAAGTTCTGTTGATTTTTGTTGAGTTCAATTCTAGTGGGAGTGAAAACACATTACACGATAGGCCCCCAATTTACACGTTTTATGAACAAACTTGTGCTTTCTATTTTCTTGTTGGTCCATGTAGGAAGACCATGCATATGGCCCCAATTTACAAATTACAAGTTTCAACGGAAAGGGAATTTCCTCGGGGCGTCTCAGAATGTGAACAAGTACCTCTCATAACAACTATGTTTGAATATTAATCAATAGTTTTGAGCACTGGGTATCTTCTGCCAAGGTCTAAAAAATATGAAATAATTCACAATCATTCAATCCTTTGTTTTAAATCAAAAGTCCAACGATAAAGTTCAATCCTTTTTTTTTAAAGTCCAATGAATTATATAATTTAAATCAAAATTAAAAAGTAACAAGTTTTATCATATGATAATTAAATGTGGGAGTCATTTTAATGATATCGATATATAATTCATTTCATCAAATTAATGCAGAAAATATTGCTTCCTCACTTGAATTGGTTGGAATGAAGTAGTTGACTGGGTTGGAAAAGCATTGTGGAAATGCCCAAAGACTTTATGGAAATTTCAGGCCAACTAAATGGTCCAAGTATCTTGTTGGTGCCGACAAACGTTTTGGACTATTCTGGTGTTTCAGCATGCATATAGTATAACAGCTGTATTTGAAGTTTTGACTAATTTATTGTGTTGTTGATGGGAGTGGACCAAGAATTATTTATTTGGATATCTAAAACTACACGACCATTCAAATACAAAGGGGTAAAATATCTATTTGAGTTTACTTCACAATGTAATCACATGATTTGAATCATTCATTTTTCAGTTAATCATCGTTTATAAGAAGTATTGAGTTCATTTATTTATTTAGGTAACTTTTTGTAAGGATCATCTTTGAGTAATGACCTAAATCATGAATCTTTTGGTTAATAAGATGGCACTGTGGACTGGGCATAGAGTAATGGCTAGTGGTGTAATAACTTAATAATAAGAGGTTAGAGCTTTTGAATAAATATTTAAAAATAATAATTAAGTAGAGGGGTTCACAGGAAATATTGACGTACCCTCATCTAAATATTACACTTAAAAGTCTTCCTTCTGGAAATTTCATTAGTCTTCACCTGAAAGGAAATTCCCTTCAAGTTTAGCGGAGAGAATGGTCTGTTCGCTTGAAAAGTCTTCATTGTCAAGTTGATGGAAGTGGACCAGAATAATTTATTTGGAGATATAAATTCAACGGCTCTATGCTTAACCCGGTTTGTAGGCTAATAAGAAAAAATTAACCAAATCAAAAATCTTTTCTTCATTTAATAATTATTATCTAGAATTTTTTTTATTGTTTATAGAAGTATTGGGTTCGTCTAATTTTTTTTCAGCACAATTAGATGACTGATGACAGATGACTATGTCTAATTTTTGCCACAAACCTTTTCTCTTCTAAAATACTTTTTATCAATACTTAGTACATACATACTATGACTATGACTTTCAATTTAACATTTTGAGGATGCCCAACTACCATTGAAACCTCATGAGAACATGAGTATATGGTCAAAGTCTTCTCCAATAATCAGAGATGGAAAAAAGAGAAGTGAAATAATTAGCCAAGTAGTGTTGGTGGACAAAAATTCAAGCATTCACACACTGAAGAAAGAAAAGAGCAAATGGGAGTGTCAGGCTGTCGGCACAATGGTCCCCCTCCTAAACGCTTTGCGTACAAAGTTTCTGTTGATTTTTGTTGAGTTCAATTCTAGTGGGAGTGACAAGACGTTACACAATAGGCCCCAATTTACATGTTTTACGTACAAACTTAGGCTTTTCTATTTTCTTGTTGGGTCCATTTAGGAAGACCATGCATATGGCCCCAATTTACAGATTACAAGTTTCACCGGAAATGAAATTTCCTAGGGGTGTCTCAGAATGTGGACAACGATAAATAGACAAGTATCTCTCATAACAACTGTGTTTGAACATTAGTCAATAGTTTTGAGCACATACTTGGTATCTTCTGCACCTTTGAGTTTAGCGGAGAGAATATGAACTATTCCCTTGAAAATAATATATAGACTAATTTATTGTCATGTTGATGGGAGTGGACCAAGAGAATTTATTTGGAGAACTCAAGGGCTATATGCTTAACCCGGTTTGTGGGCTAATAAGAAAAAAAATTAGTCAAATTGAAAATCGTTTATTCATTTAACTATTATCATGAATATATTTTTTAAAAATTTATAGGAAGTATTGCATTCGTCTATTTTTTTTTTATCGCACTTAGATGCCTGAATGTTTTCAAATTTGGTAACTTTTTGTAAGGGTGATCTTTAATTCATGACCTAAACAATGAACGATTCGGATCATTTTAATGATATTGTTAAGTTGACCCAAACGATTGGTTAACAATGTATTAACAGTTTTTTTTTAAAAAAAAAATATCTAGCAAATACATATTATGTGGTGTTTATATCGGAACGGTGGTGACACCCTAGCTAGGTAAAGATATTCAATTCGTTATAGTGGCTATTCCCGAAAGCGATATCTTGCAACTAAAGAATGAATTCTTATTATATGTCATCTTTTATAATTTAAATCAAAATTAGAAAGTAACAGGTTTTATCGTATGAGAATTAAATGTGGGACTCATATTTCTTCTTTGAAGTCAATATAATTCATAATAGTTGGAAAAACATTGTGGAGATTTCAGGCCAACTAAATGGTCCAAGTCTCTCGTTGTTTCAGCAATAAGTAGGTACAAGTACCCTCTCATGCCGTACAAGTACTCTCATTTAAATATTACACTTACACGTTGAAGAAAAATTAATATTACAAAGAGTTTATAGTTCTAGTGATTAAGATCATTTATTTTTACTCCGGAAGATCAATATTCGACTCTTCTTCCTTCATAAGTGTTTGTATGAAAAAAAATATAAATACTAACAATTTTATTCACTTTGGTATATGGTCAACCATAATATATGGCTTCATATCCTCAAATTAATTATAGCATGTATCATGGGTCACCCCATTTTTCCTTTCTATAATTCAAAATACACCATTATATATGAATATATAGCAAAAGAGACACTATCTTAGTCTCAATTCTAACATGTACTGCACGTTTGATGAATTATTGCTATCTAATTAATACTTTACATTGAAATTTATTGAACTCAACCAGTTTCTTAATTAACTAGTACTATCTGCTTAACACGCGACAATACCATAACAATCTTATTAATTATAAGAACACTCGAAGACTCATATCATAAGTGAGCGGTATAATCCATGCAGACATAGCTGCTTCTTTAGCGTAGAGGTCTGTTCATTATATTCTCCTTCAACTCGAAGTGCTGGCAAAAGGATTAGGAGGCATGGCGAGATTCTCACCTTTTCTTTCCAACATTTGAACTACAACTTTCATTGAAGGACGATCTATTGGATGCCATTGGATGCACCATAGACCCACAATTGCAAGTTTCCTAGCAATTGTTACATCTCCTTCGTCGTCACATATATGGATTCGTAGGTCGTTGCCTTGCTCTAAAAGGTTATAGATCCATTCTGGGAAGTAGACTTGGCTAGTGGAGTCCTCCATGACTTTAAAGTTTTTTCTGCCTCCAACCATTTCAAGCAACAATATTCCAAAACTATAGACATCCGACTTATAGGAGACATTGCCGAAGTTCCTTGAGAAGATTTCGGGTGCAATGTAGCCCATGGTCCCCCTGGCTGTAGTCATCGATATTGCACTTTGATCCTTAGCACAAAACTTGGCTAAACCGAAATCAGAAACTTTTGGAGTGAAATCTTGGTCTAGCAATACATTATGTGGTTTGATATCGAAGTGCAGGATTCGTTGGTCGCATCCTTGGTGAAGATATTCAATTCCTTTAGCTATTCCTAGAGCGATATCTTGCAACTTATCCCAACCAATAAATGAATTCTTATTATCTGCTGATGATAAGAAATTTTGCAAAGAACCATTTGGTAAGTATTCGTAAACAAGAGCACGAATAAATCCGTCAGCACAAACTCCAACCAAGCGAACCACATTGACATGGTGGATTTGACACATAGTCCCCACTTCGTTGATGAAATCTTCCCCATTTTCATTTGAATTGTTGAGCATTTTCACAGCAACAAGTAACTCTGAGGAAAGAGTTCCTTTGAACACCGTTCCATAGGCCCCCTGACCCAACTTTTCCTTGAATTGACTTGTTATCCTCTTAATATCAGCATAGGAATATCTACTTGGCTTCATCGCTCTGTATTCATCCAAAAATCTTTCAATTCTAAGCTGATTTTCCTTTTCCTTTTTGTTTGAGTTGTAGACATAGTAGATTGTCGTCCCCGTCGCTATTAGAACTAAACAAAGTGCAAAAATACCTGCAAATATTTTCTTTTTGTGTCAAGTGTTTTTTAAAGCGGTTTTAGCAATTTTAAACTCTCTTGAAAACATGTTGATTAATTTCCTCACCATTATGTTCATAAAAGAAAGAAATTAGATGAAATGAAGGTCTGCGGATATAGCTCACCTAATATCTTCAGATTTGGCCTTTTAAGATTACGACCTGTAAAAGTTGTTCATGAAATAAGGGCGGGTTTTCAAATCAATGAAATCCAAAATTATAGTTTGCATAGAATCTTCAATTAATCTTGAAATTATAGTTGGAAAGTAAACTTGGGGTGTAAAATACCTTTGCAATGTTCACATGGAATGGACCAATGCAATGTTCCTGTCCCTTTGAATTCGTAGTCATGCACCTTGATACAAGACACTAGGGGCATTTCATCAAAGGAACAATAATCACCAATGATAGCGTAAATATGGTTACCAGAATTGTTGCCATGGCATGGGCTCAATCTCGGCAGACAAGAATAATTGGAAGAATATTCATCTCTTACTGTTGACGGTGGACAACTGAATAAGGTTGCGGGGCTTACTAATTCAAAGGGATAAGAACCATTACTGTAAAACAACTCCCATGGCAAGCAACAACCTTCATAAGGAATTCCTCCAATTACATGAGATCTGTAGTTAATCTCATAAAGACGGAGCTTAGCTGACGACGATGGTAACTCAAGTATAGTCTCGTTGTCGTCAGTGCATGAAACATCAAATCCCGGGAAGCCACAATGGATTGGCTGCCTACCTTTAAGTCGAAATGGGTATCGGATGGCTGGGCCGTAGTAGGAACATCTTGTTTCTCTGCAATCTTCATGGCCCACTCCACCATTGACTGCATCTATTACGACTATCATGAGCAACCACTGTGAGAAATTCATGACGGCAAGAAATTATTTGCAGAGTACAAGCATCCTTGAAGATGATATGATATGATATGATATGGACTTGGGTTTCTTTTTTTGTGTGTGGATTACTTCAGATGACATGGGCCCCACTCCTTCTGGATATTTTAGTCAATGGCCGACGGGTACGGTGATCTCTTAATTCTTATCTGATTATGCGCCGAAAAAATAAAATAAAATAATAATAATAATAATAATAAAAAATGACGACTTTATATTATATCTTTAAAGAGTTAAACTGCACTAAATTGGAAATTTCCCTTGTGCTCTGACAGCATGTCTGGAGGAAGTCTCCTATTTGCTGCTTACACAGTGCTCCTTCTTCTTCTTCTTCTTCTTCTTGTTCCTTCCTCTTGTTCCCAAACAGCTTCCAATAATATTACCCGTTCTTGTACCCGTTCTTGTGGAAATATTAACATAAGCTCTCCATTCCGATTGAAAGGAGACTCTAAACACTGCGGCGACAGCGACAAAAGCTTCGAGCTATCTTGTGAGGCCAAGGGAGATGGTACTACTCATCATGCAGTGCTATACTTGTTTTTAGGAAAGTATTATGTACAAGCAATCAATTACAATAACTTCACAATCCGACTTGTGGATGCTGGTGTTCACAAGATCAAGGACAACTACTTCTCCCACCCACTCTACTCCTTGACCCCCTTCAACTTTTCTTACTCTGGTTATACAGGTCCTTATGATTACATCGGTTCTCCTTACCCTGGTTATTCTTACCCAACAGCATCATTATCAATGTCTATAATCTTCCTGAGCTGTGAAATTCCAATGAATCCTTCCGATCTCATTGTTGAAACAGATCCATGCATCAATGGGGTCAACAACTATTCTTCTTTCTCCAATTTAACAACATATTCTTATTTCATAAAATTTCCGGTTGCGAATGGCCCAAGGTCAAAGGTCAATTTGGGGGATTCCTGCAAAATAACACTAATGGTTATGGTGTCCCCTTCAACTGAGGAGCACATGACGTCTTGCAAAGGAATATATAATGAAATAGCGCATGGCTTTCAACTCTCATGGCTTATGTATGCATGTCCAGAAAGTTGCGCGTATTATTGCAAGCTGAACAGCAACGGCACTGGAATTCAATGCTCAGAGTCAGAACAAGGTTAGACAATTGCCAAACCTTTAAATTATAAATTATATATTAAAGAAGGCTTATTTACAGTAGTGCCCTATGAAACTATTGTCAAATATCAGTTTTATCCCTGGAAGTCAAAGTGACCCCAGGAAGTTAAACTGTAATTTCCAACAGTTACTAAGCTAATGTTACAGTTTTCTTTTCAAAGTAGCACCCTGGCTCATGAAGATAATAATGTTACAGTTTTCTTTTCATAATTTGTGTATAATTTATGTTGGTCTAACCAGAATTCTCTTTATGCTAATGTTACTGTCTTCTTTCGCAATGTAGAAATCCCTTGGTACTGGAAGGTCTTATCGTTCATAAGCGAAGGTCTTAAAACCACAGGTGGGCTCTTCCGCTTTGATTGGTATAAATCCGAATTACACTTTGCCCCGCTTCTGGGATGTGCAGTCGCTTTCCTAGGTAAGAGAATACTCTTATTTTGATTGAGATGGATTTGCAAAGGAGTATATTAATATTATTATCAGTATTATACTTCCAAGTTCATTAATTCCATTTTTGTGAACCATGCAGCAATACACCTGGCAGCCAAACTTTCATTTGGTTTTCCCTTTGTAACTGCACTGCTAATATATAAATGGCGAAGAAGGCACTTGTCAATGTATGAGAATATAGAAGATTTTCTACGGAGTAATAATAATCTCATGCCAATAAGGTACTCTTACTGGACATCAAAAAGATGACCAGAGGTTTCAAGGACAAATTGGGGGAAGGAGGCTATGGCTCTGTATACAAGGCAAAGCTCCGCAGCGGTTGCCTTGTAGCCATCAAGATGTTAGGCAAGTCCAAAACTAATAATGGGCAAGACTTTATCAATGAAGTTGCTACCATTGGAAGGATTCGCCATGTTAACGTGGTGCGACTTATTGGCTTCTGTGTTGAAGGTTCAAAACGTGCTCTTGTATACGATTTCATGTCTAATGGGTCTCTTGAGAAATACATTTTTTCTCAACAAGGAGATGTGTCTTTAAGTTGCCAGAAAATATTTGAAATCGCACTTGGAGTGGCTCGTGGTATTGATTACCTCCATCAAGGCTGTGACATGCAAATTTTGCACTTCGACATCAAGCCTCACAACATTCTTCTAGACGAGAATTTTACTCCCAAGGTCTCTGATTTTGGGTTAGCAAAGCTATACCCATTGGATAATAGCATTGTATCTTTGACTCAGCAAGAGGAACCATGGGATACATTGCTCCAGAGCTATTCTATAAAAACATTGGAGGTATTTCGTACAAAGCCGATGTGTATAGTTTTGGAATGTTATTGATGGAAATGGCTGGTAGAAGGAAGAACCTGAATGCGGGTATAGAACAATCAAGCCAATTTAGCCAAATCTACTTTCCGACATGGGTTTCTAATCGAGTTGAAGGCAGGAAAGGACATAGAAATAGGAGCTGATGCAACAGATGAGGAAAAGAAGATCATAAAGAAGATGATGATGGTAGCTTTATGGTGCATACAAATGAAGCCTATCGAACGCCCTTCAATGAATAAAGTAGTGGAGATGCTTGAAGGAGAAATTGAGAGCCTCCAAATGCCTCCAAGGCCTTTCTTATACCCACAACAAATTCCTGCAGATGAAGTTGGTGCGGACAATCAAAGTCCCTATGCATCAAGTGCTTCAGAATTTGAAGAGATTACTTTGATTGCGGATGCAAATGAAGTGAATTAATATTAGTCACGATGTGGATCTATGTAAGGGAAAGTTAGCAACTCTACTCTGTATTTGATCATAGCACAAATATGTTTACATGTTGTAATTGATTTAAGCAAATAATCAGCCTCTACCTTTGGTTATTGTTTTAGAAACTGCCTGCCAGAAATGCAATGACTTGAACTTTGATGACAATTAGGTTTACACAAATGAATTGCCCAAGAGAAACAATTCACGTGGGCCTACCGTGGAGACCTTCCAAAGGGAAGTGCCAGTTTCACAAAATTCTAATTCTTAACATAGGAATATGGCAGACAAACTTGATTAACAAATTAATTAAAAGAAAAAACCGCAACTAAACCGCAACTGATCTTCTCTTTGACATAGATAGATAACACACATCACAGAAGTAGAAGACATTGCTGTTAAAACTTAAAAAAAAAAAAAAGCTCTGTTATTATATCATTGATCCCATCCTCAATCCTAAAAAAAGCTCTTGATTTTTGAACATATATCCCATCCATTTTCAAATCCACTAGGATTGGCAAAGCCTATAGATGTTCTAAACAACCACTCGTAAGGTGGATTCAACGAGTTTAATAACCAAAGCCAAAACAAGCATGAGACAGATGTTCTCAGCAACTACTCTGTTTCTTTCTAGTTTCTACTAAATAATGTTGCCTCCATCCATTTTCAAATCCTCTAGGTCTAGGATAAGCAAGCCTCCATCAAAAAACACCAAGAGCCATTACAGGCAAATGAGCTCTACTTGACCTCTATAAAAAACACAACAATAATCAACTGAGTAGAACAAGCAAACAAGCTCAGCTAAGATGTAGTATTTTGGGAGGAGAAACAAAAAAACAAACTCAATTGCAACCATCACTAACCAGAAACAACAAAAGAGTTGTAGTTAAAAATATATACAACAACTTAACCTAAATCCATAAACTCATCTTACTACTAATTATACAACAACACATTCCTCGTTCCTAACTTGTCACAATTTCAGAGACTTCAATTGAAAAGTGAGAGATTTAAAAAATTACCATTTGCACCACACGCATTGCCCCCATCTCAAACAACAACCTGGAAATCTCTTGACCCACCGCCCAAAGTACCCAACCCGCCTTCGACGAAAGAGAAACCGCCATGCCACGGCACAAAACCCTCAAGAGCCGCCGCCTCAACCTCCACCCACCTCTCCGAAACTCAACCCTAGCCAAAAGCCTCACGTTGAAGCTCACGCTCCCACGCGCCCTGTCCCCGTCAATGCCTTGCGCCGCTGGAGTGCCAACGAACGATTCGCCGCCGAGAAAGTCGCGATGACAGACGTCCCGATCCTAAGTCCCTGAGCGAACGGCGGAATTAGACGACCTTGTGCATTCCTAATAACAAGACTTGCCGAATCACCATTTGATAAAACATAACCGTCAAAATTGATTTAATGTTATATCTCTCTAAGTTTGGTGGCATTATCAAATGGACTATGGAGTTTCAATTTCATCAATTTACACCGCAACATTTTAATATTCAATCAATTTACACATTCCGTTAAGGCTTATTTCCTGTAGTACCCCCTGAAATTATGGTCAAATCTCACTTTACCCTCTGAAAGTTAAAATGACCCACTTTGCCACCTTGACCGATGTTTTGCATCTCAATTTCCCCCCCCCAACCGTTAAATCAGTCAATAACTCTGTTAAAGTTGCCAACATGGCATGAATGGGACCCGAAATTTTGCTCAAATGCATACCACATAATTGCCATGTGTGCAAAAAAATAAATAAATAAATAAAAGAGTTTCCACAACACCACCACCCTAAAATAATAAAATTACAGCTCATAAAAAAAAATTACAAAAAACAAAAAACAAAAAACAAAAGAGAAAACTAAAATGAAGCAGCCACTGTTTTCTTCACCCCCTACCATCATCTTCACTAACAGATCTCCCCCACCCCACCCTCTCCCTTCGTACCTAGCCAACCCAGATCTTGCACCTACCCCGTGCGCCATCACAACCAGGCCTTGCGCGCTATTCCTCGAGTCATGGGTTGGGACTGGGAGAGACCCATAAGGAGAGAGATAAGGGTGTAAAAGGGTTGACTGCTCTTTCAGGGCAGTGAAGAGAGGAGGAGGCCTCCATTCCAACCTCCCCCACCCTAAGTCAACCGCCATACCAGATCTGTTGCGAACTCAACCCAACCTCAATAGTAGATCCAACTCTTGAAGTCCAAGGCCACGCCACCATCTTTATTGTCAAGCTTTTCGCCCCCGGCAACCAATAAACCCATCCCCTCAGCAAACCAGATCATAAGATCAAATAAAGGAAGAAGAAGAATGAGATTGTAGTTTAAGTTCTTCATTTGTTCAATCTGTGTGTGCATATGATTTTTACTTGGAAAAAATAAAATAAATTTACTCAATTGTTTGTGTTGTGTTATTGATTTGAGGTTTGGAACAATCGGATTTGAACAAGCCTAAGATACTTGATTTTTATTCAATGTATTATGTGAGTGTTCTTGTTTTTCAATTATTTTTTTGGCAGTGGGTCTGGCTTGTGGTTGGATGCTTATGGATTATGTGGGGTGGTGATTGGTTGCAGAGGGAGGATGAAGAGGGAGGATGAAGGATGATGGGCATCTTTGGGGATAGGGAGAGGGAGAGATTGGGTATGCGTAACAGAGCAAGGAAGGAAGGGAATTGGGGATTTATAAATAAATAAATAAATATATATATATATTATTAATAGTTGAGTTTTGTTTTTAAAAGAAAATTCTTTCTTTTTGTTTTTTTACACATGGTAATTATGTGGCATGCATTTAAAAAAAAGTGGGGTCCTATTCGTGCCACGTTGGCATCTTTAACAGAGTTATTGACTGACTTGACGGTATGAGGTAAATTGAGATGCAAAACATCGGTCAAGGGGGTAAAGTGAGTCATTTTAACTTTCAGGGGGTAAAGTGATATTTGACTATAGTTTTAGGGGCTACAGTAAATAAGCCTTCTGTTAATTTAACCATCTAATTATTTGTGAAATTGATGATGTAGCAAGTTACGGACCCACTTTGTTTTTTTGTTTTTAAAATATTAATGTTTTATTACTTTAAGAAATTGTTTATTTTTTGAAAAAGGAATTGTTTGCGGGTATTTTCGTTTTACTACATTGAAGTTTACAGAGTTTCAGTCTTCGATACATCAAGTTTTTTTTCATCTCAATCTTATATTGAACATTTATTTTTGTAACACTTTCATACATCTATGAATGATAGACAGTTCAATATATATAATTTTATGCCTCTAATACTTATTGTTTAGCTAAGATTCTGAGTATTTTATGATTATTTAGTTTGTTTTAGTTACTTTAGAGATAATATTTGCTTGTTGAAGGAAAAGAGTGAATAAAGACTGCAATGGCAATGTTGGTGAGGAATAAAGAAATTACTATGCAAGATGCCACCATCTTTTGGAGGAAAAGAAGAGAAAAACAAATCCTGGAGTTGCTGTACCACCAGCAACAAATAAATAAGAAAAGAAGAAGTGGATGCAGCAATGAAGAATAAACAATTGCAGTGGGTTAGGGCAAAGCTACAGCAAATCATCTATAAATAGAGAGGTCTTCTAGCTTTCAAGAAAATCACCAATACCAACCAAGAGGTAAGGTTGGAAACAATGTCTCTCTATGGACTACGTACAACATGAATAATGAAGAACGTGCTATAAATTTAAAGTTTTAAATTCTGTGAGCACAAATGGAGGAGAAAACATAATTTTAGGGATGTGTCTGTTGAAATTTTCCATTTATAACCAGTGGCATATCATGTAATTTCATTCATTATAGTGGACA
Source organism: Prunus fruticosa (assembly GCA_018703695.1). NCBI lineage: Eukaryota > Viridiplantae > Streptophyta > Magnoliopsida > Rosales > Rosaceae > Prunus > Prunus fruticosa. Next base: position 17,096,798 of record CM031922.1, read on the forward strand.
TAAGAACGACTTACATAGGCACACGTTTGGCTTGGTGATTGCAATTGAAGAGGGAAAATAAATGTCATGCATCCATTACATCACAGCTAAATTCGACATAACACTATATAGTTTACTAATATAGAAGATAGGAATATAATTTCACAAAACATAAGGCCAATGTGTAAAATAAAGGATGTAATTTTACAATCAAGCACTGAAAAAACGTTAAAATTACAAAAGATGTCATTATTAAATGCTGCCAAATTTTACTATTTCATTTTAACTCATTCCTCCAGCTGTCAGCATTAAACAACCCCAAGCCCAAAATAAACACTCCAACTGTCAGCATTAAACACGCCCAAGCCCAAAATAAACACTCAGCATTAAACACGCCCAAACAGCCCAAGCCCAAAATGACAGCAGCGACGACAAATTTCTACCCAAAACGACAGCAACACCCAATCACGCCCACGACAACAACGAAATTCACAACCATTCCATCCAGTCGCACTCCTCCTTCCCACTTCAAGAAAAAACACTCACAGACTCACAACCCTCACCATTTCACTCTGAAAATTCACTCTCTGAAAATCGAAAAGCAATCAGAAAGCAACGACAACCAACATCGACGAAAACAAGCGCTGCAACTCATTCTCAAACTCTGAAAAGGACCTCACTAAATGAGAAACTATATTGCAGTCACTAATGGGTCTGACACCTTTGCCTTCATTTCTAAATTCTTCTTCTTCGTCTGTTTCGCAAACTAAGCAGCACTTTTAGGGTTTCTTTTTGCATTTCTATTTTGCATTTTGGATTTGCATATATGTTGTTTCTAAATGATTTCCCACACTACATAGTAGTTTTATGTATTTTAGCTTCTGGAAATACATGGGTTTATGCTTCCATGCTTGAGTTTTTCGAGTTAAGAAGAAATTTTGGTTTGGGCATTTCAACAAACACATTAAAGGCAAAGTATATGACAGATTGTGGGTGAAAATTTTAGTTTCAATTTCGAACACTACATAGAAGTTCTATTTCTTTTGGGTCTTGTGCATTTCAACAAAAATGCATGTAGTTTTGCAGTTTTATGATTTTCCTAAATTTTGATTAAGGTATCCTAGCTTCTAGATTTCAACAAAACCATGGGTTTATGCTGTCAAGAAATGTGTAGTTTAACAACCACTTTTGTTTATGTTTTTGGTTTTCAGTTACTGGTTTGATTGGTTAAGGATGTTTCCTACTACCTAATGGCTTGTAGTTTTTGGTTTTGAGTTGCTTTATAGGTTGTAGAGTCCATTACTACAAAAAATACAGAGGTGTTTATGAAAAAAGACTTAGCTAGTGAACCTATGAAGCTCTTTAAACAGATAAACAATGTTTTCTGAATCTTACCAGACTATTTGAGGAAGCGAGAATTGTAAGCCAACTTGGGTCTTCTTCAAATCTGTTTTGTGAGAAGGAAATACAGAGAAAGAGGAGAAGAAAAGAAAATAGAATGGGAATCTGGGCAGTTGTTTTTGAGGTTTTTGGAGGCGTCGGTTAATAAATTACCCCATTTCTTTACTAATAGAAGAAATGTGTGCTCAGAAGTCGGAACTACAAATGGAATGTATCATGCATGTACCCATAATTGTTCAGTTACTCAACTCTATACAATCCCACTTAACTTATCAATACAAAAGTTCCTTTAGACTTTTGGAGGAGTGTTGGCAAAGTTCCATTGCAAATGCGTCATGCCTAAGTAAGTTCTATCACCAGCTACTTGGTCGATTGGGACAGCATCAGAAACTCGTCTCAGGTCCTCTTCTCCAAGTTTCACCCTCAAGGAGCCAATGTTTGCATCCAGGTTCTTAATCTTTGTATCCAGGTTCTTAATCTTTGTTGTCCTAAGCAGTTGAAAATTCAAAGCAAATGACCAATATGGACTATGGACATGGAGTGTAAGAACTTTTCTTCACTCGACTCGAGTTAGTGTACAACATGCTGTCTCTGATTACATCTTAAAACTATTTTCAAAGAAAAAACAACTTAACCAAGAGTCCTTAAACTAACTCACCTTTGGCATGTTTGTTAATTTAAGTTGCAGATAACAAAAGCGTAATGATGGCTCACCTGGGATGGGCACAACATCATCTCCTTGGTGGAGAACCCATGCTAGTGCTAGTTGAGCAGGAGAGAATTGGTGCTTTTTTGCAAGACTTTCTATTCGATTGTAAATGTTCTTGTTCTTCTCCAAGTTCTCGCCTATGAAACGAGGATTTGAGGCCTTAGAAAACATAAAAAAGAAAAAGGGATAAGGTTTCTGAACATTCCTTCTCCTAGGAAATAATAAATGCAAGGAGATGAAGTAACGTCCCCTCAAAGCTTCCTCTTGAAAAGATGCAAATAATTAATCACAGCTTAAAGAATATAATTGGCAACATTTGGTATTACAATGAACTAAGCAGAAAAATTGGTGAAGAAACATTTACCAAGAAGCTATTTGCAGGCACAACTTCTAAAAGTTGTCACCGAAAAACCCACGACCAAGAGGACTATACGGAACTATACCTATGCCAAGCTTCCTGTATGTGATAACATTACACCGTCCAATGAGATAATTGACACATATTATAGTTGTAATAGGTAGAGCTTGAGTTTGACAACATTTGCACAATTATGAAACCAATTCAGAGGACCAATTTTGCATAGCTCAGATAGGATTTTGAACATGCCTGCAAAGTGGAATAATCTCTTCCTCAATATCACGAGTCCAGACAGAGGGACCACTCCCTTTGTACAGCTGTGATGGGATGAACTGCATGTGCCCTCCTTATTGTATCCGGGCTAGCTTCTGATAAACCGATGTACTTTACTTTCCCTTCTTCCACCAGTTTCTTCAGCTCACCAATCTAAACTCCAGAAAGAAAACAAAAACGTATCTAATCAAACTAACATGCAAAGTTTATTATACAATTGTGGTGATTGCAGGTGAATAAGGAAGAGAATCACATACAGTTTCCTCTATAGGCACTGAAGTGTCCACCCGATGTTGGTAATACAGATCAATGTAGTCCACACCAAGACGCTTCAAGCTAGCTTCACAGGCTGAACGGACATACTCAGGAGTACCCTTGATTACAATAGCAGGAGGGTCAACGGTTCCAGTAATACCGAACTTTGTGGCTAATTGAATTTTTTCTCTTGGCAACTGCTTCAAGGCCTAGAAAACTAAAACTTTGGAATTAGGCTTGCAGAAAATCAATAGAAAAGTCCTTCATTACAAAAATAGAAACATACAAAACATTGAGACATATGCATTTAGCTCTTATTCTGCTGCTCTTAACTTGTGGAGTTAGTGTAATCATTCGAACGAGGTCCATATACATCAGCAGCTGTATCTTTGAAGTTGACAAATTCAGAAGCGGAAAGACATGCATACCTTCCCAATAAGAACCTCATTCAAATGAGGTCCATATACATCAGAGGTGTCAAAGAAAGTGATTCCTTTACTGAAGGCATCTTTGATTATCGAGATTCCATCCTCATCAGCGACAGGAGAGTTGTAGACTCCAGTCAGGCCCATGCACCCAAACCCCAATTTTGAGACCTGAAAGGAAATCATAAATTCTGAACTAAAGCAGGGAAAACTCTTCCAAGTTTCAGTCTTGGAATATTAATTCCCTTCCCCTCGGCCATATTATTTTTCCTCTATGTAATTTCTTTTGATCCCTTTCCTTTTAGATCAATCCCAAATGTAAATTGGATTTGTTAATACAAAGTCTACCCTGCGTTAGGATTAAATCATTTTTAGAGTTGTAATTTGAAAACTATGAACAGGAAAGGATAAGTTGAAGAGTAAGATGTGTTATCTTCCTAGGAATTTCGACTGTGTTATCTTCAGCCATCTTTCTAAACTTTCGGCTCTCTGTTTTCTCCTTTTCTTTCTAAAGGTTTTTTAGGGTCCGCTCCTCCCAGTTTAGTGGACTGTCTATTTTGGACAATGGGGGTTGGTGGACTGGTACGTCAAAAAGAAATTTAAATCAGAAAACTCAAACTGACGAGTGATGAGCCCAGCTGGGAATCGAACCCGGATCTGTACCGTGGCAGGGTACTATTCTACCACTAGAGCACTGGTGCGCTGGGAACACATAACTAAACTACTTGTATTATACCAGCATCTTCAAAAGTGATGTGAAATAGTCACATGACATAAAGTGACAAAAATTGAAGGAAAGAGTTATTTCAATACATCTCACTAGTGAATTCAACAAATAGCATGACACCTAATTTAGAGAACCTAATTTAGAGAGTTGCGGTTAATAAAATGTAATTAGCATTTCTACACATGATGTGTTTGATTTACACTGTATATTCGGGGATGGTATTGGTGGGTGTGAAATCGGATTAGGAGGAGAGAGGGATGAAGTGTGGGGGTGGGGGTGGTGTATATTCGGGGAAGCAGAGATGGAGACGCTTGGTGTTGGTGATTGCAATTTTGGGTCTGGATTTTTTTCCATGCTCGTTCCTCTGCTTTTCCTTCTTTCGTAACACTGTTGAGCAAGCTTCTTTTAATTATTTACTAACATCTCTTGGTCTTTGCTAGGGAAATATATAACAAAATTCAAGTATATATTTGACATGTGTTTGGATCGTGTTTGGATCGTATTTGACATATATATGGTTTGACGATGTTTGCTTTTTGGTCATCTAAGAAGTCAGAGAATGATGACTTCGTATCTTGAAGACTAAATTACATTAATCACTCCAATGACATATAATAATTTGAATTCCTTTAAATCATATATATATCCACATCGCAAAAAGAAAAATGAAAAAGCAAGGGGATTTAATTAAAAGAGAAATCAAATGAACTAAGAAGCGGTTGAACTCCCTTGATGAGGTGCTAGCCCTCCTCTTTACCAAAACAAAAAAATTAAGAAGCAATCTCCACATCGCAATGATCCACCGGCTGACCCTTGATGATGCTTGGACCACTGTTGCTCAAATCCCCAAACCTGATATTTGCCGGGCAATGCACGTACAAGTGATACTTGGGCGAAATCCAAGTCCCTACTTTCCACTTCACGTCCCCTTGAAGCTTGATATTCATCAGGACAACCCCAGCATGCCAATCTTGATCCAAAGACTGCTGCGAATATGGTGAAATCGGCATGTCGTAGCCAGTCAAAGGAGGTGACCACACCACAGGTTCCTTGTGCCCTTGGTACGTAGGAGGCAAGAGATAAGCCATTGTTACCTGCTGGTCTCGATATGTGGCGTAGACGTGGAGAGGCTGGTACTCTACGCCTATCCGAGAATTAGGGTTTCTAGAGGACAGTGTGACCTGCATGATGATGCTGATGGCGTAGGGCGGTACCTTGGAGACATTGAACTGATAAACGGTGACGTCTTCGAGGTTGAAGCTTGGCTTGGAGGGGTGGAGAACGAGGAACACAACAAACACTAGGAGGCCGATAAAGACAATAAGGCCAACGGTGCCCCATGCGAACCACTTTAGTTTCTTGCTGTTGCTGCAGCCGACGTTGACGCTGGCTATCTTTTCACTCATGGCGGGGAGTGGATTGCGTGGCGGTGAAGGGATCCGGAGTGAAGGCAGGGCTATGATCTCTAGCTGAGGAAAGTTGTCGAACTAAACGTATGCGGACTAGTGTGAGATAACTTACCAACAGGGAGTTTGATAAAGGGTCTAGTGTGAAAACATATAGCGAAACGAAGTTAGAGTAAGCAAAAATAGAATTTGAGTAATACTGAAAGAATAAAAAATTTAATCACTAAAAAAAGGTTTGATAGAATCCGATGCATTCACATCCCTATGATCATATAATTCCGTAAAAAATTCATAAATTCCTACAATAAAAGTTACCCGTTTTTCTGTGAAGAAAATAAATTTAGCTATCTTCTTTTCTTGAAAATGACAAAACAAGCTATTTTGTGTGACTATGAATGTCGATTCTTGTACCCAAAAAGATTGTCATGGAAAACTATGAAGTCAACCTAATATATCTAGTAATCAAAGCATGAATCAACTATTTTATTGGAATAAATGAATTAAAGTTTGGCAAAACTACTAACCGGATGCATGATCATCTCCATGACTGAACAAAACGTTTGAATAGGAGAGCACCCGTACACGAAAGCTGTGCAAACTATAAGATTTAACCCTAATTGTACACAGTATGTACAATGTATAGTTCTCTTGTATATATATCGCTATTTTTATTGTTATTTTTTAAAATGACTTGACGCATTCTTTATGGAACAAATCAGGAATGATTATTTTTTCCAAGCAAGGATTGAAGAAGAAGCAATACCTTAATAAATGCGATTTTTTTCTGTCAAAATATATAAGATGATTTGCTTTCATTTTTGTTGCAAAAAAGTTGCAGGTCGGTTGTAATTTTCCTTGTTTTTCAATTGAATGCGATTTTCTCTCAACAAAAAATTGTCCAGTGGATATATATATATATATATATATATATATATATATATATATTTCAGAAAGGAAACGATGAATCTAGTGGATATATCTTTGGATGCCTGCCATCATTCATAATTGGGGGATCTTAAACGATATTTCCTTCTTCTTTTTTTCCTGCTCTTTTGTTTCCTTTTTTTGTTCATAACCCCTCCTCTAGTTTGATATGGATGTTATCAACACGTGCGATGTGTTGCCGGCGTGTGTGATGAGAACCGGGCACCCTTAACAGGGTTTGCCTAGGCCCTTGGCAGGGTATGTCTTAACAAAACAAATATCATAATTAGTGGGAGACAGAAAACACATTTCTTAAATTCTCTAGCTAAGGATATCATAATTTGTGGCTCATGATCATCTCAAAGAACAAGGCTTTGTCATACCACACAAGCTAAGGATATCCTAGAACAAGACTTGGTCTTGCCACACAAGCAAAGGATATCCCTTCAGACCAATTGGCTTGCTTATTACGTACCTGTCTGTAAATTTGTTAAAGCACATCACCTTAAAATCGTATTGCACGCATATAAAGACGCAACAAGATCTTCTTCGATCATTGATCGTCTTTTGTTTCTTTTATCTTTTTCATAATTTAATGCTTAAAACTAAATGATATCCTTTACAGGAAATATTTTAAATTAGAAAATAAAGGGACAAACTAGAAAAGTAGGGGGTTCAAAAAAGCAAAGCTAAAACATGAAGAAGACATCATTGATGGGAGATTTCAAGCACGGATTTTTCCAAACAGCTAAACTGTGGAAAATGGAATGACCAGAAAGAAAGCAAAGAATCCAACATGCATACTCAAGACGCCTATGTATGTATCAACGTGTTTTCTCTTTTCAAAGCCATGAGAAGAAACATTTATTTTCTTCATCTATTGGACTATGCTTTAAATTTCTTTGTTGAATTAAAAAATCTTGAGAAGAAACATTTTATGCATATTTCTTTGACGAATATAGTGCGTTAGGCCCAATACCCACACCCAATGAGGCATGAAGTTCAAATCTAAATTCTAGTCCAATATTCGACTTCAAACTCTCCTTTTTAGGCTTTACCCCAAATTTTGGTGACAGGACCCACCTTGAAATTCCTCGGAACCCAAGACGAATCCTGTGGAAATTCCGACATCTTATTGCAACTCCTTCACATTGCTCATAGGATGTCGGAATTTCCATAGGATTCGTTCTCGGGTTCCGAGGAATTTCGGGCGGGTCCTCTCATTTGGAAATTACAAATGGGCTTAGCTCGAATGGGATTTTTTATTTTAAATTTTATTATATATATTATTTCTATAAGTGACAGTGGGGAGGAAAGTTTTTTTCACACACGCTGTCAAGGTGTTATGGGAATTCGAATGAAGCCTATCGAACGCCCTTCAATGAATAAAGTAGTCGAGATGCTCGAAGGAGAAATTGAGAGCCCAAATGCCTCCAAAGCCTTTCTTATATCCACAACAAATTCTTGCATATGAAGTTGGTGTGGACAATCCAAGTCCCTGTGCATCAGGTGCTTCAGAATCTGAAGAGATTACTTTTATTGCGGATGCAAATGAAGTGAATTAATGTTAATCAAGATGTGGATCTATGCAAGGGAAAGTTAGTAGCTCTACTCTGTATTTGATCATAGCACAAATATGTTTACATGTTATAATTAATATATATATGCATATATATATTATGTTGATTCATCTTTTATATATGTTTAGTTTATTATGAAATTCTCAAAATTGAAAAATTAAAAAAATTAAATAACAAGCAGCCTTAGCCCAGTCCAACTTAAGTAACCTAATGTAGCCCAACTCATCACAACCAAATTCCGTACAACACGTTCAAGCCCTAATGGCCTGTCCCGTATGGGTGGGCTTGGGGACAAGGTAGTAAAACCCAGACCCATACCAAATTAGACCGAAGAAATGCCCAAGTCCTAAAAGCCCAACCTAGTCCCATGAAAGGTCATATAACCCACTTTCCATCAATACTTGACCTCTCTCTCTTTCTCCCTCTTCAATGTAGTTCTTTAAATGCCAAAAAGTTATTTTCAACTGAATTATTGGAGCAGTCAATTTTCACATTTGCTCGTATAAATACTTAGTACATACATACGTTTCAATCTAACATTTTTAGGATGTCCATATAAAAGGCTATAGCACATGTGTGAATTTTGTAAAATATATACACACATGTCAACGCGTACTATCTTGAAAGCTAAAATGCATATATATATAATGTTATGTATTTTGATGTCCAAGAAGTATCTACAAAATGACATATTTTAATTTTTCTGCTGCATTGGAGAAACTCCAATTCTGCCTAGTGTTATGTGTAACCTGCATTGAAAACTTATTAGTCTTTTCTCACTTTTTTGGTTATGTTTTTAATAATTTAAATAATAAATAAAAAGTAATATGTTTGATCATTAAATATATATGTGGGGAGTGGGTTAAAAAGTATACATATTTTATCAAAACAAAGAAAGTCCAAATAATTACTAATGCAGAAAATATTTCCTGACATGAGGAGGAGTGGGTTGGAAAGATTCTCAAGCTTAGGTAGTTCTCTATTGTTGAACAAGTGTTTAATTCTCATTGAACTTTCTTTGTTTTCTTTTTCTTTTTGTCCTTTTTTTATCTTTTGGAATAGGATGAGTACTACATAACATGACTATATGGTCAAAGTCTTCCTCTACGTTGCCTGCACTTGGCTTCTTGCTTCACTAGGCCCAAAAACCTTTTGGAAATTTCCTTGGGGTGGCTCAGAATGTGGACAATGATAAATAGACATTGCTTGTGTTTGAATATTAATCAATAATTTTGATCACATACATGGTATCTTCTGTACCTTTGAGTTTAGCGGAGAGAATGGTCTATTCCCTTGAAAATAATATATAGACTAGTTTATTGTCAGTTGTGTTTGAATGTTAATTAATTATGATCTAAAAAATGAACAATTCAGATCATTTTAATAATATTATTAAGTGGACCCAAACGACTGGTTAGCATTGTATCAACTTTTTTTTTGGATATCTAGCAAATACATATTATGTGGTGTTATATCGGAAGTGGAGGATTTGGTGGTGATACCCTAGGCAAAGATATTCAATTCGTTTGGCTATTCCAAAAGCGATATCTTGCAACTGAAAAATGAATTCTTATTATATGCTGATGATAAGAAACTTGGCAATGAACCTTTTGGAAAGATTTCATGAACCAAGAGCATTTGGGTTGGAAAAACATTGTGGAAATTTCAGGCCAACTAAATGATCCAAGTCTCTCGTTGTTTCAGCATGTATACAACTATAATAGAGAAGTACCCTCTCATGCAGTATAACAACTGTGTTTGAAGTTTTGAGCACAATACATGGACTCTTCTACACCTTTTGGACTAGTTTATTTGTCTTGTTGATGGGAGTGGACCAAGAATCATTTATTTGGATATCTAAACTACACGACCATTCAAGTACTAAGAGGCCAAATATCTATTTGGGTTTACTTCACAATGTAATCACTTGATTCGATCGTTTAATTTTTAGGTTATCATTTATAAGAAGTATTGAGTTCATCTATTTATTTGAGTAACTTTTTGTAAAGATTATCTTTAAGTAATGACCTGTTGTGAAGTTAGCATAAAGTAATGGCTAATGTTGTAATAACTTGATAATAAGAGGTTAGAGCTTTTGGATAAAAACTTAAAAATAATAATTAAGTAGAGGGGTTCACAGGAAATATTGACATACTCTCATCTAAATTTACACTTACACATTGAAGAAAAATTTATATTACAAGGAGTTTGTAGTTTCAGTGATTAAGATAATTTATTTGTAGTTTTAGTGATTAAGATCATTTATTTTTACCCTGGAAGACCAATATTCGATTCTTCTTTCTTGGTAAGTGTTTGTATGAAACTCATATTCTGCCTGGTGTTTTGCGTAACCTACATTGAACCTTATTAGTCTTTTCTCACTTTTTTGTTATGTTTTTAATAATTTAAATAATAAATAAAAAGTAACATGTTTTATCATTAAATATATATGTGGGGAGTGGGTTAAAATATACATGTTTGATCAAAACAAACAAAGTCCAAATAATCACTAATGCAGAAAATATTTCCTGACTTGAGGAGTGGGGTTGGAGAGATGCCCAAACTTAAGTAGTTGTCTATTGTGGAACAAGGGTTTAATTCTCATTGAACTTTCTTTGTTTTTTTTTTTCTTTTAAAATAGGATGAGAACCACATAACATGAGTATATGGTGAAAGTCTTCCTCTATGTTGCCTACAAGAAACGAAATTTCATTAGTCTTCTTCACCGGAAAGGAAATTTCCTTGGGGTGTCTCATAATGTGGACAACGATAAATAGATAAGTACCTCTCATAACAGCTGTGTTTGAATATTAGTCAACAGTTTTGAGCACAATACTATCTTGGTATGTTCTGCACCTTTGATTTAGCGAAGAGAATGACTCTATTCCCTTGAAAACAATATATAGACTAATTTATTGTCGTGTTGGTGGGAGTGGACCAAGAATAATTTATTTGGAGATATATATAAACTCAAGGGCTTAAAAAAAAATTAGCCAAATCAAAAATCGTTTATTCATTTAATTATTATCATGAATGTTTTTTTATTATTTATAGGAAGTATTATGTTCGTCTATTATTCTTTTATCGCAATTAGATGCCTAATGTTTTCAAATTTGGTAACTTTTTGTAAGGGTGATCTTTAATTCAGGACCTAAAAAATGAATGATTCAGACCATTTTAATGGGATTCGGATCCCCTGCTTTGATTTTCTCTCCATAATCCGCTTTACTTTTTTTTATTTTTTATATAAACATGCCTCCTCATTTAAATTTCATCCAAAAGCCAAAAAAGTGACACATCAATCTGTTTTAACGTTTCATAATGTTTGTTTTGGGTGTGAAGCAATTTTGTTTTATTTAAAAATAATCTATGTTTGATGTGTCAATTTTTTGGCTTTTGGATGAAATTTAAATGAGATTACATGCTTAAGAAAAGTCAAGTAGATCATGACATATAGAAATCTAAGAAGATGATTCGGATCCATTTTAATGATATAATTAAGTGGACCCAAACCACTGGTTGGCATTGTATTATAAAGTCCAAATAATCACTAATGCAGAAAATATTTCCTGACTTGAGGAGTGGGTTGGAGAAGTTCCCAAACTTAAGTAGTTGTCTATTGTGGAACAAGTGTTTAGTTCTCATTGAACTTTCTTTGTTTTATTTTTCTTTTTGTCCTTTTTTTCTTTTGGAATAGATGAGAACCACGTAACATGAGTATATGGTCAAAGTCTTCCTCTACGTTGCCTGCACTTGGAAGGAAATTTCCTTGGGGTGGCTCAGAATGTGGACAATCATAAATAGATAAGTACCTCTCATAACAGTTGTGTTTGAATATTAATCAAGAGTTTTGAGCACATACTTGGTATCTTCTGCACCTTTGAGTTTAGTAGAGAGAGTGGTCTATTCTCTTGAAAACAATATATAGACTAGTTTATTGTTAGTTATATGTTGAATGTTAATTCATGATCTAAAAAATGAACGCTTCGGATCATTTTAATAATATTATTAAATAAACCCAAACGATTGGTTAGCATTGTATTAACTTTTTTTTTTTGGATATCTAGCAAATACATATTATGTGGTGTTATATCGTAAGTGGAGGTTCGGTGGTGACACCCTAGGCAAAGATATTCAATTTGTTTGGCTATTCCGAATTCTTATAGCATTAACGTACGTGCTCTTTAATCGTATAGTATATATAGATCAAAATGTTGGCGTGAGCCCTGATTTCCTAGTGTGATTCACGTTGCCTAATTAGAGTAGTTACCTAGTTAGGATTCTTTGTAGGAAAGCCAACTTGTACTTGTATAAATATCCAATCCTTATGGAAAAATATGAAATAATTCACAATCATTCAATCCTGTGTTTTAAGTCAAAAGTCCAACCATAAGTTCAATATTCTTATTTTTTTAAATTACTTTTCTATTATCATCTTTTATAATTTAAATCAAAATTAAAAAGTAACAAGTTTTATCATATGATAATTAAATGTGGGAGTCATTTTAATGATATCGATATAGAATTCATTTCATCAAATTAATGCAGAAAATATTGCTTCCTCACTTGAATGGGTTGGAATGAAGTAGTTGACTAGGTTGGAAAAGCATTGTGGAAATGCCCAAAGACTTTATGGAAATTTCAGGCCAACTAAATGGTCCAAGTCTCTCGTTGGTGTCGACAAACGTTTTGGACTATTCTGGTGTTTTAGCATGCATATAGTATAACAGCTGTATTTGAAGTTTTGACTAATTTATTGTGTTGTTGATGGGAGTGGACCAATAATTATTTATTTGGATATCTAAACTACACGACCATTCAAATACAAAGGGGTAAAATATCTATTTGAGTTTACTTCATAATGTTATCACATGATTTGAATCATTCATTTTTCAGTTAATCATCGTTTATAAGAAGTATTGAGTTCATCTATTTATTTAGGTAACTTTTTGTAAGGATCATCTTTGAGTAATGACCTAAATCATGAATCTTTTGGTTAATAAGATGACACTGTGGACTGGGCATAGAGTAATGGCTAGTGGTGTAAAAACTTAATAATAAGAGGTTAGAGCTTTTGGATGAATATTTAAAAATAATAATTAAGTAAAGGGGTTCACATGAAATATTGACGTACCCTCATCTAAATATTACAATTAAAAGTCTTCCTTTTGGAAATTTCATTAGTCTTCACTTGAAAGGAAATTCCCTTCGAGCTTAGTGGAGAGAATGGTCTGTTTGCTTGAAAACAATATATAACCTAATTTATTGTCAAGTTGATGGGAGTGGACCAGAATCATTTATTTGGAGATATAAATTCAATGGCTCTATGCTTAACTCGGTTTGTAGGCTAATAAGAAAGAATTAACCAAATCAAAAATCTTTTCTTCATTTAATAATTATTATCTAGAATTTTTTTATTGTTTATAGAAGTATTGGGTTCGTCTAATTTTTTTTTAACCACAATTAGATGACTGATGACTGATGACTATGTCTAATTTTTGCCACAAACCTTTTCTCTTCTAAAATACTTTTTATCCATACTTAGTACATACCATGACTCTGACTTTCAATTTAACATTTTGGGGATGCCCAACCACTATTGAAACCTCATGAGAACCACATAACATAAGTATATGGTCAAAGTGTTCCCCAATAATCAGGGATGGAAAAAAGAGAAGTGAAGTAATTAGCCAAGTAGTGTTGGTGGACAAAAATTCAAGCATTCACACACTGAAGAAAGAAAAGGGCAAATGGGAGTGTCAGGCTATCAGCACAATGGTCCCCCTCCCCCTCCAAAACGCTTTGCGTACAAAGTTTCTGTTGATTTTTGTTGAGTTCAATTCTAGTGGGAGTGACAAGACGTTACACAATAGGCTCCCCAATTTACATGTTTTACGTACAAACTTATGCTTTTCTATTTTCTTGTTGGGTCCATGTAGGAAGACCATGCATATGGCCCCAATTTACAGATTACAAGTTTCACCGGAAATGAAATTTCCTAGGGGTGTCTCAGAATGTGGACAACGAAAAATAGACAAGTAACTCTCATAACAACTGTGTTTGAATATTAGTCAATAGTTTTGAGCACATACTTGGTATCTTCTGCACCTTTGAGTTTAGCGGAGAGAATGGACTATTCCCTTGAAAACAATATATAGACTAATTTATTGTCATGTTGATGGGAGTGGACCAAGAAAATTTATTTGAAGAACTCAAGGGCTATATGCTTAACCCAGTTTGTGGGCTAATAAGAAAAAAATTAGTCAAATTGAAAATCGTTTATTCATTTAATTATTATCATGAATATATTTTTCTACAATTTATAGGAAGTATTGTGTTCGTCTATTATTTTTTTATCACACTTAGATGCCTGAATGTTTTCAAATTTGGTAACTTTTTGTAAGGGTAATTTTTAATTCATGACCTAAACAATGAACGATTTGGATCATTTTAATGATATTGTTAAGTTGACCCAAACGATTGGTTAACATTGTATTAACTGTTTTTTTTTTAATATCTAGCAAATACATATTATGTGGTGTTTATATCGGAACGGTGGTGACAGCCTAGCTAGGTAAAGATATTCAATTCGCTATAGTGTGGCTATTCTCGAAAGCGATATCTTGCAACTAAAGAATGAATTCTTATTATGTGTCATCTTTTATAATTTAAATCAAAATTAGAAAGTAACAGGTTTTATCGTATGAGAATTAAATATGGGACTCATATTTCTTCTTTGAAGTCGATATAATTCATAACAGTTGGAAAAACATTGTGGAGATTTCAGGCCAACTAAATGGTCCAAGTCTCTCGTTGTTTCAACAATAAGTAGACAAGTACCCTCTCATGCAGTATAACAGTTGTGTTAGAAGTTTCGAGCACAATACATGGACTCTTCTGCACCTTTTGGACTAATTTATTGGCATATTGATGGTAGTGAACCAAGAATTATTTATTTGGATATCTAAACTATACAACCATTCAAATACTAAGGGGTTAAATATCTATTTGGGTTTACTTCACAATGTCATCACATGATTCAAATCGTTCAATTTTCTACACAACATTGAGGTCATCATCGTTTTTGTAAGAAGTATTGAGTTCATCTATTTATTTGAGTGGAGTGGGTATAAAGTAATGGCTAATGTTGTAATAACTTGATAATAATAGGTTAGAGCTTTTGGATAAAAACTTAAAAATAATAATTAAGTAGAGGGGTTATAAATAATAATAGGTTAGAGCTTTTGGATAAAAACTTATAAATAATAATTATATATGAATATATAGCAAAAGAGACACTATATCTTAGTCTCAATTATAACATGTACTGCACGTTTGATGAATTATTGCTATCTAATTAATACTTTACATTGAAATTTATTGAACTCAAACTAGTTTCTTAATTAACTAGTACTATCTGCTTAACACGCGACAATACCATAACAATCTTATTAATTATAAGAACACTTGAAGACTCATCTCATAAGTGAGCAGTATAATCCATGCAGACATAGCTGCTTCTTCAGCGTAGAGGTCTGTTCATTATATTCTCCTTCAACTCAAAGTGCTGGCAAAAGGATTAGGAGGCATGGCGAGATTCTCACCTTCTCTTTCCAACATTTGAACTACAACTTTCATTGAAGGGCGATCTATTGGATGCCATTGGATGCACCATAGACCCACAATTGCAAGTTTCCTAGCAATTGTTACATCTCCTTCGTCGTCACCGATATGGATTCGTAGGTCGTTGCCTTGCTCTAAAAGGTTATAGATCCATTCTGGGAAGTAGACTTGGCTAGTGAGTCCTCCATGACTTTAAAGTTTTTTCTACCTCCAACCATTTCAAGCAACAATATTCCAAAACTATAGACATCCAACTTATAGGAGACATTGCCGAAGTTCCTTGAGAAGATTTCGGGTGCAATGTAGCCCATGGTCCCCCTGGCTGTAGTCATCGATATTGCACTTTGATCCTTAGCACAAAACTTGGCTAAACCGAAATCAGAAACTTTTGGAGTGAAATCTTGGTCTAGCAATACATTATGTGGTTTGATATCGAAGTGCAGGATTCGTTGGTCGCATCCTTGGTGAAGATATTCAATTCCTTTAGCTATTCCTAGAGCGATATCTTGCAACTTATCCCAACCAATGAATGAATTCTTATTATCTACTGATGATAAGAAATTTTGCAAAGAACCATTTGGTAAGTATTCGTAAACAAGAGCGCGAATAAATCCATCAGCACAAACTCCAACCAAGCGAACCACATTGACATGGTGGATTTGACACATAGTCCCCACTTCGTTGATGAAATCTTCCCCATTTTCATTTGAATTGTTGAGCATTTTCACAGCAACAAGTAACTCAGAGGAAAGCTTTCCTTTGAACACCGTTCCATAGGCCCCCTGACCCAACTTTTCCTTGAATTGACTTGTTATCCTCTTAATATCAGCATAGGAATATCTACTTGGCTTCATTGCTCTGTATTCATCCAAAAATCTTTCAATTCTAAGCTGATTTTCTTTTTCCTTTTTGTTTGAGTTGTAGACATAGTAGATTGTCGTCCCCATCGCTATTAGAACTAAACAGAGTGCGGAAATACCTGCAAATATTTTCTTTTTGTGTCAAACGTTTTTTAAAGCATTTTTGGCCATTTTTAACTCTCTTC
Source organism: Prunus fruticosa (assembly GCA_018703695.1). Classification (NCBI taxonomy): domain Eukaryota; kingdom Viridiplantae; phylum Streptophyta; class Magnoliopsida; order Rosales; family Rosaceae; genus Prunus; species Prunus fruticosa. The sequence continues at coordinate 17,113,503 of CM031922.1, forward strand.
CAAACATACCCTTGATTAACTTCCTCCCCATTATATTCATAAAAGAAAGAAAAAGGAAGAAAATAAGAAAAGGAAATGAAGGTCTGCGGATATAGCTCACCTAATATCTTCAGATTTGGCCTTCTATGATTACGACCTGTAAAAGTTGTTCATGAAATAAGGGCTGGTTTTCAAATCAATGAAATCCAAAATTATAGTTTGCATAGAATCTTCAATTAATCTTGAAATAATCTTGAAATTATTGGAACTTAAACTTGGAGTGTAATAAAATACCTTTGCAATGTTCACATGGTGGAATGGACCAATGCAATAATAATCCCCAATCATCATATATATATTTAGGATCTGATGTGTAGTCATGCACCTTGATACAAGACTCTAGGGGCATTTCATCAATGTAACAATAATCACCAAGGACAGCATAAATATGGTTACCAGAATTGTTGCCATGGCATGGGCTCAATCTCGCCAGATGATAAGTATTGGAACAATATTCATCTTTTACTGTTGACGGTGGACAACTGAATAAGGTTGCGGGGCTTACTAATTCAAAGGGATAAGAACCATTACTGTAAAACAACTCCCTTGGCAAGCAACCCTCATAAGCACTTCCTCCAATTACATGAGATCTGTAGTTAATCCCATAAATACGGAGCTTAGCTGACAACGATGGTAACTCAAGTATAGTCTCGTTGTCGTCAGTGCATGAAACATCAAATCCCCGGAAGCCACAATGGATTGGCTGCCTACTTTTAAGTCGAAATGGGTATCGGATGGCTGGGCCGTAGGGGGAACATCTTGTTTCTCTGCAATCTTCATGGCCCACTCCACCATTGACTGCATCTATTACGACTATCATGAGCAACCACCGTGAGAAATTCATGATGGCAAGAAATTATTTGCAGAGTACAAGTATCCTTGAAGATGATATGATATGATATGATATGGACTTGGGTTTCTTTTTTGTGTGTGGATTACTTCAGATGACATGGGCCCCACTCCTGGATGTTTTAGTCAATAGCCGACGGGCACGGACCGGTGATCTCTTAATTTTTATCTGATTATGCAAAAAGAAAAAAAAAAGTTTTAATTATATCTTTAGGTTGTTCTGGATCCTCGACTGTCATTAATTTGACTAAATATTCGGGGTTGCCCTTGATTAGCTTCTATCGACTTAAGCTAGATTAAGTACATACCTACGTTTGGTAACAGTCCCTGACTAAGAAGCTGGAATTTAAAAATAGTGAAGACTATTTAGTCCTGTTTTGAACTAAAAAATAATTCTTGTAATATTGAAATTTAATTAGGAATTTTGACTTAAGAATAAATAAGTTCTACAAAGAAACCCAATTCAAAATTTTAAAACAATAATAAAAAGAAAATAAATCAAATTCTTATATTTTTTATTGAAGCTGATTTTTAATATTCTTAAAGATAATATTTTTAAACCAAAACAAATATCCCAAACCCCACCCACCCCTTCCGTCCTCTCTCCCCCAGAGTTCCTCCCTCCCTTACCCCACCCCCCTTTCTTCTTTTTTTTCTCCTCTTCATTCGTCAACCAAGTCCCCCTCTCCTCCTCCTTCTTTCTCCCCTATTTTTCTCTATTTCCCCTCTTTTTCTTCAACAACCAAATCCATATCTGGGTTTTTTTAATAAACCAATAGATGTTGCTGGGTTGGGGGCAGTGCAGTGGACGACGATGGGTCGGAGGAGATGGGTTTCCAGAGTTGGGTCGGAAGAAATTCTAAAATTACGTTCTTTTGTTTTGTTGTTGGTTCCAGTCAAATCTTGGAGCTTCAGTTTTTTCAATCAAGAAAATACACTTCTTGGAGCTTTAGTTTTTCAACCTCAATTTTGTTGAGGTAGAGAAGTTGCGGGAAGAGAAAGTGATGAATGGCGTCAGGGAAGAGAAGCCAGGCCAGTGTGTCGGACTCGCTTGTTCAGTTTAGCGATGGTGCTATTTTGTGAACCACATTTCAGATTCACTATATTAGAAGAGCTAGTGAGCCAATTTTTTCACTGTTCTCTCTCATTTAAGTTAGTCTCTGTCTTACTAAATATGAGTTTTAATTGCTATTTAGTCCGGTGCAATGAGGCCTACCAAACATGCCCTTAAATAGTTAAACTGCACTAAATTGGAAATCTCTTTGTTGTGCTCTGACAGCATGGGCCCCACTCCTTCTGGATGTTTGAGTCAATGGCGGGCGGGTCATGACTCATGGACTCGTGCAACCCCTCTTATCTTTGTTTATCTGATTATCTCTTTAAAGGTTTAAATTATAAATAATTCGGTATAAATTCAATTCTTATAATAAAAGTTGAGTGCAATACACGCATTTATTATTAGTAATCCAAGTCTTTTGATTTTTGTGCCACATAAAATTAGCTATCTTTTTTTAATTTTTGACATTTATATTTTATATTTTATATTTTTTTATTTACGTTATGGTTTCAAATTTGCCCCTAAATATAAATCAGGTAAGAAGTGTTTTCATGATTTTATTTTCCCATTACAAGGCACCTTTTTGGTAAAATTGGACCTATATCTAAGAGTCCCTTTAAATTAACTGTACTAAATTGAAAATCTCTTTCTTCTGCCCTGACATCATGTTTAGAGGAAGTCTCCTATCTGCTGCTTACAGAGCCCTCCTCCTTCGTCATCATCTTCTTCTTCTTCTTCTTGTTCCTTCCTCTTGTTCCCAAACAGCTTCCAATAATATTACAGCTCATGATAACTCTGATTGTACCCGTTCTTGTGGAAATATTAACATAAGCTCTCCATTCCGATTGAAAGGAGACTCTAAACACTGCGGCAACAAAAGCTTCGAGCTATCTTGTGAGGCCAAGGCAAATGGTACTAGTACTACTCATCATGCAGTGCTATACTTGTTATCAGGAAAGTATTATGTACAAGCAATCAATTACAATAACTTCACAATCCGACTTGTGGATGCTGGTGTTCACAAGATCAAGGACAACTACTTCTCCCACCCACTCTACTCCTTGTCCCCCTTCAACCTTTCTTATTACTCTAATTATACAGGTCCTTATGATTCCATCAGTTATATGGATGGTTATTACCCAACAGCATCATCAATGTCTATAATCTTCCTGAGCTGTGAAAATCCAATGAATCCTTCCGATCTCATTGTTGAAACAGCTCCATGCATCAGTGGGGTCAACAACTATTCTTCTTCCAATTCTTCTTTCTCCAATTTAACAACATATTCTTATTTCATACAATTTCGGGTTGGGAGTCGCCTAAGTTTAAACAATTTGGGGGATTCCTGCAAAATAACACTAATGGTTATGGTGTCCCCTTCAACTGAGGAGCACATGACGTCTTGCAAAAGAATATATAATGAAATAGCGCATGGCTTTGAACTCTCATGGCTTCGTTATGCATGTACAGAAAGTTGCAGATCAGAGGAAACGTGCAGTCTGAACAGAACAGGCAATGGAATTCAATGCTCACGACAAGGTTAGACAATTGCCAAACCTTTAAATTATAAATTATATGTTAAAGAAGGCTTATTACTGTAGTGCCCTCTGAAACTATGGCTAAATATCAATTTTACCCTTGGAAGTCAAAGTGACCCCCTTTTAATGACCATGATAGCATGTTGAACTGTAATTTCCAACAATTACTAAGCTAATGTTACAATTTTCTTTTCAATGTAGCACGCTGGCTCATGATAATAGAGTTGATTATCGCTTATCTAGGTGAGTGGATCCCTCTACTTATGATATAAATGTCTTTGGTATTTCGTTTGCCACCGTAGTCATTTTATTGATCCATGTCTTCACTACTGTTGCAGAATTAGTTATTCACTCTATTTATATGCACTTCCACCTTGATAGGCTTTTCCCTATCAACATTTACCGTGATGAGATTGTGGTCTGTGCTGTAAATGTGTGGTTAAATTTTCTTCTGCATTTCGCTTGACAGCTTTTGTTCCAGACATTGTTGCTGGAACTATTTATGAGCACTTCCCCCTTTCTAGGCCTTTATTAGCAGTGAATACTGGCAACGAATACCTTGATATGATTGTGCTCTGTGCAATCGTTTACCCTGGTAAGAGAATACTTGTGTTTATCTCACGGAATATATTATTATTATTATAGTAAATTATTATCCTTCATATTAATTCCTTTTTTGTGGACCATGCAGCACTATACGCAGCAGCCAAATTTTCATTTGGTTTTCCCTTTGTAACTGCACTGGTAATATATAAATGTCGAAGGAGGCACTTGTCAATGTATGGCAATATAGAAGACTTTCTTCGGAGTAATAATAATCTCATGCCAATAAGGTACTCTTACTCGGACATCAAAAAGATGGCCAGAGGTTTCAAGGACAAATTGGGGGAAGGAGGCTATGGCTCTCTATACAAGGCAAAGCTCCGCAGCGGTCGCCTTGTAGCCATCAAGATGTTAAGCAAGTCCAAAACTAATAATGGGCAAGACTTTATCAATGAAGTTGGTACCATTGGAAGGATTCACCATGTTAACGTGGTGCGACTTATTGGCTTCCTGTGTTGATGGTTCAAAACGTGCTCTAGTATATGATTTCATGCCTAATGGGTCTCTTGACAAATACATTTTTTCTCAACACGGTGATGTGTCTTTAAGTTGCCATAAAATATTTGAAATTGCACTTGGAGTGGCTCGTGGTATTAAATACCTCCATCAAGGCTGTGACATGCAAATTTTGCACTTTGACATCAAGCCTCACAACATTCTTCTAGACGATAATTTTACTCCCAAAGTCTCTGATTTTGGGTTGGCAAAGCTATATCCATTGGATAATAGCATTGTATCTTTGACTGCAGCAAGAGGAACCATGGGATACATTGCTCCAGAGCTATTCTATAAAAACATTGGAGGTATTTCGTACAAAGCTGATGTGTATAGTTTTGGAATGTTATTGATGGAAATGGCTGGTAGAAGGAAGAACCTGAATGCGGGTATAGAACAATCAAGCCAATTTAGCCAAATCTACTTTCCGACATGGGTTTCTGATCAGTTGAAGGCAGGAAATGACATAGAAATAGGAGATGATGCAACAGGATGAGGAAAAGAAGATCGTAAAGAAGATGATGATGGTGGGATTGTGGTGCATACAAATGAAGCCTATCGGACGCCCTTCAATGAATAAAGTAGTGGAGATGCTTGAAGGAGAAATTGAAAGCCTCCAAATGCCTCCAAGGCCTTTCTTATACCCACAACAAATTCCTGCAGATGAAGTTGGTGTGGACAATCTAAGTCCCTGTGCATCAAGTGCTTCAGAATCTGAAGAGGTTACTTTGATTGTGGATGCAAATGAAGTGAATTAATATTAGTCACGATGTGGATCTATGTAAGGGAAAGTTAGCAGCTCTATTCTGTATTTGATCATAGCACAAATAAGTTTACATGTTGTAATTGATTTAAGCAAATAATCGGCCTCTGCCTTTGGTTATTGTTTGAGAACTGCCTGGCTGAAATGCAATGACTTGAACTTTGATGACAATTAGGTTTACACAAACGAATTGCCCAAGAGAAACAATTCATTTGTAGATGGATATGTTATCGAGTGGGCTTATTATGCTTGAATCAAGGGTTCAAAATTAAACAAGACCCTACACGTCAAATAATCTCCATGTAAGAGGCCAGTCTACCGACAATGACTAAACCATATGTAAGAGTTTACAGACCCAGAGCAAAGCTACAGACTTGGATTTGGACCAAAGTGAAACTCGAACTCAAACTCAAAACCTTTGTCCAAATCCCTAACCTCCTAAATTTCTAGGGCTAAAATTCAAAATTCTTAACATAGGAATATGGCAGACAAACTTGATTAACAAATAAATTAAAAGAAAAAACCGCAACTAAACCAATCTGATAAGTGGTAGAGTGCTATAATCTTCTCTTTGACATAGATAGATAACACACATCACAGAAGTAGAAGACATTGCTGTTAAAACTAAAAAAAAAGCTCTGTTATTAGATCATTGATCCCATCGTCAATCCTAAAAAAGCTCTTGATTTTTGAACATACATCCCATCCATTTTCAAATCCACTAGGATCGGCAAAGCCTATAGATGTTCTAAACAACCACTCGTAAGGTGGATTCAACGAATTTAATAACCAAAGCAAAAACAAGCATGAGACAGATGTTCTAAGCAACTACTCTGTTTCTTTCCAGTTTCTACTAAATAATATCTTATCCTTGAGGATAAGCAAGTCTCCATCAAAAAACACCAAGAGCCATTAAAGGCAAATGAGCTCTGCTCTGACCTCTATCAAAAAGACAAGAATAATCAACTGAATACAACAACTAAGATGTATGTAGTATTTTGGGAGGAGAAACAAAAAAACAAACTCAATTTCAACCATCACTAAACAGAAACAACAGAAGAATGTAGTTAAAAATGTATACAACAACTTAACCTAAATCCATAAACTCATCTTACTACTAATTATACAACAACACATTCCTCGTTCCTAACTTGTCACAATTTCAGAGACTTCAATTGAAAAGTGAGAGATTTAAAAAATTACCATTTGCACCACACGCATTGCCCCCATCTCAAACAGCAACCTGGCAATCTCTTGACCCACCGGCCAAAGTGCCCAACCCGCCTTTCGACGAAAGAGAAGCCGCCACGCCACGGCACAAAACCCTCAAGAGCCGCCGCCTCAGCCTCCACCCACCTCTCCAAAACTCAACCCTAGCCAAAAGCCTCATGTTGAAGCTCACGCTCCCACGCGCCCTGTTCGCGTGCCGATGCGTGCGCCAGCTGAGCGCCAACGAACGAATTCGCCGCGAGAAGTCGCGATGACAGGCGTCCGATCCTTAGTCCCCTGAGCGAACGACGGAATTAGACGACCTTGTGCATTCCTAATAACAAGACTTGATGCTGAATCACCATTTGATAAAACATAACCGTCCAAATTGATTTAATGTTATATTGCTAATATTCCTTTTTGTATCTATAGCAACTTTTTATCTAACCTTCTTTTTTGGACTTTCACCATTCTTCTTATGACAAGTGTCATTTTGTGTACACTTCAAACAATATCATTAATGCATCACACAAATTAGTTTTTATTTTCCAAATTTACCCTTATTAAATATTTTTTGTTTTTAAATAATAAGCTTGTTTTTGAACAACTTTCTTACTACCTTATTGAAAAATTTAAAAAGAAATAAAAACTTGAATTTTTTTAAATCTTTTTTTTTTTTCAAAGAGGACATATGCTTTGTTAAACCAAAAAGAAAGATGATATATGTCATGAAACAAACTTTATTATTTTAAAGAAAAATGGAATTTTTTCTTATTTAATTTTTAACAACATGCTAAGGAAGTTGTAATAAAATTTGGATAAATTGAAAGAATATAAAATTCAATATATTTAATAAGGGTAAATTTGGAAAACAAAAACTAACTTGTGTGATGCATTAATGACATTGTTTTAAGTGTAAGAAAAGTGACATTTGTCATGAAAAGAATAGAGAAAGTCCAAAAGAGAAGATTAGAGAAAAGGTTGTTAGCATTCCTCATATCTATATAGTAAAACATTCAAAATACCAGAAAATGTCATTGGTTAATGCAAACATTAAGAATTGAAATTATTAATTAAATAAGAATAATATGGTAAATTTTACTTTTTCATATTTAAAAAATAAAATTAAAAGAAAAATCAGATAATAGATTCTATTTGTATAGAACACAACTGCCCATTATCTTTTTTAATTCTAAAATAAATTAAAATTTTTTTTTAAAAAAAAACCTCTTGCAAGAGCGGAAGCGTATGCGGAAAGGCTAGTTCTCTTATAAACCTGCAAAATATAATTTTGTAATAATTTAAAATTTACGTATTGAGTTATCAATCCATGGTGGATCCGCCATAGTCTTTATTATTGTAAGGTCTCCATGCCACGTGTAACCTACCCTTGCTGAAACCTGTCCATATGGAGTCCTTCGGGGGTGTATTGTTTTTCATGGTAAGATGATAATGACCTTGCTATAAGGGTAATGTTGGAATAGAACTTGTAAAATAATATAAATAAGGACCGGCTTACTATATGATAGTACTTTTTTAGCATTTGAAGCTATTAGGGAGTTTTTTATTTATATTTTTTCAAAAAGAAGCCAATGGTTAGACTATTGTTTGAGTTTAAAAAAAAATATTTTAAAATTTTATAATTAGAAAGATAAAAGGGGGTTAAATTTTAAGATATATATTAATATTTTTATGTAATATTTAGGGTCTTAAAACAAATATAATAGTCATCGAATGTTTGCATTTTTCGTACATATATCACTGAAATTGACATTACATATATACTAAATACAACTCCGCGAAGCACCACAAATCGACGTAGATACCACTACAAAAACGCAATAGAAAGATATAACAGCCCTATACGAAACTCTGTGTTCATTACGTTATTAAAACCCCAACTCTACCATCGCGTTTTTGACGTGCTATCGAGACCCCTCTTCCATAGCATTTTTCCAACGCTGTTTTGCATTTTCAATAGCATTCCATTAATGTTATCAAATTTTGTATAGCCGGATGGGCAAGAAAACTCTTATAGCTATAAGGAAAGATCATACAAATCATATCTTTGAAGTTGACAAATTCAAGAAGCGGAAAGACATGCATACCTTCCCAATAAGAACCTCATTCAAATGAAGTCCATATACATCAGATGTGTCAAAGAAAGTGATTACATCCTCATCACGCAGGAGAGTTGTAGACTCTAGTCAGGCCCCATGCACCCAAACCCCAATTTTGAGACATGAAAGGAAATCATAAATTCTGAACTAAATAACCCAAAGTAGAGCGTCTATTGGTAATGGAATCAGCCCAGTCACCATCTATATATCCAACAATTTCAAGATTTCCATTCTTTGAGAACATCAATCCCTTTCCAGGAGTTCACTTTAAATATCTTAAGATTCAATCAACTGCATTCGCTGAGAAACATTGGGTGAATGCATGTTGTGTCGATTTACGCTGGACCAAAATGGATTCAGCTGCATCCTCGACTTGTGATACTCGCAAGTGCACGAGCCGTTCGGTAGTATAGCATATATAAGTGCGAGGTTGATTCCACGGGATTGGTGATTGAATAATCAAGTTCAGCTTTCCCTACACAAAACCAAAAAACAAAAAAACAAAATAAATAAAGCACAAAAAGAAAGAAAAGAAAATAACTAAAGCGGATAAGTTCCTAAGTTCAATTTAGATTAATGGATTGATTCTAGCTAAAGTACGATTAAGCCATGGTGTTTGGTCCTAACCTTGTACTCCTAATTCCCTAATTTGATCATCTGTTGTTAACCTAAACTAAGCATTAGGAATCCATTAAGCATAGAAGAACATTTTAAACAGCCAAGTATATATCTAATCCCTGTTGTCGAATGTCCATACATACTCTTCCTATTCGTAGTTCAATTCGAATTAAAGCATGGTGTCTACGTTAATTCAAACCAAGATAGCTAACATACAAGCCTAAATGGTGATCAATCATTCAAACTAGCATATTAACTTATAAGCATAATGAATAAGAACAAAAACCATAATTGAAACTTGGAAACTAATCAAACTTGAAACTAAAGAAAAGAATTTACATTACAAAGAAAAATAAATTACAACTAGGAAGCAAAAGGAAAGCTAGAATTGAGAACTAGAAAGCAAAACTAGAGAATTTGAGGGAGAGAAGGGGGAGGGGAGCTCTAGAGAAGTGTTTGAGAGCTCCCTCCCTTGGGGTGTATTTTGAAGCTTGAAGACTCTATTTATAGGGCTAAGAGGAAAGAACATCATGATGAATTCCAACACCACCATTCCTCTTTTAATACAATCCATAACTCCCACTTCATCTTGTCTATGTTAGTGTGGTTGGAATCAATTCCATCCCATATTTTTTTTCCTGCACCTCAAGCTTTCTTCACATGAGTTTTCAAAGGTGTTAAATTGTGGCTGCCTTTTGTTGCTAACCCTGTGGGTTTTCTTTTAGTTGCTGTAAAAAAAGATTCTTCTAAACCAGGCTTGGTGTAGGAAGGCCTGAGGTTTCAATATGTATCCAATGTGGTTCAAATTTGGATATGTCATAATAGACACCCATTTGAATAACCTTTATGAAGAATGCGTTCCCATCTGAGCAGTACAAATGTATGTTTTGGGCCTTGCAAGTTGACTGCCGAATCAGATCTGGAATTGACTTCAATTCTTTTCTTTCCTTCTTTTTTTTGCTTCACATGCATGCACATTCTTTCTCTTTAATTGCTCCAGCATGTACCAACTAATTCCACTAGCAGCCTGGAAAGTGCTTCTTGATTTATCCAATCATGTTTCCCACAATGCCTTGTTTTCACTCCTTTAGACTTTCATAGCTGGAATGCCTATGTCATGCATGATCTTCCCTCCTAAAAAATCTGGAAAAATTTGGATCTTCAAAGCCTTTGAATTATCTTTCTAAGCATATGCAGCCCAACTCAAGAAAAAATGGAAAGACATTCAAATGTCATTTTTGGCCAAGGAACGCGGATGCTCCCGAATTTAACCTTAAGCTGCCAAAACTTGTATAACTTGCTCTAGAAGACTGGGATCATGAACCGTAAAATTCTCCAGGAAACTAGACTTCCGCATATTTCAAATGATATATGGCTCATCATATGGTTCTTCTAGCAAGTACAGTCCAATTCAGTGAAGTTTCCTTCGATCTAGTAAACGTTTTGAGCTAAGTTGTCACCAAAATGCATGTAATGAGTCTCAAGCTTATTACACTGAAACAAACACAAAATTTATTAAAAGCACAAGTTTAACTAAAAAACATAATCAAATCATAAGTTAGGAGGGTACAAAATGATTGTGGGAACCGAACTTAAATCACCTAGGTCAAATAATTCCTTCCATTTGGAGATTATTTGACCTAATTGGGAGTTACTCAATTTAATTGGGAGTTACCCAATTAAATTGGCAATTACCTAATTAAAATGGGAATTGATTTGATTCCTACCCTAATTAGGGATTTGATTTAAATCAAATAAATCAAATCCCTAATTAATCAAATCTCACCTAATCGGGGAGGAATAATTCCTTTCCATCTACGGAATTATTCCCTGAAACCCTAGCCTCCGAGGCTCCTATAAATACCTAGCTACACACAAGGGTGAAGGGACGTCTAAATTCCTCCTGAAACCTGAAAAATAATTCTCCACAAACCCTAGCCACCATCTTCTTTCTCTCTCCCTCACACAAGGCTCGGCCTCCACACACGGCTCAGAGCCACCGGTTTTCCTTGAACACCCATCCTAACTTAGGCATCGGAGGGCCTTTGGCCAACACCCCCCGGGTGCGGTCCTTTTACTCCGATCTGTTTTGCAGAGGAGGAGGTGTGAAGAAGACGAAGGAATCTTTAGGTGAATATTCTCGTGGGACGAAATTTGCTCCCACAAATTGGTGCTTTCATTGAGAGTGCGAAATTATACTCAAAGCGTGCTCCAAATTCATTTTCCACAACTTTTTCCAATCAACCATAGTCGATACAAGACGTTCGAAGAGTAACACCACACGCAGGCCCATATCATGGTCCCGATGGTGGAAGCCTCTGCGACCTCACGGAATCGTGGCTGCCAACGCCTTGCGTCCAAGTGCTTCGCAGCCACCTCCAACTGCCGAATGCAGAACGGCCACGCGGGCAGCCGCTCGAATTGCAGAACAGCCACCCCACGTGGTCCTGCTTACCTGCACAGCCTTGCAGCTGCAAGCGCCGGCGGCCGAAGCTCTCTCCCGCCCTCCTGCCTCGGAACCACACGGCAGGAGCCACGCACTCAGACTCGGACTTCCTCACAAGCCCTACGGCTACTTGGGCACCTCCCGGTCTCGACAGATCCATTCTCTCCCTCCTCTGCCACCACACTTGACGTATGCACCTCTGTACGCGTCTAATGAAGCCCTAGCCCATATGCCATTGGGCCCGATGCACACCTTTGGTCAAGTGGATCATAACTGACGGGTTGATCAACTTACACAAAGAGTCGACGATGAAGAACAACCTCGTTGCCAGCTCTCGGGCAGATGAACTTGAACCAAGCCCCTAACCTTGAGACCCGGTGGCGAGGGAGAGGAGGACGCACGAGCATGTCAGTGAACGTTCGAGAGGTCCCGAGCCGGTCAGGCAAGGGCAGCGGGCAGGGGAGAGAACGATCTCGTGCCGGCGAGACACAAACATCTGCAAGTCGCACTCTGAGCCCGGTCGATGATCCGTTCGAGGTTAGGTCCAAGGACCAATGTACGCGAAAGGCTGGGCCCACAGGTCCAATGTCCATGCTCGCTTGGGCCCACAGTCCAATGTCCACGCCTGCTTGGGCCCACAAGGAAGTAACCAATCCAGGCTTGGGCTCACAAGGAGCTCGAGTTCGTGAACAATCGCGTGACGAGCGCAACAATCGACGCTCGCAGCCCCGCTCCGAGAACCAATACACGGCGACAAGCCACAGAGGACTCCTCACAAGCTCAATCTCCTAATCTGCCCCAGCGGGAGAGCAACCAAAGGGATCGACCCTTGGGAACGGAGGAGGAAGTTAACCAGCGGCGCTCGAGGCACCCAAGACGCGACCCAGCCACCAGCCCTGCGGGCGGAGGATGTCGAGAAGTTAGTGAATGACCGACTCCAAAGTCTCCAACTTAAAAGAAGCATGGAGGAGGCCTCGCTCAAGGAAATTGATCAAGTCGACTGCACACCCCTTACAGACGAGGTGGAACGGGCTCCGCCGAAGCGGTTCACAACGCCATCCATCACTCCGTTGAAGGGAGACTCTGACCCAGGAGAGCCATTTGAGGCACTTCAGAGAGTGCCATGATCCTGACAAGGCAGACGACCCCCTGATGTGCAAAGTGTTCGCGATGACTTTGCGGGGAGCGGCTCGAGACTGGTTCCACACTCTACCGGGTCGCGTCGATAGGCAACTTCAGAGGAGTTCGCCCTCATCTTCACAAAGGAGTGCACCTACCCGAGGCCCGGGGAGCATGCAGACCACGTGTTCAAGCCTACCACAACAAACCAGATGAGTCTCTTCGGGGACTATCTCAAACGGTTCAAGGCTAAGAAGGCGAACATCATAGGATGCAATGACCAAGTGGCATCCTCAGCTTTTAAGAAAGGCTTGTGAACCGAACATGAGCTATACCGTGGGCTGGCCATAACTCCAAGCCAAACCTTGGCAGGGGTCTCGCGGCGGGAGCGCTACGCACTTTGGGACGATGATCGTACTGCGCGAAGAAAGCCAACAAACAAGCGCTGATCACGGGACAAGGCAGGCAAGCCAAAAAAGCAACAAGTTCGAGCCTAAAGTCGGAGACAAGCGCAGGTCACGACCCCGGGGGAGGCTCGAAACAGGAACCTTCACCTGAATTCACTATCCCGATCCACCAGATCCTAGCACAAGTGAAGGACAAGCCGTGGGTGAGGAGACCGCCGCCCCTAGGGAAACCCGTCTAAGAGAGATGCCAGTAGAGTCCTCGCATTCCATAGGGAGCATGGTCATTACACGAACAACTGCAACGCCTCGAAAAGGCACCTTGAGGAGCGGTCAGAGGCGGCCATTGCACGAGAATCGTCGCAAGGAAGGCCATCCCGGATTCGAGGATCGTGATGAACTGTCAAGGAACCTCCCCAAAAGGTCATAAGGATCAACACCATTCTAGCTGACTCCCAAGAGCGGGCTAGACCACCAAGGAGCGCAAGGAAAGGTCGCTCATGCGACTTATATCTCCCAAGTCCTAACTCACGATCCAAGTCATTTGAAAATTCACCCATCATCGGCTTTCAAAAGAAGGACTTGATCGAACTCGACTACCACATAATGATGCCCTGAGTCATCTGCATCCAAATTGAACAGGCTGTGATCGGAGCCAGTTCATGTGGATGAGGGAATCGCAGCCAACATCCTGCAACTATCTATTATCCGACAGATGGGGATGGAGCCCAAGATCAACAAACTTGCTAGGTCCCTCACTGGCTTCAATGGAGCCACGTCGATCACTGTGGAACGATTGACCTCGACATCCACTCACCCGGTGGTCTGCTCTCAAACCTTTATGGTCATCGACGAGATATCTCCCCGTACAACGGAATATCTAGGCGGACCGTGGATCAACAAGATAGGAGCCGTCACATCTCGCTTCACACCGTGATCCCGCTACCCCATCCCTGGAGGCGGTTGGCAGATGGACAGTGACCAAGTCGTGGCAAGGAGATTCAGAGCCCAAGGGCTCAGGAGAGTAAACAGCTGCAAGTTCACACCGGGATAATGCAGCCGGTGGGACGTGGGCAGGAAACACCCCAGGAGGGAGCAAGCCCGGACGGGAAGGGCGTTGCTACCTGGGAAATAGCAAGTGAGGAGCCAGGGTGGAGCGCGGAGGGAAATCCGGAGGGAAGACTCCCTGAAAAAGGGTTGGAAGCCTGAGGATGACGTAGGTGAATCCCCTACTCCTGGCTCCTGCGAGACAAAGAAGCGTGAGTCGGCTGACGCCAAAATCCAAATAAGAAGGATCGGAGACGAGGGAATCCGCCCGGAAGGCTCCCTTGGAAGAAGGTTGGAAGCCTGAGGAGGCTAAGTTAGTACCCTCTAGACTCGCCCAGCCAAACAGAAGAGCGCGGATCGGCTGGGCCTAAGCCTCAGACGAGAGGTGGAGCTGACCACCTTCCTCCAAAAGAACAAAGATATGTTCGCATGGTCGCCATCTGACATGCCTAGCATCGAACCCGAACATCATTTGCCACCGAGCTCCATGTCAACCCTCCAGCAAACAGTCGGTGAAGAGACGCAACTTCGCTCGGAGCGGGTCGCGATCATTGAAGCGAGATGGATAAGCTTCTCAGCTGCGGCTAATTGAAGAGGTCTCCTACTCAGAATGGCTGGCCAACGTTGCTCCTCGGTGGCGAAACAAGAAAAGGGCAAATGAAGAGTTTGTGTCGATTACACGGACCTGAACAAGCTTGCCTAAAGACAACTCCCATCCGAGAATCGACCAGCTCGTGGATTCAACTTCCGACGTCGGGCCTGAGCTTCATGGATGCCTACTTCGGCTATAATCAAATCCTAATGTCGAGGAGATGACAAGGCGAAGACTTCTTTTATCATGAGAAGAAAGGGACCTACTGCTACAAGGTCATGCCTTTTGGTCTGGAAGAACATGGAGCAACCTACCAAAGGCTCGTGAATAAAATTTTCAAGGAGCAGGGTGGTAGAACCAGGTGAAAGCCACGTGGATGACATCCTGGTCAAAGCCCTAGCAGCAGAACCACATCGAGAACCTCGCTGGAGGCGTCCAGCCTGCTCTGGGCAGGTCTCGCATGAAGTTGAATCCAAGTAATGCACGTGGTGTATGGTGAGCCGATTCCTGGGATACTAGTAACTCAACGAGGTGGGAGGCACACGGACGCCAAATCAAGGCCATTCTAGAGATGAAGTCACCTTCGCAGTAAAGGAAATACAAAGTCTGATGGGGAGAGGCAGGTGGCCCTCAAGCGATTCCTCTCGAGGTCCAGGGACAAGTGCAGACCATTCTTCAAGGCTTTAAAGAAGGGGCGGAAGAGGATAAATGGGACGAGGAGTGTGAAGAAGATTTCCAAAATCTGAAGATTTACCTCACTTCACCTCCCTGCTCTCAAGGCCAGTTCCTGGGGAAGACTTGTTCGTGTACCTGGCAGTGTCCAACTCGACGTCGCTCAGCTCTCGTCGAGAAGAACTGGGGCCCAGACATACGTATTCTACACATCAAAAGCCCTTCTCGATGCGGGTCGCTACCCAAAATTGGAGAAGCTCATTTTGGCCCTTGTAGTTTCCGCAAGAAAGCTAAAGACCTACTACCATGCTCATTGGAGTCATCGTCGTGACGGGACTTCCTTTGAGGTGGATCCTCACAGCCCTCGCACGCGTCTGAAACGACTCATGAAGTGGGCTATAGAGCTAAGACAACCGACCTCCCTTCCCGGCCGAGAGCGTAATAAAAGCCCAAGCTTGGCAAGGGCTTTTTCGGAGGTTGACGCCAACGGCCGAAGAGAAGCGGACTTAGTCAGCAAAAGAAGGAAGGTTCGAGAGTAGACAAGACCTCGATGAACTGACCAACTGGAGAACATGTAAGTTGCACGTAGATGAGCGTGAACCAAAAAGGAAGCTGGAGCAGGCGTCGTGATCATCACTAGGATGGAACCCTGTGGAGCAAGCTATCACACTTGGCTTTCCAGCAATGGCGGATCCACCCATGGGGGTCGATGGGGTTGACGGCCGACCACGGGAGACTGGAGTTTAGTGGTAGGGACTGGTTTTTGCCCTTGGGGCCATGGAAGTGACCCCATGGAGAAAAAGAAGAAGCTTAGGTGGTGGGGGCTGAACGATAGAAATGAGAGAAGAGAGAGAGGGGAGAGATGGAGAGAACGGCGGGAGAGAGAAGAAAAAAGAAAGAAGAAGAGAGGAAGAAGGAAAAGGAAGAATAAGAAAAGAAGAAGAGAGGAAGAAGTATAATAAAAAAAATTTCTTTTTTTCTTTGTTTTCTTATCCCTTCAAATATTTCAATAATATTATCAATAATTCCATTATTTTGTCTATTTCAAATGTCGTATAATAACAAAAAGTTCTAAATATCATGAAGAAAATATATTGAAAAAATATTGCTTATATAAAATAAAAATATAACAACAAGGGCTTATAATTTATCCACAAAAAAAAAAAAAATTAGCCCACTCATGTGGATTACCTCTAGTTTTTAGTTCCTACAATCTATTGTTCAAGCCTAAAAATCTACAAAAACCAACCAAAATCCACAAAAACTCACCCCAAAATTTCTTAATACATTTGTACTTACTAGATAAATCCAGCTCGCAGGCCAATTTGCAATTCCTAGGTCCTTTCCTCTCCACCACTATCTCATCCCTTAACACCGGGCCACTATTTTGTGACCCCCCACGAGTGGCATTCCTCGATCCGGCCACTGCTTCCCAGCCTAAAACAACAAGGGAGGAATACGAGGCATTCTGCTGGCTTGCGCTTGGCAAAGGAGTTGTCAATCGGGAAGAGCTGACCATCTACCTTCAACTTCCCAGCTCGTAACCACAAATCAAGCCTCATGTGAGGGATACATGTCGGAAGCACCCGAAGGATGACTTGTCCTTGACAAAGTCCAAGAGCGTTGAAGGCGTTTCCTACCTTCACCATCCAACAAGTGCCTCGAAAGAGAACGCTAGGGCAGTACGCACTAGCAAGCTTAGGATCAGCACTTGATACCCAGTTAGACACTCCAGTACGGTACGACACCTTATCGGCCAGCATAGTGAAAGGAGTAGAGCAGCCAAACTTTGATGAAGATCGATTCAAGGACCCAAGCTGGCAAGACCCCATCATCGATTACCTAGTTAATGAAAACTTACCAAGGACAAGTCTGAGGCTAGGAAAATCAAACAGAGGCTGCAGATTCTATATGAAAAGTGACTTGCTTGTTCGCAGATCGTATTCCGGCCACTTGACTTGCATCAGTACGGGCAACGCTGGAGGTCCTCTGCAAGACATGACGCGAGATGTGGAAATCAACGCAGGGGCAAATCGCTTGCCCAAAGG